>OX377206.1:88042263-88497829 GCA_947396885.1 Heligmosomoides polygyrus polygyrus
GTATTTGCTGAAGTATGGAAACTATATATAATTTCTAACTGGCTTCCTTGGCTCTCAAAGATTACTGACAACGATACATTATTCGTTTAAAAGATAAAAGACGCCGCTAATGATTCAATTTCCGGCAAGACCCATGTATTTCCTTAGGGGGCTTTGTGACAGCATTCTAGATGCGTGTCTGGCCAATGCAGCAACAAAGGGGGCCGATGCTCAACCGATTATTAAGGGAGGGGGGGGGGGGGCAAAAGTAATGAGACAAATTGAAGAAAATCTTTATCTTTATAACTCAATTACAACTCAACGATGCTGAGGAATGTATTTGCCATTAAGGGCAATGACCTTGCTGTCATCGCTCAGCCAACTTCCTGATCCCATTTTTCCAGAACTGCTTGGCCTGGTTTTGATCAACTGCTCGATATGGTTGTCAAGCACTGCTTGGGTTCTTGTGTCCCTTCCGACCAGGAAGTCTTGTAGGCTCAAGAAGTAGTGGTAGTCGTATGGAGAGGTGTCCGGCGAATACGGTGGGTGAGGCATGTGAACGTAGCCCAGCTGGCCAAGCGTATCCGTGGTTACTTGTTCCCGATGGGGTGTGGCGTTGTCGAAGAGGATAACCTTCTTGAAGCACTGTGATTGAATAAGAGCGAGTCGCCGGCCCATCTCTTCTATTTCGTTCACCGTGGCCTTGGAGTTCATCGCGCTGCTCTTGGGAAACAGCTTCCGGTAAACCGATCAATGGGCGCAGACCCAAAAGCTCCAAAGGTGCATCTCGCCGTGAACATCTCGCCGAACGAAGTTCGGTAACAGGTCACCAGGCCTCACCCAGACTCGCTGCTTGGCAGGGTTAAAGTAGAAGGCGTACTTCTCATCTTGCGTGAATATTGAGTCCAGGCTGCTCGGGGTTGGGAACTGGGCGAGATTTGCGCGACACAGGTCGACTCGTCAGACTGGGGTTTTGGCATGAGACAGACTGGGGTTTTGGCATGCTTTTGGAAAGGGCGGAATTGGTAACTTCTCAGGTGGCCCTCAGTAAGTAGCATACAAACATACAAATACGATAAGCACGAAACCAGACTCCAGCCACGAGATATATGGACACGGCATGGCGTGCCTCATTACTTTTGCCCCCCACCCCCCTAATAGAAGAACTACATTCCATTATTCCCAAACAAGTGTGTGCCAGTTCATTTACTCGCGCAGGGTGGAAGGGTTGGTTATGCTAGTGGCTCAACTGCGTCAGTACACGCCAACTAGGTGAGCATTCTGCTCGAACTCGTCTTGTCGACTCTTCCGAGTCTTCCAAAAAATGGCAGGGTGGCCGATAAGAAGACTAGGTCTTCTTGTCCTTCCGCTCCCTTCAGGGTCCATCAGGCTCTTGCAGATTCGCTCAGTTCTGGACTAGAATAATGAGGCTGCACCCTCCACCCCTGGCCATTTCCCTGGAGGTGGCGATGCAACGACTGCCATCCGGTCAGCCGCGTATCCAGTGGTTCTGTTCCGTACATCAGCCAAGTTCACTACAAGTCGCGATCCTTTCGACAAGAGATGGTTCACTAAACGGAGATTCACGGCAGAAAGCGCGATCCACACCGCGTGTCACAGCTTCCCGCACAGATCGTGATGTAGAAGATGTTTCGTGGCCCATGCTTTGATCTACACAACGTGCTGTGGCTCATGGCACAGGCATGGTGCAGTGCTGTGGAAACTCGTTGGACAATGATACCGCTATAGTGCCAAGAGGGATAGATGATGTTATTTCAGAAACGTCGAATATTAGGCTGGCTCAAAAATAACGGAGAATTTTAGTCAGCTCATTCAAACTGAAGTATTTCACCACAAGGCAACTTTTCCCATCGGAATAAAAACATTCAACACAGATCATGGCTTGCTCTCTCATTTTTTTACGTGCTTGTTACAAACAGCGTTTCTTTTACACTTTAATTTGCCTTCAAGAGGGGTCTTCTTTTGGCAACGTATAACACCTGACACGTTCGCCACAGGAATCGTTGCATATCCAGAGATTGCCCGACTTTCTTAAGCCTCCTCATGGTCCACTTGTAACCCGCAGTGCTCATTCAGCCACAAGCGTGTTTTCATAATCATGGGCTGACTGTGGGCAGCAGAATCAATCGGGTCTAAAATGCAAGGTTTCCGTCGGAAGCGTGGCGCAATCTTGACTACTTGCACGTTACAAAGCTCTGTTACGCTTTGCTTTCATATGAGTCTCAAACGGCTTCAAAAGGTTCACTAGCACCAGTTTTAGAACCTTTCAATTAGTACCTCCGTTTTTTTAGAATATCCTGCATTTTAAGCCGTACTCTGTTTTTAAGTTTTAAACCTTTAAAAAAGCACAATTCAATTAAAACGGCTACACTGTGAAAAATTTATATCAATATTTAAGAGAAAGATAATCAATCGAATGTAAAATGCTGATTTTCAAACGAGTGCGCGGCGCATTCCATGCCGCTCATACATCAGAAAATTTTTACCTTCCTGAGCTTTCAAATGAGCCTTTAGATTCTTCAGTACCTTTACTATGAGAAAAGATATTACCTTTCAATCAGTGTATACTTTTTTGAGACTCATTTATATATAAATTTAACGTAGCGATCAACTGTTTTTTGCTCTCAAAAATCACTGAAAAAGATTCACTGCTGTATAAGAGATAAAAGACGCCACTGGTGATTGCATTTCCGGGATGGCCCTTGTATGTTCTTAGATGGCTGAAAGCATTCTGGATGCGTGTCTGACTAAACCCGTCTGACTGACAGTAACAACATGATGGTCAACCGATTGCGAAGACTACGTTCCATTATTCCCGAACAAGTGTGCGCCAGTTCATTTACTCCAGTAGGGATGGAAGGGTTGGTTGTCATGGGTGGCTCAACTGCGTCAGTACACGCCAACTAGATGAGCGCTCGAACTCGTCTTGTCGACTCTTCCGAGTCTTCCAAAAAATGGCAGGGTGGCCGATAAGAAGACTAGGTCTTCTTGTCCTTCCGGTCCCTTCAGGGTCCATCAGGCTCTTACAATTCCGATAAATTCTGGACTAGAATAATGAGGCTGCACCCTCCACCCCTGGCCGTTTCCCTGGAGGTGGCGATGCAACGACTGTCAGCCGATCAGCCGCGTATCCAGTGCTTCTGTTTCGTACATCAGCCAGGTTCACTTCGAATCGCGATCTGCTCAACGAGAGATGGCTCACTGCACGAGGATTCGTGACAGAAACCGTGATCCACACCAGGATTAAGCGGATGGACCGTTATCCGTTATCCGTTTTCCGGGGGGGGGGGAGCCTATTCGTCTTGTTCTTCGTTATCCGGCGATTTTCAGCCGGATATTTTGAGCCGAACAACGAATTTGGACTGGTGATGGGTGAACTATGTAGACAATCCCTCACGATCGTAACAGCGGTCGTCAGAAACAGCAAAAGTGATTCAAATCCAGAGGGGTTAGTTGAAGCATTCTCTCACTTGGGAACTGGTTGCATAGTTTTAAAAATATCTAACTCCTAACCTTTCAGAGTTGCTAAACCTGTGTCATACATCTTCGGAGCCTACTAAACATAGAATTGTTCAGTTATCTCAGGTCATGTGCAGACTAAAAAATCATACAGACATCATGATCGTATAAAGTGAAAGGCCTGGCGCAACCTGGGAAGAAGTTTTACCGCCGATCGTTGCCTCATATCCTTCTAGTCACATTGCATTTATTACATGGAATTCCATACTACAACGCTGTTTCATAATCAGACAAACTATCCAACGCAATACAGTCCTACTTATAGCTAAAACAGAATGCTAAATAAGAGAAAGAAACATGACGTGACAGAGAAGAAATGATAATGGAACAATAATGAACATCAGAGGGAATCAGGTGCAACTTTGGAATTAGGTTCCCAGACACTTATCCAACATGCCTTTGCATCTGTGAAGTTTAGGTGGCACAGTTTGTGCTTTGTAAAATTTAGAGTACTCCAACCCTGCTCTGTTGACAAAAAAAAAAGAATTTTCTAATATACTTGCGACTTCTTGGAACCACAAATTTTGTCGAAGGTCCCCTAGTGACAGAGACTCTGACTTGCAGAAAATCACTAAAGTTGAGCCCAGTAAGACATTTGATTAGTTCGTAGGACAGAACCATGTCAGCTTTGCGTCTCCTCCATTGGAGAAATTTTAATCCAAAATTCAAATTTATGGAGCCACTTCTAGCTATGTTGTTGTGAATCTTCAACAAAAAAATACCTCAGTACAACAGTGAATACAAGCTAAAGACAAATAGATTGAATCCAGATACATAGAGAGAGCGAGTTCTCCATCTAAAATTTTAGCGGTGAGATAAACTATACTAAATAAGCTTGTGATCGCGAGTACTGCAAGACATGCAGATTCGTTCTAATTTGTGAGCTTTTAAGTGAAAATTCTGAATTATATAGGGATCATTTCCTTTTAGGGATGCGTCAGATATTGCTCTTCAGCACTTCTGGATATCATATAACTTTGAGTGTGTATTTGGACCACACAACTGCTTGCAGTAGCTAGCCGATAGAAAGTTGGTCTTTTACCCATCCCAGATAATTCCGCGTTCAACTACGTTGGGTCTTGGGATGCTGTCGAGCAGCAATAGCAGAAATGGTTTTATAGAGCTGTAGAATCAAGGTTCTTATGCGGATTTTATTCGGTTGGACGTCTCCGGCCTTCTTCATAGCATGAAAAAGTCATGAGACATCGGGAGAATTACTCTTCCAAGAACCATCTTATTTCCAGCTGCTTTAATTGAAAAAAGAACTAGGCGGCTGATAAATAAAACAATCCAACCGACCCTCTGGAAACAGGCGAGATCGGAAATGTTGCTGTCCGATTATCTTCTTACTGATGGGCAGAAAATCTCATAGAGCGTGCACTATTAAAATGTCTACGAATGGCCCATAAGTTAGCGGACTAGCGTCGGCTAGCGGATTGACAAGTCTTTTTTGTCTTTTGTCACAAGTCTTGTCCTTCCCGGACGATTCTGGTACCAACTCACCGAGCTTGAAAGCAGGGAAAGCTTTGTTTTCTTGGACGGGAAATCCAAACCAAGAACATTGAGTCGGAGTGTATGCGGCAGTCGGCGCCTCTTCCGATTGCACCACGCGCCTAGATAAAGAACACCCGCAAGATTATTAAAATTGGCTTATGTGACATTTGTCGAGAACAGTGTAACAACCCCCATCAACTATTGGAGAAAGAATGGTTTAAAATTAGGTTCAATTTTGTTATTTGTTCGTTATCCGGTTTTCCGCTATCCAGCCATTTTTGGGTAAAATTATCCGTTATCCGGGTTTCAAAACCTCATTATCCGTCCATCCCTGATCAACATCACATGTCATAGATCTCGGCGCACGAGCTGTGATACACCAGACGTTTTGTAGCTCAGGATGTCATCTACACAAGCCGAGTGCCGGATTAGATATGGATAATGCCGTTTCACCGAACTCCATATATTTCCAATTTTTCCGACTTTTTCGGGGACAGTATTGAGTCTTTCAAACAGATGGCAGGACAAAGCCCATGCCATCTGTTCTGTTGGCCTGTCAGCTTATGTAGAAAGCAGTGCCAGTATTTTCTTCTCTTATAAAACTTCTAAAGGTCTAAACCCATGAACAGGGCGTTCTTTTTTAAGAATTTCGTTCTTGTTTTTTTTCGGTTATGCACAGTTTTTTTGCGTTTTTACCTTTTCGAACCGCTTGCTTGCGTTTCATGTTTCATTGGCGTTTTTTCGCTTTTTTACTGTTCCACCTAATAAAATTGGAAGAAGAACGTGGAACCGATCAAGAAACAAAGTGAGAAGATTATCATCAAAGTAAGGACGAAGCTCCTAGCCAGGCGTTTGGCGCTGAACTTCTGGTAGTACCCTATTTTAATAGCGGTTATGGCAATCAACAAATACCGTATTACTAGTATACTAGAGAATTGCTTAATTAATTAGTATTACTAGAGAATTTTTCCCAATCAGTCACGATTAAAGTCATGATTTTAGGTACTTATCGGGATGCTGCCCGTGCGCGGCCTATATGCAAAAACAAGACCGCACTGTATTACTAAACAAGAAGACACTAAGAAAGGATGTGAAAAACCTTTCAATCGCTTCGTTTCTTCCCTTACACGATTGTAGAAACAATAGAAAATGTAAAGGATAAACGACAAAAGATAAATGGCGGCGTTACTCAGTCTCTTTTAGGATGCGCCATGCATTCTACCTCTATATCGTGGAGGCGATTTGAATGCGTTTGGCCATACAACTTGCGGTGGCCAGCCCATGAGCAAATCGGCGCCTTGCCCTTCTCAGACAAGTTCGGTACCAATTCACCAAACCCGGAGGGATGGAAGGCTTGGTTGGCCTGGGCGGGAAATCCGAACCAAGGACCTGGCATCGGGTGCACGCGACAGTCGGCACCTTCTTCGACTGAGCTATACGCGCCCTTCAATAAAAATGTATGAAAGAATAAGGTCTCTCCGGAATAAGGTCTCCTCAGTAAGGAAGGACACCCTTTAAAAAGAAAGTAATGCTCTAATTGCGTTCTGGTGCTGGCATGCAGACGAACACAAACCCTGCAGGAGAATGATCTCCGGTATGTGGTAAGTTTGACACACATGCAATAGATGGACCATGTCCTTGGGATCGTCCTACGCTCATTGGGCAACAACCCGATCAGTACCGATCTTTCTAATTCACGTTGTCTCCAGCCGCGATTGTGCTTCCAGACATCATGAACGACCGCCCAGGAACTTGATCCGCTCGCTGATCTCCGAACGTTCTAGAGGAGGCGTTCATCCAGCGCTGCCAGTGGACCTCCCGCTTCCTATGGTGGACTCCTTTTTCTCTTTTTTCACCACGTATTTGAATGGACGCTCTCATTTCATGTCGACAGGCCTCTCCTTGCTCGAGGTTTGTACTAGACTTCTTCCGAAGCATGTGTTTCAGAATGAGACCGTTGGTCTTCAGAGTAGAAGAGGTATTGTCTTTCACAGAACACAGAATTGAGGCTCTATTGAATCTTCTTGATGGCGTTCTTGGTGCCAGTCAAGTGGATGATACAATGGTAGAGGTAGAGAACTGATGTTAGAGCTTCCAATGGCGCTATTGCAAGTGGCATTCGTTGCATTTTAGGACTCAAATGGCAACGACGTACCTACAAATGAACTGATCGAACGCGTACTGCTTTGTGCTGAATTTCTCTCAAAGCTACATGATAGGGTTTGTTCTAGTGAGCAGTATAGTTATGCTCTCACAAAATTTTCGAACAGTTTCGAATGGATGGATTTTTCGAACAATCAAATTCGAATACAGGGTGGCATTAACCCTGCGATGCCTCAAATAATCGAAGTGCCATAGTGACAAAAACAATTCAAAACAGAGGAAAACACCTCGCAATCTTTATTAGATCCTCAGCAATACAAAATTACAATTTTTGCTCGAAGTGCCTTCCTCTTGCTCGTATGCAGCTTCTCACCAGGAGACTATCTCAACGGTAGGTCAGAACGGCCTAAGTGTTGTATAAGGGCAGAATCGCCCCTCTCTGGGAAACAACAAAGTGCAAGTATCTCGACCCCAATACAACTCTGCGCAGAGTAAGGGACGACGGAAGTTGGGCCGTTGGCGGCGTTAGTCCTCTGCCTGCACGCAGAGGACGAGCTCAAGTTGGCTGGAAACGGCAGTCACGAGGATTACACCGCCCCTTTACCAACTGCGCCGCTGCCGGTCGCTCATCATCACTGTTAGAAGCCAACTTGAGCCCGCCCTTCGCGCGAAGATAGAGGGCGGTCCAAGTTCGCCGCCAGCAGCACAACTTCCGTCGTCCCTAACTCTGCGCAGAGTTGTATTGGGGTCGAGATACTCGCGTTTCGTTGTTTCCCAGAGAGAGGCGATTCTGCCCATATATAACACTTGGGCCGTTCTGACGTACCGTTGAGATAGTCTCCTGGTCAGAAAGTCACGAAGGCGTCGCAGGTGGCACGCAGATAGTCCTCGTTTTCAGTGGCGAAAAAGTTTTCACAACAGAACCTATTGTGAATCCACAAAACGATCGCATCCTTACAGCACACAAGAGGCAGGCCATTTCTAGAGGAAAAGTCACCGCGGAAACTGCACATCCGAGCTCTGCAGCTCTTTTGGGTGTGACAACCTTAGATGGGAAGACACCGCTGGTGTTCCGCTGAAGCGAAGATCAATAAGGAAGTATACTCGGTCCTGGGGAAAGCTTTGAAGCCGTGGTCCATTCCTCTCTTCGGAGACAAGCCATGGGGCTTTCAGCAAGACTCAGCTCCTGCACACAAATCGAGTATCGCCTTGCGATGATGACTATCTGCGTACCATTGGATCCGATACCGGGTCGGATAATTGGAATCCGTCAATTTTTTTTTCAAATCCTGTTGAGATGATGATGCGAATAATGACATCTTTGAAGAGCCTCGAATCTCGAGGTGATTCAGATAAAAGCAGCCTTAAGAAGAACGATTTTCTTATGAGCAACTGAATGGTTTTTTCTTTCGACCTCACATCGGATATCCGAATCGGATAGGACATCAGATTTCTGATCAAAATCAATTACCTGAATTATCTGAAAATCCGATCCTGTGAAAATCACCCCCATTTGAATCACGCTAAGATCTGTGCTATGGAGGAATCCCATTGTTAGTACAATCCATTCAACCAGGGTCTGAAAAAAATGACGGATCCGACTTATCCGAATCGACGTCGGATCCAATGTCTACTGCGTACCATTTGTCTACCACTCGTCTGAGAAGCTGCATAGGCGTAGGAAGGGGGGGGGGAGCACTTTGAACAAAGATTGTAATTTTTGATTGTGGAGGACCTTAATAATGGTTGCGAAGAGTTTTATTCGGTTTTTAATTGTTTATTTTAAGATTATTTCGATTATTTGAGGCTCATGATTAATGCGCACCCTGTATGTTCGAGAAACGTTATTTCTTGATTATTCGAATACAAACGAATACATTCGAACAACGCGACTTTTTGAATACTGGAATTCGAATACACCGCGATTACTTTAATATTCAAATTCGATTTGAGAATCACTTGAATGCCTATTCGAATGAGTTGAGAACATAACTAACTATAGCACCCAGAGAAGTAGTTAGCGTTTCCGTTCTCGTTCATACTTTTCAAGTTTGCTATTCGGATTTGTTAAGTGTTAAGGTGACCAAGGCTAGTGACATTGCCTTCTATCTCAAAAGGAGGACCATGGACGTGAAGAGGCACAAGGAGGAGGCTCAAATGGAGTGCATGAGGAAGCGTTGAACTGCTGACGATGGTGTGTTATCCGTTGAATGGGACGAGTTAGTTTCTCGTAAAGCCTTAAGTAATCGTTTCGAGACTACGGAAGCACCCAGTCAACTTAAATCAAAATAAAGTCATCGTGGATGACGCAATTGTCGTTCTCCCGCTACTCTGTAATTTCTCCGCATTTTTCTACCCTTGTTCCATGCGTTTTTTGGTACTGATTGGGTTTCTGCCCTAGCCTATTGCGGCAGATCCCTCGCTTCCAAAAAGAAGCCAATAATGCTACGGAACAAGCAGTACATGAAGTATGTAGGTAATTGGTGCAGCCAAGGCTCTGATCGGCTATTTTATTTTATTTTATTTTATTTATTTTTAGATCCTTTGATTTGAGTTTTCTCTTTAAGTCTGAGAGGGTTAGTCCACCGCACATTTCTTCCATAACTATCTGGTTTACTGTAGCCGTGGCAAGCTCTCACATTTATAGTGCTGATGTATTCGTGATAAACGATTCATTTTCTTTTTGGATAAAAGCATTGGATTTTGTGACAGATCCCTCTCTAGACGTCCACAGGGATATTAATGTCCCCAAAGTTTTTAAATGTTTGTAGCGTTACTCGAATATTCTCAACGCTTTCAGTGTTTTCTGATCGTTCCCATGATCGTATTTTATAATGTAGAGCAGTAAAAAATGTAAAGAGAACTCTGATGAAACACGGAAACGCAAGAAAACGGTTGGTAGAGATGAAAACAGCTAAAAGGCACAAAAATTAGCGAAAAAATCCCAGGAAAAGGTTCACGAACTCTCAAAACACGGAGAAATTGCAAAAAAAAAAATAAAGTGAAAAGAAATGCGATAAAGCTGTCTGTGAGCTCTTTATTTTCAGTGAAATATGCGAAGAATTCCAGTGTTCTCTCGACTATTGTCTGAGACTGTTCAAGCTTGGCGGAGATCTCTCAGCGTTCAACTACCCATTGACGGACAAACTTTTGAAGTTCATTTATGGCTGTACTGCTATGTGGCACGACCTACTTGCCATCTGTTCATCTATGCTGCTCATGAAACTGACGTTCTCAATACGTTGTTATTCCAGTTTGCTGTACTTCAACTCGGTGATGTTGTCGATACGATTTTTCCGGTTTTTCTCCGAATTTTTTCTCAGTTACCACTCTGTACATTCCTACTACCTTCCACTTTATGGTGATGCCTGGTACTTGCTTGTTCTTCTGTATGGTGCACCTTCTGATCTACCTTTTCCGATAAATAAATATGTATACCTATTATTGTTGATGGATGAACATTTTGCCTATTCTTCGGTGGAGTTCTTACGACAGTTGAGTAGATAAACTCACTTTCCGACAGACGCCAACCTTACAACAATGAATTCTAGTCTGTAGCCTATACCGGAATCTCTGAGCGTCTCCTGAAAACTTCCTTGGCACTATTGTACTTTCACAACTCCTCGGGTCGAGGAGAGGTCGAAAAAAATCACCTAAACTTCGGCTAAGGGGTCATTTGGGGTACCGTACTCCAGCGTAAAACGAAAAACGGATCTCAGATTCGTGACCAGCACTCCAAATAACCCTCCTAGCCGAAGTTTGGGCGAAATCGGTGATCATGACCTTGGCAGCCTTAGTCACCCGTACCTACCGTAACCTACCGTAATCGGCCGTAATTTTGAAAACGGATCCCAGATTCGTGATCAGCACCCCAAATAACCCCCCTAGCCGAAGTTTGGGCGAAAAATTTTTTTCGACCTCTCCTCGACCCGTGGAGTTGTGAAAGTACAATAGTACCGCTTCCTTCCCATCTTCCATATTTTTTTCACCCGCTTAGAGGCCTACGTTCTTCCCCGTTGTCTGGCCACGCCCACTTTAATCACCTAGGCATATGCGACAGTCCAGTGGTTGCCGTATGAACCCTCCCTCTTCCTTCGACGCCACAGGGCTTCCGTTGAAGTGTATGCTGTCTCCATGTGGTGCGTCATAGTCTATTCATACCAAGCAACAGGAGCAACTCGAGCGATTGGTCGGCCGGGCAGATCATACGCATCGATTTTTGCTTGGGGATCGATTGGCAGAAGTCGAAAAATATAGTTTGCCCAGGCCACCATTTGCTTCCGTCCGAAGTATGAACAGACCCCTGGTGACTGCCCAAGTCCATACGGAAAACTCGTCCATTTTCGCGGACAACAGCCGCCGCTTTCGGTTGTTCATTCGTGTGTACCCCTAAATTTTCTATAACGACGGGATAAATTTGAAGCTCGACAGTTATATAAAGCCAACACACAGTCTCCATCTAGAGGAGTATCGCTCCACAACTTCGTGGCCGGTGTAGGCTCATTCTGTATATTTATGGTCCGTTCTCCTTGTTGTACTCGCCCAGGACTAGGATTGCGTGCATGGTGCGATAGACAATGATTCTAAACCTCAGAATGCTCAGAATCAAGAAACCTAGAGCTTTCACTTCCTAATAGAACCCAAACACAAATATCATGTACAAAGACAACACATTTTATCTTTAGCTTTACCTACAATTTACCGAAACATTGCGATATAGGATAAAATTCACATCAAAGACTACCCGTATAAGAGGCTAAGTACAGTCATTGCAAGACTTACGTCATTAGCACTTACGTCATTATGTTGAGTAAAACGTCCTGCAGCACTAAAATATCAACTATTGCTTAAAACTGTCATTATTTTGTAAAAGATAAGTTTTCAGTGGCGCATTCTTCAAATTTCTCCATCTTTTCAGCAGTTCATCAATCCCTGTCCGTCAAAATTTGGATATTAGAAATGAGACTGCAAGCTGATGCGTCATAGTAGACACCAGGTCGTGGAGTACCGTTGCTATATGAAACACTGTTGATGGATACCCGACAGGCAGGACCTTCCACAGCGAAATGCTGGAAGACTCTAGAAAGACTGCTAACATACCAGAAGCGCAATCCGACCTGTGAAGGTTTCGTCATGTTTGGAAGGTGAACGCTTCAAGTGCTGCAGAACTTTTCGCTCAAACTAATATATCAGAAGATCCTCTATCTCAGCTCGACTTTCTGAACTTAGCGTATTCACATCCACATACGGAACAATAGGCTCAGCTTCAACAGGCGGCAGAGAAGTATCGAGCGAACTGCTGTCCGTGTATGAGTACGAATTCAGCGAATCGACGATATTGCTGTGTTCGGAGAGTTGCACGAATATCACCGTCATCTCTTCGCGACGATTACTCACGTGATCGGCCGAATCATTCTGAAACAACAACTTGTAGTTGAACAACTCTACTCGCAACGTCTCAGTAGCTCTACACTCAAGCTCTAGAGCAAGTGAGACTTGTAGATGACTCATCAAATTGCAGAACGGGAAGTACAGCGCACTTGTTCAAGGGGTACTTTTGGTACTCGTAAATTTGATTCCACTTAATTAGACATCGGTGAATTGTAGCGCAGCCAGAGCAGATACCGGTTGTCTCCTGCACCCGATTGCAGGCTCTTGGTTCGGATTTCCCGCCCAGGCCAATGAAGTATTCCATCCCTCCGGTGCCACTGAATTGGTACTAGTCTTGCCTGTGAAAGATAAAATACTTACTTGTTCATAGGCTGACCACCGCAATTCACTCTATAGGCCAAGTCGCGTTCAAATTCTGAATGTTCTAAATAATCTGCAAAGACCTTTCTCCTATTCTTTTGCAGTTCATAGTGTTGTCCAAGATGGCTCACGATCTCGTTGGTGCTGTTTTTCTGCATTGTATTTGATCACCGCTATGTTTTTTCCTTTGTATGTTTGATTTCTATGGTGCACTTTAAGTGCACAAATAAATAAATAAATAAATTCGTCTCCATGGCGTGCCACAGAAAAAGAATGGAAGCACTCCAAAAAGAGGTTGAATAATGCCGTCCTTAGTTTATTATTCACCCCTTATGTACAGACATTTCAACGTGTCTTGGTTATCATCGAATTCTATAAAAATAGTTATATCAACGCTATACAATAGTTGTTATACATCTCAACATCTTCACCATGGAATAGCCTAGTTAGTTTAAGAATACCCGCTCTTGCCGAGGTACTCTACTCTCCTGACGAGGAAGGAATCTCAAGCGTATGTCTGGGCCGGATTCACGACTTACAGCAATTTAACAGAGAAAATTACAGCCGAAATCCCTGATAGCGTAGCTTATCAAGCGATATGGTGAGCGATAAGCCGCGTTATCTGAGTTTTCCGCTGCAAATTCTCTGTTAAAGCTATGTAAGCCGTTCGAAAATGAACGCTGCTGTGAGAATTTCCACCGTACAAGTTGTAGAAAAATATGCTCCATTTTTGCAAAGTCCTTGAATCTAAAGAGTTAGGCGCGGGTGAAAGTTTATTAGGGACTATGGAGTCGCTCAGTTTTACGCAACGCAATAGTTTCCAAATAGCTAAGATGCAAAAAAATTATAGCTTCATGGGCGTGGGGTCGGGTTTCCGATTCCTCACTTTGCAAGGTTTTTGTATTTTTTCCTGCATGTTCGATGTTTCCATAGTAAATAGTCAGCGCCCCTAGCTCGGTATGTTCAAGAATTTGGCAAAAATGAAACATACCTTTCAGACATACGCCTGTTTGCAGTGTACTTTAGTAGAACGTAAACAAGGCTGAGAAAAGTAGTCTGTTACTCCGTTAGCTGATGTCCGTGCAGACACGGAACACATTTAGAAACCTTAGAAGCTGTATCCCAAGGTATTCATCTCACCCCAAAGTGCTTGCTACATGGTATCCATTCTTTGTCAGAAGAAAATACACAGTGCACAACTTATGTTCTGTTCCTCTAAGAATATTTTTTAGCGGAGTAAACTAGGATATGCTATCTTGAGAAACCTCCGGAGTCCAAACCATTATTATTATTATTCAGGATATCCGCCACAAATTCAATTAGAATCTGTTACAAACGTTTGCACCTTCCTTACAGATGCCAGCAATGACAGAGCAGCTATTTTATGCAAAACTTTGTAAACATTCGGATCCCCTTCATAGAGCGAAACATTTCAAAACTAGCTAGGAAATGAGGAGCTATGTAACATGAAACTTAACGGTTGCAATTTTCCAAAGTCACACAGCTCCCTCTTAAACGAGGATGGCCGAATTTGTCAGTAAAAGCGACCAATCCACAGATCGGCGAGACATTTTCATGCGCCAAAATTCATTGGTGGACCTAATATCCCATAGTCTTTAATAAAAACTGCGACATATTCAGAAATTTTTAAGGACGTGAAGGATATACAACGCGTGTCACTATTATAGGTCCACTATAGGACAATCAGCATATCCCAAAGGCCCTTTAGAAACTCCACTAGGTAAGCTACTCACATCACTATCACCGTCTCCGAATTACAAACTGATCCTAGTTCTCAAAGTGGCCTTTTATGTTCACAATGGATGATTATTGTTAATTATAGGTCCACCAGACGTTCAACGGCCTGCCGGCCGCCAAACGTCTGGTTGGGGTTTCGCCCCAAACCCGGAGAATAGACCACCCCGAACGTCTTTTTCTCTTTAGCCCTTCTCTCATTCATTAAAAAACTGGTTTTGCTATATAGAATGGTATAGCGGAATGGGGCAAAATAGGTCCATCACCTTCATTGGACCACCCTTAACTGGTCCCTTATCACTGGTTCCCCTTTATTGTCAGCCCTTTTCCGCTTCACCCTTCACTGGTTCCCCCCCCCCCTTCGTCGGTCCCTACTACTGCTCCCACCTTCACTAGACCTCCCTTTACTGGTCCCCTCTTTTCTGGTCATCCTATCCTTCACCGATCCCCATCACTGGTCGCACCCTCATTGGTCCCTCTTTTATTCATTAACCCTTTTTGGTCCCTCTTCACTGGACCCCTTCCCCCCCCCCCCCCATTCACCGGTCCCCATTACTGGTACCTTCCTCACCGGTCCCCCTTCACCTGGTTTTTCACTAGTTAACCTTCTATCGGTCCCTCTTCACTGGACCCCTTCCCCCCCCCCCCATTCACCGGTCCCCATTACTGGTCCCTTCCTCACCGGTCCCATCTTCACTGGACCCCCTTCACTGGACCCCTCTCCCCTCCTTCACCGGTTCCCCTTCACTGGATCCCCCTCACCGGTCCCCATTGCTGATCCCACCTTCACTGGTCCCTCATTTATTGGTCAACCCTTCACCGGTCCCCCATTACTGGTCCCACCTTCACTGGTAACACGTCGTCTAAATCCGGAAATCTCGAGCGACATCGGTGACACCTCTTCTGAACCCGGACGCCTGTTGAACAACGTCGGTGACAAATGTTCTCAACCTGAACGTGCTTTGTGTGACATCGTTGACACGTTGTGAGAATCCGAAACCCTGGCGCGACATCGGTGACACCTCTTCTGAATCCAGGCACCTGATGAACGACGTCGGTGGCATGTCTTCTCAAGTCGGGTATGCTTTGCGCGACATCAGTGACACGTCGTCTGAATCCGAACACCCCTTGCGCGACATCGGTGACACCTCTTCTCAACCTTAACGTCCTTTGCGCGACATTGGTGACATGTCGTCTGAACATGGACGCCTGTCGACAACTACAACAGTTGACAACTGATGACAACTACAACCCCCCCCCCTTCCCCATACTTCCTCTTCAGCACTTCTGTGCAAACAAACACACCCACAAACACACGCACTCACCTACAGACAAACGACCATTCTCGCTTATATACAGTAGGATATTCTCCCCAACTTACGACGAAATCTTGACAAGCTGTCCGCTCATATTTTTAACGTTTTTATTCCGCCCAACGTTTCCGCACAACTTTATATTCTTCGGAGCCTAAAAAAGTCGGAAACGTTCATAACACTACTCGCCCCAACGTCATTACAAGCTACAAAGTAATTTTATTAAGGAAAACCACCACAGGGGAGTCCTTAACGCTTGATGAATCTCCCTCGATTTTCCCTAAGAAAACTACATTGTAATCCTAAATGTTGGGGCAAGTAGCGTTCTCAATATTCCCAATTTTGCAGGCTCTAAAGGCGGCAAAGTTGCCGAGACCGGAATAAAGGCGTTAAAAATCCTGGTGAACAACGAACAATAGAATAAGCTATCGTCACAGGGCTTTGAACTTCTACTTTGCCAAAACCTTGCTGCAGTGTCAAAATTTGTGAGAAAAACCAACCACAAACTTTGAGCAACTAACCCTGCAGTAGGCAATGTCATGCTTCCGTCCGATTGCATCCACGAGACCTTGGGCCGTGCTACGTACACTTATGTCGACTTGAAGCCTTTCTTGGATTTCGCTAAACAAAGGCGTTTGCGATGAAGGCATAAACAGCATAAAAGTTGGTGTAAAAATTGAAGCAATAAACGTACGCTGGAACATCATCAACTCCGCAGTCCTTCAAATTCTGCAAAACACCATCCGACATCAATATCAGATACCTCCACGTATCCCTTATCTAAATAAAAACAGTTCAATAGCAACAACTAATGGAGAGCAGGAGGAAGAGGTCAGTCAAATAACAACCTCATGGTGGTAAATGTCAGGCTCGGCAATAACTGGATCACTTTTAGCTCCTCGAAACTCCTCCTTCTCTTCGAACAAGTTTCGACGAAAATAGTCACCAAGTGCACGCGTTGGTCGGTGCACATCCTGATGTATACAACAATTAAGGCAACCAAAACCTAGCAGAGTAGAACCAAATAGAACAAACAGACTAGAATTCATAAAGGACGCCAGAATAACGTACCAACGGGTCAATGTTCAGCTTCTCCAGCCGTTCAAACTCGGCTGGATCGTCGTTGTCGTGAACGCGAGCATTCAGGCGAACAAGCGAACGATCAGCTTGTACAGCCAAACCTCTAAAGGACTAAAGCACCATAGAGTAAACTTCAGGAAGAGAAAAACAAGAAGACATACAGAGACGTTCCGCAGTTCAGCACGTAAAGGTCACGATCGACTTTCAAAACAACGAAAACAGTAGTTCCCTTGCGGATCTGAACAACCCTATAATTTCTAGAGGAACCAAAAAGGATTATGGCAGCCGCATAGTGCTTATTGAACAGACACAAACCTTGGCGTTTAATGTGGAGATTCTGTCCGCATTGTTGACAGGATCGTCCATCAGGATTAATCTCTCGGTCAGATCGTCATCGATAGTTTGGAGATAACGTAGGTCAACTGTTCGGAACTTTGCAAGCAAAGCATCTTTAACCTGGAAATCGCAGAATTACATGCATATTTTTAGAGAACCAAACCACAACGCTTTGTTCTTGATAATTCTCGAAACTACAAAAAGCCCTGAAAAACGTCGTTTATGGACACATCCACTACGAAAACCAAACCTTACCTTCGGAACTAACACTCAATAAAAAGATCAAGGGGCGACGCTAATGAATAAAAATTATGTAAGTTGTGCCTCAAATTCTACTTCTACGTGTTTGCGCAATATCGTAGAACGAACTGGAGACCTAACTGTACCAAACTATGCCGTGCGGTGGCCATCCGTTGAGCAATTGTTTTACCATTCCCATGCACTTCTGGTACTTATTCACCGACCACAAAAGCATGAAAGCCTTGACTGATATTGGCGGGATACGAACCAAGAACCTCTATTCAAGACGTGCGCGACAGTCGACATCTCCCCCTACTGCCTTACGAGGCGCCAACATTGGAAGCTCTCAAAATAAGAGGAAAATGAGTAGCACATTGAGGACAAATTCTTAAAAAGGCAAATACAGGGTGCACCAAAATTATGGCGCAGTACATGCGTAAACAATTTGACCTTTTATTCGGAGCGTCTGCTTTTTCGTGCTCTTATTGTTTTTATTGAGTCAATTAGTTTATGCTTATCTCAGTCAAATATAACAATAAGTCGTTTTTCAAGATAATGAAACGTTCGTGCCACCGTTCTTAAATCATTGAGCTTTACAGTCAAGGCTTCTCGGCACGCTACATTCACCACCGTTTTGGAGTTCAAAATATTATGAACAGGTCCATCAGACGCTAAGAAGACCTGGGAACCGAGGGTGATAGATCCGGACGGGAAAGACACGTATCTGTGACAACTACGGACAACATCAGGAAGGTAAGTGAACGGATTCGCAGGGAGCCGGCGCGCTCGGTCCGCCGGTTGTCGGGAAAAATGGAGATCATGGAGACGTCGTTGAGAAGAATCTTCCATAAACTGGGACTTAAGGCCTACAAGAAGACCCACGTGCACCCTTCTGGACCTTCCAACAAGAAGGTGTTCCAGCTCACAGAGCAAGAATGCTGCAAGACTGGTGCAAAGGCAACTTTCCGCAATTCATCAGCTTCCACGAGTGGCCAGCTAACTCTCCGGATCTGAATCCGACGGATTACACGGTCTGGCCATCTCTGGAAGCCAAAGCCTGCGGGAAATCTCACCGCCCCGTGGATCCTTTGAAGGAAGGCGTGGGATGAGCTCAACGCGCCTTACTTGCGTGCCGACGTCGATGCTTTCCCGAAGCGCCTCAAAGTCTGTATCGACGCCGATGGAGATATCTTCGAATCTCAATGTTGCATGTAGTTTACAATAGACTGATAAACATTATCGCATCGTTGGTTTCTCGAAAGCACCGCATTTTCCCTCTCGGCGAATTGAATACCTTGTCGCCATAATTTTGGCGCACCCTGTATATACTAATCTGCAAACATTCTTGACACACGTTTCACGCGTCATGTGGATTCAGGTGGCATCACTCATAAAGCTGTGGTCAACAAAGTTAAATGCAAAAAAAACAATGAAAAACATGTGTTCGACTATGAGGAGTGTATTATGTAACAAGACCTAGCCTTAAGTGTAATGATGTCCGTACATTACGGAACAAAAAATCGTAAACCATCAGATTATCTATCTTAGCTCGAGGTGGTATTCTGAGCAAGAGAAGGATCTATTCTAGTGCGTGGGAGGGGGGGGGGGGGGGTGGTAGGGGAAAGAGAACTTCACTGTAACATGGAAACTGTTACATGAAGATATCATAACACACCAATCCAAGGGAGGTCATTGCTTTGCAATTTCCTTTCCGGTAACACCAGCTTGTGTGGATACAGTTAGCTTTTCTAGATAAGTCATCTTACATTGCAATAGCTCCTAAAATAATACCAAAGGATACTGGAGCAAAAAAATGAAAATGAAAAAAAAAACGATACTTAAATTAAAAACGCCCAAGATAGGAAATGAATGTAATAATTCCATCCCATAATTCAGCACAATTGTGAGGAAATTCCATATCACAACGGAAGCCAAAAACTCTTGAGTGATTGTGGCGCATAGTTACCCTTTCAAATGTAATTAATACGACAAAGAAAAACAAGATTGGGAAAACAGGACCAACAAGAATTTGTACTTCAGAACGGTGATAGAAGGAATCGCAAGCATGACACATCAACCTTACCTAAGTATAAATGGCTAAACTGCACAAGTACCCCAATGATTGCAGCAATAGCAAGTAAAGCCATTCATAATATAGTTGTTACAATGCTGAAGAACGTCCTCAATGTAAAAAAAGAAAGAAACATAGGATTTTGAAGTACTCCGCAACTCACCTCTTGAACAGTCATCGATCTTGTTATGGGGCGATCCTTGAAGACTTCATACACCATTCGGTTCATTACAAATCTGGCTACATCTGCTCCACCGTTGAAGCCGCAGAATATGCCATACATCTGGATGCCATTCTCTCTGCAACGAGAATATCTCAGAAAAATAACCGCCATTAAGAACGCAATTCAAACGCTTAAACGGCTTGGATGGCTTACTCGATGTGAACAGCCCAATCTAGAGTGTTCAATTCTTGCATGAACTTCTTGTGCTTATTGTAGCGTCCTCCAAGAGAGGTGCCGATACCTGAAAATAAAGCGAGAACTAACAATGATGCAGCAACTAAGTCACAGCTACTCACATGATCCTATAAAATGCAGAAAAAAAAACATATCCACTAAAAAAATATCTTCAGACCTGGTATAGAGTCCATTGGATCTCTTTTGCAAAGTATAGGGTGCAGCACGAATTGCCCAAGTAAAAGGATAAAGGATAAAGGACGACGTTATTTAATCCCCTTTGGGATGCGCCGCGCATTCTACTTCTACGGGATCTCGTGCAGGCGAGTTGAATGCGTATTTGGCCATACAATGACTTGTGGAGGCCAGCCGATGGATAAGTCAACGCTCTATCCTTCCCAGACAAGTCTGGTCCCAATTCACCGATTCCGGAGGGATGGAAGGCTTGGTTGGCCTGGGCGGAGAATCCGAACCAGGAACCTTGTATCGGGTGCAGACGACAGCCGGCGCCTCCTCCGACTGCGCTCCACGCGCCCCAATTGCCCAAGTACCGACGTATTTCACTGCGGACAAAAACGGTGTGGTACGATGACGGAAGGTTCAGTTTCACTCACATAACCAAGGACTGTAGAACCCTTGAAGACAAGGTAGGACCCTTGACACATCTCGTTAAAGCTGAACCAAAGGAGAATCAATGCAGTTTAATATTGGAGGCACAGCGTAGAAAAGAAAATTTGTTTCCAGAGCGGGGAGTCCCCTCCCCATTTCTCCTTCATCACGAATTTGTAGCAAAGCTTCCAAGACGAAAACATTCAGCAAACGTCTATATACGTATGCACTGTAGAACACCTAGGCTTCTTTCAGGTTAAGGTATAACCATAATAGCAGAGAAGATTCCAAGGGGACACCTTCCCTAGGCCTAAACCTAGAGCTCGGCTAGGCATTGTAGATACTACATAGAGCTTCTGAGTTCAAAATAGTTATCTCATTTGCAAAGTGCGAAACGCATTCCACTTCGGCGGAATGTCGTGGAGGTTTTTTGAACGTCCATTTGGGGTTGCTATGCGATACGGTGGCCACTCATAAGGAAGCCACTTTTCTCTCCTACACAGACAAGACTGATCAGGAATGACCACGTTACTGAATTCGGTGAGATGAAGAATTAGTTGGACAGAGTGATTCAACAGTGTCACTATGTAAGCTCAGCTTAGGTTCCACTCGAACTTGTTTCGTCGACTCCTTAGTGTCTTCCAAAAATTGGCAGGCCTTCCAAACAGAGTTCACACTTTCCTCAAATGTAAGCAGAAGTACACCTCTTTTTGTCAGAGTTTTCAGAACAGACAGTGGTTAAGAATGAACACGTGAAGACCGAAGGAACAATAGACATACTGTAACTGTAGCTATCTGTCCAACATTACCCAACAATATTTATTGACTCTCTTTTTTTGTATTGGAAACGTCGAGTACCGGTTCGAAAATAAAGCGTATTTTAATCATCTGATTCAAATTGAAACAATTCACTACAAGGCAACTTTTCGCATCGGAATAAAAACATTCGAACGCAGGTCATGGCTAGCCTTCTCATTTCTACGTGCTTGTTACAAATTGCGTTCCTTTTACACTTTAATTTGCCTTTGGGAGGGGTCTTCTTTTGACGACGTATAATACTTGACACGTTTGCCGCAGGAATGCTTTAGCTTTTGGTTTATTAATCAGACGAGATGCAGGCAGTGTGAGGGCTTTATGCTCATGCGATCCCGCATGAGCATAAAGCCCTCACCGCCTGCATCTCGTCAGATATACGAAAAATTCGTCGACTCCTGCGGAAAACTTGTGGCTACTTCGGTAAGTTGAGCACCGAGTCTCTACTAGACGTGGATATACTATATGATATACGATGTACAGTCAACCATAGAATGCTTCGCTTGCCTAGCGGTTGTGCGCCGAATATTCCTCAAAAGTGGAAATTCAGGATGGGCCACTTTACTTCGACTGCGTCTAAATTGATAGTCCGAAATACTAAATGTCTATAAAACTCCCACCTGAGTTTATGCATTCCTTAAACTCCTCTGCAAATTCCTCAATCGCTTGATCGTTGTCATTCCAGTTCGGCTCCATTAGAACACAATGAAACAACTGCTAGTCTGAATGTCACAAGCACATAACAACTCGGCCTTTACCTTAAACATAACAAGATTAATGAGATAAACATCGGTAAAATGCGCGTTTAGGGGAAACTTTCCTAGTAGGGGGAGGCGCATCACTAGAAAGGCAGAACAAGGTGAATTATCGTGACGACGATTTTTCGTACTGCTTTGTCTTCTCATCGTTACTCCAACGAATTTCTAAAGCTGGTACAGACCAGGCCAAGGAAGCGCAACATGAAAAAAGAAATCTACGCCTAGGAGAGAGTGCTCCGCTAACCCGCATAGCGCTTAAGCATCTTTGACAGGAAAATAGCTACTATCTATCCCAGACTGAAACAGAAACGATACAAAACATACAGCGGGAAAAGGAAAATAGGAAAACCCGCGAGGGCACAACGCGCTCTAAAGCGATTTGTGCGCGCTATGGACAACCCTGTTTTGGAGCGCGTAAATTGATTCTACTATGTTTCGATTGTAGGATATGATCCGGTCCTCTCGTCGTCGACTCGAAAAGAAACTTTGAAGAGCGTTCCTTGCTTGTCAGAGCAAGGTTCGAAGCTATGGTAGCTGGGTCACCTTATAAAAAGTGTCACTAACATGAAGAAAAAACAGACGACACGCAGTGATAATAAAGAGGCCGGGGTTCTTCAGAAGTTAGAATGCATGTTCAATTCAATAATTCAATTCAATTCATTAAGACCATAAAAGACAGTCGTGAGAAAGCTCCCTCATCGTATCTGTCGGATGTACAGTCCATGGTGCCAGGATGTGCTTTCTACGCTCTACTAGATGACCAAACCACGTCTTGTAGTAACTGAGTGATGGGCACTGTTGTACTTTCACGACTCCAGAGATCGAGGAGAATCCGAGAAAAAGTTTTCGCCCAAACTTTGCCCAAAGCGATCATCTGGGGAGGAAAGTTTGGGCGAAATCGGTAACTATGACCTTAGTCACCCGTACCACCATAACCTACCGTAATCGGCCGTAAGGTGCAGTCCTAGAGGGGGAGGGGGCAGTCCATTATGAATTGTTAATGGTAGCCACGCATCAATAAATACAACATGCAATGCAACATATCAATGCCTTAGCATACCTGGTACCCTTCCTTGGAAATGTTCGAGACTTACGCTGAAATATAAAAAGACTTCATTATTGAAGCATGGACAGGCTACGGTTGTGATCTAAAGCTCTATTTGCTTTGGAAAGAAATCGCAAAACGCTACCCATTAATTGATTAAGGTAATGAGGTTGCTTTAACGAATTTTCGTGGCTTTATAGTATTGTAATTGTTCCAGGTTTCTGTTCAATTTACTGTGTTTTCACTACTCCCTCCCCCTCCCCCAACTAGAATAGCAATTTAGAAAACCGCTTCTGGTATTGGAAGGACAGCAATTTATAAGGTAAGCCTGTATATTTTATATATTTATATTTATATTTTTTATTTTATATATTTACATTTATATTTATAATTTGCAAAGACGCTAACAGCTCACCTAGGGACGCAGAAGCCCCACGCCCGGAATCGAACCCTCGACCCCCTCCCGCAAGTCCGTCTCGCTAACCGCTCGGCCATCCAATCGCTGCCGCAGGCGGCGGCGAATGAATCATTTGAATGTACACTGCAGCTTCGTCTAGGGGATGTAGGGAATTACTATAATCAAACTTTAATTTGAGCTCCAAGCCAAGTTCAGAGCACGACAGGGCCATTCCAGGTGCCTTATCAGCCCGCCCCGAAGCGATACCATTTTTTGCCGTTTCGGACCACCCAGTGGCCCGTAGCAAAAACGAAGCACAGTTTTGTGATCCTCGTCCGATGCTCTACAAGACCATATAGGCCACATTGAGAATCTTTAGGGGAAGTTCAGGGGCCTCCCCTGTTAGAGGTCGCAACTGCCGGCAACACAGTATTGCGTACAGTAACCTTCGCGGCGCCGCACCACCCGCCGTTGTCATGGCGGGTCCGCTGCACCCGCAAGACTCTGCTGCCGGTCTAATATACTTTCCGCCTGCGGGACGGCAGCCGTCCGCGGTGCAGTGCATCGCGACCGTCCACGGACGTACCGAAGACACTCCCGCGTGAGTGTACCATAGACCTAAAGGTGCATGTAAATAAAATAAATAAATAGGAAGTATCCTTAACGAATTATGGCTTGATTATCAGTGAGTGTCACTGTTCGCATGCATGCCGATTAACTGAAGATTAGCAGTGCTTATAGGATTCCTGCGGTTCGAACCATCACAATCCTCATACTGGGTGATTGCTTCAATTGAAGCCCAGAAAACAAGCAGAATTGGCAGGAAACTGTGTTGAAGGCACAGAACATGTGGGGGGACACCTTGTAAGACAGTCTGGCGCAATGAGAGTTAAGGGGTGGAGACAGGATATCCTTTCTCCAAATTCCTTCAATGTTGGTCTCGAATGAACCGACGTGGCATTTCCCACATCGTACACGCTACAGTGAAAGCATTCCTATCGTTGAATGATGTACTACATGTACGTAAGCGTCAGGTCTTGTAGGGTGTGACAAATGCCACATCAGTGTAACCGAGCCTTACTTCCGTGTGTGTGTGATGATGATGCCCTGGTTAATTGGGTAATTGTGTGCTATTACACTTCATTAGAATGTTTATTCTTGACCTACAATCTCTTTCCAGGTGTCTTCGGAAGTGATGTCAAACATTCCACTCTATTCGCAAAGTGATAGAACAGGATTATCCATGGGCTCGGAAGAGGAAACCTGACAAGGTAGGGAAAATTACCCAGTTGGACGGGGTGCTAAATAGACATGGTGGTTGAACTGCCAAGGAACTAGTTAAGGTGCTAAGGAGCTCGGAGAGGGATGGGGAGAGAGTTACCATAAAATGCAACCCTATACGACGTTCTCTGTCAGCACTGGTGTTTCATTACGTGTGCTGTACAGTCGGTCCTGTAGCCTGCATAGTTTCCCACGTTGCTTTCTATCTCATCGATGCTCTTGCGTTGGTTCTGTCGCAGACTATGATCAGCATCACTTTTAGAGCGGGTGGGTGAGAATTCAGTCGCCTTCTCGCTTCCTCTCGCTTCAGTGCTGTCGTGCCCCGGGTGAGTCCGCTGCGCCGGTGGTAGAACTCATGCGGCCCTCAACCCGAGGCCACGTATGAGGCACAACCGGAGTCGAGGTCTTACCCATGCGGGCTAGCTCTTACATTACCTGCCACGTTAGGGTGAGGCCATTGTTGCCCTGACTTAGCACACCTCATACCAATGCGGATGTTATTTAGGATTCCGCGGACTGCACCTGCGCTGGCCCCCCGGCGACTCTCGCCCATCACTCGCGGGATACAATTGAACCAGCCGACCTTCTGCAGTACTTACCACTGCGCTCAGGATAAACCTTTTCCCACTCTCGAGTCACATGACAATGCGCATCAGACATCAGACTTCATAGCAACCCAATATACACACAAGGCATATCAATATGGAACACAACTGCCTACGAGTTAAGGCTGAGCCCCGCCACGTTACCTACGGGTCAGCCCCAAGCGCAAGCCGCAGACTTCCTCGCTCCTACCCTGAAGCCTGCTCTCACGAGAGCGGTGGCTCGGTCGGTCTCAGCTGTTACCTCTGTTGGTGCTCCTGCGCGTCCTGTCCTGGTCGTCCTGGAGTCCTGCGCGGCTGGTCGAGTCGATGTCCTGGTGGGGTGGACACTGCGCTGACGATGAAGTACCGGAGCGGAGAGCAAACCAACCGTTCGGTGCGACGACGAAGCCGGAGACTGCCGGGTGCGCGCGGGAAGGCGTTTATAGTGCGTCGCGGCGCGTGCGCGCACCGTATGCCCTCCGCGTCGGGACCAGGGCGCCTCCCAGCGTGTGTGCCCTTGAAGAGTCATGATGGAGCGTAGCGAACGTCACGACAGGTGCAGTCACTGCGGGCCCTTGCATGCCAGCTGAATAGGGAAGTCATCTCGTCTTGTAACCTTTTTGAATTAAGTTTTTCCTCCTACATGATCACCTATCTTCCACGCACTTTTTACCTATCTTCGTTCGGTCAAAAGAAGACGTTCTCCTACGCCTTGAAGTATGAAGAGGACGTGGATCTGGAAGACAGACGTTAATCGACCCCTTTCCGAATAGTGTCTTGCTGTGCCTTGCCGATGTACAGGTCAGTGTTCGAACCCTCCCAGACAAGTACATATAGTAGTACTGCATGTAGGGAACGAAGGCTTCGTTGAGATGAAGTGACTATTGCGTTGTGGTATGGTAATGTATCGTATTGTGGCCTCAGTAAGGTGCGTTTCTTCGCAACGACTACTGCTCCCGTTTGTTTACTAGCCAGCCACGTAATTGCTTTTCGGAATTGTGCGGATACGCAAGAAGGACTACATATGACTTGCGTTTGTAGCCGACAATGACAGTTTTTTACTTTTCGCAGCGGCTGACGAATCCAAACTCCTATTAGGCGCATAGAGTTCTTAGAACGGATAGTTGCTCCAATGCATATGCGGCGTGTTGAAGACTTCATGTCGTGCTGCCAGGGTCGGTGCGAGAGAGCATTCAAAGTGGTTCGTTTAGCCATCTCCAGACGAACCTTTTTTGTTATAACACCTGCCTGGTGGCTCATAAGAGAAGAGGATTCTTTGGATGCGCAAAATTATTGAGTTTAATTCAAAAAGATTTAATGTTTTTAAACTGAGAAATATGAAAAAACTTTAATTTCATATTACACATTTATAATTCAGCTTGTTTAAGAGTTAAGGAACACCTTGATGGGTTGTTGAGATGGGTAGTTGCTACTCCGATTGGGCCCATAGAGTGGAGGTTCATAGCGAAGAGAAGTGTGAGGTCTCCACCAGGGGAGTGTGTAGTTGCGATTTGCGACTTCTGACATTTTGGGTCGTAAATCGTAAGTTTTCGCAAATAACGAATCACGGATATCCTTGCAGGAAAAGGCTGTCTGAGTTTGTCGCGTCGTTTAAAGGCCGGTAGATGGTGTGTACGCACTTTTAGTTGAATGCCACTGCTGGGCGCTGACACCAAGCATTGTTGAAGTGTTGAACCCTCTGGTGTTGGCAACGAAGTTGGCTCCACATCCATTATATTCTCCGGTTATTCCGCTTTTTCTGTAGTTATTCCGCTATTCAATGTGATTGTAAAAAGGCTTGATCAGGAAGAAACTTCAACGACTACTGTTCAAACCGCTATAAGAAATTGACTGAAATCACATATGGAGGGATGGTAGTACCGCGACGAACTTTTCGTTGCAACCTAGGTAGATCCACGTCTCAAGGACGCACATTTTGGTGAGGACAAAAAGCTGGAAGAAATCGCCATACATATCTCTGTGCGAGAAGCCTTCTGAGAGCATTCTAGGTATACGCGAAGAATTAGATGAGAATCTCACGATTCCCTTTTGTTCGTTTTTTTTTTCGTTTCCAGCATGGAGACAATGTATGCACACACTAGGGCCTCTGCTGTGAGTGGTTAACATATTGAACAACAGCAATGTTCAGTCTTTAAAACATCTGATTTATGAAGTGAAGGAGTACCTTTCACAAAAACGATCTTTGGGATGACAGTTGATCCCTTCGAATTCTGATTTTTACTTTTTTTATATTTATTGTTTTGATACAATAATGAAAGACGTTGAAACTTATCAGATTGGTGCAAAAGAAAGGCAGGTTTTTTGTCCTATAGGATTCAACACCATTTTTTAAAATAAACGAAAACTTTTTCACCAGGTATTAAACATTGTTGGAAAGCTTATTAGATGTGCTTCCTAAACCTGTATATGGAATTTAATTCAAATCGCTCATTTGAAAAATGATTTGGTTTTTATTTTCAGATGTTTAAACGCGATTTCGCCAAATTTTCCGACATTGGATGATGTTGGGTGCTTATTTTTGGTTCAGCCACTAGGTAAACGTCGCCTGTTATCATAAAGTGTCCATTTCTCATCGCAACTCTCAATCCGTTTGAGAAACGGATCGTGATCGTTGGCATCGCGCAAAGGGTGGGCCGACGATATTTCAAAACGACGATTTTTCTGAATTTCGGTCAAATTTGCTTCTTGGTCTTCCTAATTTGCCTTAAATGGCGAGCAACTGTAGTGTGATCGACGTCGAGGTCCTCGGCAATATCTGCCGTGGTTTTGCGCCGATCAGGTTCGACTAACGCCTTCAATGGATCATCATCAAGGCTGCCATGTGGTCCGTCTTCGAGGCTGGTGTTGCCGGCGCGAAATTTTCGGAACCAACGTTGTACTGTGCATTGCTTGACACTTCCCCGGCCCCATACTTCGCTGATATTTCGAGCGGTTTGAGCGGAAATCCGGCCCGATTTCAACTCGTGGAAGTAAATTTGACGAAAATCGCGTTTAGAATTTTGAAAATAAAAACTAAATTATTTCTAAAAAAGCGAATTGAATTAAATCTCATATACATACTTAGATAGCACACATAACAAGCTTTCCAATAATGTGTGACAGCTTTTGAAAAACTCTTGCTTTATGTTTTAAAAAGTGTTGAAACCAATGGAGAAGAAAAAGCTGCATTTCTTCTGCACCAACCTAACACATATAATATGGCGATTAGCTGACTATAGCCTTCGTTTAACCAAAAAATAACTCTACTATAGAAGTAAAATGCGTGGCGCATCCCAAAGGGGATTGAATAACGCCATCCTTTACCCTTTGCCCTTTAATATTTATTTATTTATTCACGCCAAAAATGATGTGCAACACTCATTAGAACATGGAACAGAACAGAACTCAAACATTTCAGAAGAAAAGCAGAAGAAAAGAAACAGTAACATCACCAGAACACCAAATAATTACAAGATGTAGTATCTAATTTATTTGATTAGATCTTGTAATTATTGGGTGTTTAGACAAGTGTTATTTGTTTATTTGGTATTTATTTTACTACTTATTTACTTTTTACATTTTTAAGTCAATGGTCTGAAGGCTATAGCTGTGCCCGAACTCCTTGCCGGATTGCTAGTTCAAGCGCGCTGTTTGTGGTGGCGCTGTGGTAGGTAGCGTGAGACGTTCGCCGCCAAATGACTCAACCTTCAGGGGCGACAGCGTTAGCAGCAGCAACAGCAGCAGCAGCAGCAGCAGCAGTGGAGCTCGAGCTCTGCCTGGCCGGCGAGCCAGCCACAGCCCCTGCTCACGCATTGATCGCTTCGTGTGCTCATATGGGCATCGCGTGGAGGTGTGCTACTCGGCGGCGACGGCGTCGGCGTTCGTCGCCCGTAACGGACTCCTTCCGTTCGTTCTCGCTTCGTCTGCTGCTGGCTGCCCCGTCAGGCCCGTCCTGCTCAGGCCTGCCAGCGCCCTCACCTTCTCCCACACTAAACAGCTCACCTCATTCACTTGAATGCTGATTCTAGTCATTCCTCCAGCACTTCTTTCCAGCGCGTGGCCTAAGTGCGTGCGTGTGACGAACAAGGATTCAAGATTTTCGTCACTTTGCGGCAATGGAGACGTCTACCAGGTGCTTCAGCTGCCCCGTCATTCATCTAAAGAAAGAAATAATCCCCCCGAAGGCGCTCCAAGCCCTCACCGTGTGGGTGCCAGAGCACCTGCTTGCAGCTCTCCTGCTCGTGGTTTCAGCTCCTTCCCGCTTCCGTTCTGCTCGGCATTTGTTTGTGACGGCCCTAGGGACATCACGGAGAGCTGTGTGTGTGTGGCTAGCGTTGTGTGCGTATCATGCAAAACAATTCCAAGCGCCGGCTTACCGTGGAACCTCGAGAGAAGCGAAGCATGAAAGCAAGGCGCATGAAAACAGCCATTGTGACAATTCATTTGAGGAGCGGAAATTCTTTATGTGCTTTTTAATTGTCAAACATGATCTGACGTAGGTGATTGACGAACGCGTGTTTCCGTAGAGTTTTCGCTTTTCACACGCGAACTGACTTAGTTGAGTCTGAGTTGAGTTGGTCGCGGCAGCGTTTACGTACGTCTCGCGATCTGAACTGTTTTGGTTCAAAATTGGTGCCATGATCATTACGTCACAAGATCTATTCAGATCGATAGCAAAGATCGAAATTGATAGGGTAATCCCAGTTATTCGATGTTTTGGTGCAGTAGAACGAGAAGAAGTCGGCGTTAATCAACTCCTGTCGGAATACCTTACGTGTTCTATAATACTTCGAGCAGTGAAGGTTTTCTGGCTAAAGCATCGAATGTCGGGAACTGGGTCGATATTGACTGATTCGTCACATTCGCGTGGTGCGCACTCCGAATAAGCAGCTCGGGATAGAAATCAATAATATATCAGTACTGATACGCCACCTGGTTGTTGTAAAGTTGAAGTTGTGTCGTTCCAACTGCCAATGCCCCTAAATGCCCACCTCAAAGCATCTATTTTGAGCAGAAGTAGATAGTATCACTTTATTATTTTTATTAAGCAAATGATACAGTGCTTTCTGTAAATTCCGGCTCTCCTCACACGCACACCAGAACTCGGTAATCTCGATCGATATTGATTGATTGATTCGTCACATTCGCGCGGTGCCCACTTTGAGTGAGTGAGCAATTCGGTATAAAAAACAATAATCGATCAGTACTGATCCGCGCCCTGGTTGTGTAAACTGAAGCTGTACCAGTCGAACAGTCAACGCTCCTTAATGCCCACCTCAAAGCATCTATTCTGAGCAGAAGTAGATAGTATCACTTTATTATTTTTATTAAGCAAATGATACAGTGCTTTCTGTAAATTCCGGCTCTCCTCACACGCACACCAGAACTCGGTAATCTCGATCGATATTGATTGATTGATTCGTCACATTCGCGCGGTGCCCACTTTGAGTGAGTGAGCAATTCGGTATAAAAAACAATAATCGATCAGTATTGATCCGCGCCCTGGTTGTGTAAACTGAAGCTGTACCAGTCGAACAGTCAACGCTCCTTAATGCCCACCTCAAAGCATCTATTCTGAGCAGAAGTAGATAGCATCACTTGAAATTTATTAAACAAATAATACAATGTGCTTTTTGTAAATTCCGGCTGGCCCAACACGCAGCAGAATTCGGTAATTTTGATCGATACTGATCAGGGATTTATTTTCTAGCTAATATTTCGCTTTTGATTCATACTTCAGATGAGGTGATGTTTGATGTTAAGGCCAATCTACGCTCTATTCGATATTCCAACATATTATAGATTGATTGAGTACATCAGAGTGTCAATTTTCAGCAAAACTTGATAATAACGTCTTTGTATTTTCTTTATTTATAGAACAGTATTATTCACACATGCAGCGCCTGGAGCGCAGTCGGAAGAGGCGCCGGCTGTCGCCTGCACCCGATACCAGGTCCCTGGTTCGGATTCCCGCCCAGGCCAACCAAGCCTTCTATCCCTCCGGGGTCGGTGAATTGGTACCAGACTTGTCTGGGAAGGATAAGGCACTGACTTGTACATCGGCTGGCCACCGCAAGTCATTGTATGGCCACATACGCATTCAACACGCCTCCACGACGTCCTGTAGAAGTAGAATGCGTGGCGCATCCCAAAGAGGATTGAATAACGCCGTCCTTTATCCTTTTATTGTTTGCACAAAAATCGCTAATTAACGTGGATGTTGCAAGTAGCAAAACAAAATATGGTAAAAATAGAGGTGATGAAAATAAAGAAACGAGTTATACTAAGCCACCACTTATATTATCGACTCATCCCTTGTGAACATCTTTGAGCTGTAATTACTTTTGCGTGGATGAGTAGACTGCCATACTGCCTTCATCCTATTTCTCGCCAATATTTTGGTAGGTCACGCACGCCCATAGAGGCATATCAGGTTTAGCTTCTGTATCTGAACAGTTCCTTTTCTTCATAGTTGGTTTATTCATTGTATAGAGAAGAAGAGTAGTGGGAAGAGTCGCCCACTTCCTCATGACATGCAAATTCGATCCTCGGCTCGTTTTCCGTTCAGTCCAACCAAGTGCTCCATCCTTCTGGAGTCGGTAAATTAGTACCAAGCTTGTCTGTGAAGAATGAAGCATTGACATTTTGATCGGTTGGCGGCCGCAAACTTCTATAGTGGGGTCGGATTCATCAACATTTGCACCCGAGGATATGCGAGGTATAAACGGTAGACATACCTACAATGAGGCATTCATGGTAAACCTTACCCGCCATATCGTGGGTATATCATTGGGTGGAGGATACTCGACGATCGTCGTGGGTATATCCGCATACCCGCGAGGATTCCGTGCCCCATTGACAGAATAGCGCTACAGTGAGATCAGCTGTTCTCGCTAGAGGCTTGTTCCACCTTACCCTTGACTATTTTCATGAATACGAATCGTACCCGCTACCCACCTATACCCACTGCTTGATGAATCCGGCCCCAGGACAAACACGCGTTCAAATTGTCTTTAGGATATCCCATATGGAAGTGGAATCCATGACGCGCCCCAAAAAACGCACATTTACTATGTCTATATGATTTATAAATCGTTATTATTTTTGTTTTTTGTCCACATGATAATTAACCTTCGGCATGTGATAGCACAGTCGCAGGTGGCACCACCCCTCGCGCGCGCCCGAAATCGATTCATGGTTCGGGTTCTGTTTAAGTCCTCCAAGTGTTCCATTTCTCAGGAATTGACCACCTAAACTTGCGTTAAAGTCCGCGTTGAACTGTTGAAAAGGAGAAAACAATTATTTTGTTGTCGGCTGCCCAACACAAGTTAACCATGTTACTGAAAAACCCAAATATGCGTCCGAAGTGCTGTATTACGTAGTAGAGTTCGTGGCGCAGCCCACGGAGAGTTTGCTTAGCGTAATCCTTATTCCTTTTGCTTCTTAGCTTCTGCGCCAAATTCACAGAGAAAATCAAAGGACCACAGTCAGCTCAGCACTAAGTATTTCCGTAGCCGAACACGCCGTGCACTCTACTTCAACGGAATATCGTGAAGATATTTTGAAAGCGCTTTGGCTTCTACAGTCATACACTCCAGACAGTCGGCAAGCCTGTGCGCTACCCTTCTCTGACACTTATAGCACCAATTTTGTGGCTTCAAAAGGCGGAATGCAGAATTGGACTGAACGGGACCATAGGAGCCGACGACTGCATTCATGGCTGCTCGCGTCGCCTTTTCTCCCTTACAACTTTCGTATATATTTAGTACTTATATACTGCACTTTCTGTGCGCTCATCAAGAACATTTTTTCCCTGTGAAAAATGTTTACACATCAGAAGTATGACATGAATAGTATTAGAAACGCTTCCCTGCTCTTCATTTGGGTTGGGCGCTGCGTGATTTCTACTCGAGTGTAAATAATTATTCTGTTATCCGTTACTCAGTCAAGTTGTCTAGGTATAGAAGGATATATTCTATTTGTGACTTTCTATTAGTGGATAATTACGAATAGAATGACCCCATTACGTACAGTGCGCAACACAATATCCATCATCCAGAGCAACATATGATTTGTTCAATTGCCGAAAAGAACGCTTTGGAGCGTTCCAAAGTGGCTTTTTTAAATAATTTTTTAAAGTCAAGTATTTGTGAAGTTAAACAAATATCTAAGATCAGCAGCTCGAGCACTATCTTTTGACATATAAATCAATAGAGTTGAACAATGCATACAGAATCGAACCTATCAATGGAGTGGGCGCGAGAGCTCGGTGAGTGAGCGTTTGCGGAGTTTTATCGGAAATTCCTAGCCGACCTACTCAGGAATTGTTTTAAGACTGTCCAGCCTGCTTTTAGAGAGCGCCGTGAACAATGCATACAGAATGGAACCTACCAATCGAGTGGGCGCGACAGCCTCTAGAGTGAGCGTTTGAGGAGTTTTATTTATCGATAGGTTCGATTCTGTTTGCATTGCCCACGGCACACTCCAAAGGCGAGCTGGACAGTATTAGAGCGATTGTTAAGTTGGACGACCAGGAATTTTCGATAAAACTCCCCAAACGCTCACTCTGCAGGCTGTCGCGCCCACTCGATTGGTTATGTCCGCCCTATATGCATTGCTCAACTCTATTGATTTATGTGTCAAAAGTTTGACCTCGAGCTTCTGAACTCAAATATGGGTTTCTTTCCACAAGTTCTTGCTTTAAAAGTTATTTAAAAAGCCGCTTTGGAACGCTCCAAAGCGTTCTTTTCGGCAATTGACCAAATCATATGCGCGGTACTGCACGGCTATGAATCAGTCTAAGGTAGCAGAATTTGGTAAGGTACTAAAAATTGCCTTCAAGGTTCTAAATGCATTCGAACGGGTAAGAGCTTGTTTTATACCACTTTCATGTCAAATTGTACACTCTTTTAAACGCCTAGTGCTTCTAAAATCAAACTGAACATCTTCTAAATCAAAGCGAGCCCTTCCACATTAAACTAGTGGGTCTCAAAATGGTTAGAGTAATTTTGTGTGCAAGAAAATATTAGAATAGCTTTCTTTGAAGCTTTAATTCATTTGTCCAATAAGTAAACACTTTTTAAGAAAAATAATGATTTAGGGCATGCTTCAAGGTGCAGGAAGGCGGTTATTTTTGCTGTAGAAAACGAGATTGCGCCATGCTCTCGTCCAATAGGCCGTGGCAATAAACGTTCGCTTATTTCAACATCGTATACTCTGTGATAGCTAACGACTGTTTGCAAATAATGACAAACAACCAATATCTGTTCCATCAGTTTTTGCGAAAAATAATCATTTATTCAAAATTAAGTGTGCATGCATCTGTGTTTTTGAAAATTGTGATTTTGAACGAATGAATGAACGAATAAATTCGATGTCGGAAATTTTCGAACTAATGAATGAGCGGATTTATTCAATGTCTAAAAATTTTGAGCCAACGAACGAACGAATTTATTCGTTCATAAATTTTTTCGAATAATGGAAAATCGAATAAACCCTTTTTTCTTTTATTCGAATATTCGAACAGTCGAAAAGTTTGCCCGAATATTAGGTTACTGTACTTGAAGATTTGACGTTTATTCGATATTCGAATAAAATTCTTCGATTTTCGAACAATATTCGAATATGGCTGCCTTTTGTTGCTAAAATTCAAACGAAAATTAGAAAATCTTGAAATATCGAATATTCGACTACCCTTTTGCAATCTATTTTTTTTTGATGAAATAGAACGATGAGTATCACTAGCGGTTTACTACTACATACACAGGCTTTGATTGTAATCGTAGTGCTATACGATTGTTATACAAATTCTAATACAAATATTTATTCAGCCAAAATGGCACAATACTAATTTGTCAAAAATTTACTGCATAGATTGCATTCGTTCCAGTTCCATGCTGATATCAGTCCGGGCTGGTAGGCCCAGAAGAGAATATCGTGGGTATTGCGTGCGGTCAATCACCGCCGGTGATGTAAGGCGTCGCATCCTGCCCATGCTCGGAAAGCAATCCTGCCCGGAAAGCAAGGGGTGCTGGTTCGAGTCTCGCTTGGTGCAAGGGATTTGTTCGCCACTAAACATCCATTTAATGATATAAGCATAGTTTTGGCATTAAAAATTATTTTCATCGAATTCTATTTCTTATTTTGTGCTTTTTTTTCTAATAATTTCTAAGAGATTGAGACTGACCTGCTTTCATTGAATGGCTTGAAACAAAGGTTTTTTAATGGTTCACTCACAGTTCACTGAAAAAAATCGGCTTCCTAGTGATGATCGGACCAGAGAAGATTTTCCAGAAGCAGGGCTTTTGATTTTAATAGGTACATTTTGGAAAAACGGTGGAAGTTCAGTTAAAATCGCAGTTCGTTTAAATAAATAAACACGAATGGATGAATAAATAAGCTCAGTTCGTTTCAAGTTTAAAAAACTCTTGAGCCTTGTTGTTCGTGCAGAGTCTAAAACTACAAATTCCGCGATGTACCTATATTTGTAGGCACTGTATTTAACCCATCGTGTTACAGCCACGTTTGATGGAGGGTCTCGCTCGGCACTAAAAAAAATCATGTCAATGTGGCAAAAATAGATTTTTAAAACTGAATTTCCCGCAGCTAATCCATGAAGGGGCGCGTGTAGCTCAGTCAGAGGAGGCGCGACCGCCGCGTGCATCCGATACCAGGTTTCTGGTTCGGATTTCCCGCCTAGGCCAACCAAGCCTTCCATCCTTCCGGGGTCGGTGAATTGGTACCAGACTTGTCTGGGAAGGATAGAGCGCTCTGGCCACCGCAAGTCATTGTATGGCCAAATACGCATTCATGTCGCCTCCACGACATCCCGTAGAAGTAGAATGCGCTAGCGCATCCCAGAAGGGATTGAGTAACGCCGTCCTTTATCCTTTTTATCCTTTTAATCCAAGAAGGGAATTGTTTCCAAGTCAACAGGTGGATGTGGCTTCTGCCGTCGAGAGCCGAACAAGGCACAGCTGCGCTTAAAATGAAGGGGTTGTCATTTTTTTCCGAAAGGATTGATCTATCTCCGTCTCCACTTTCTGTGAAATCCTCGTTTGTTGTCGGTGAGACTAATATTTCTGAAACACAACAAAACACGGCCAGCGGCGAGAAATCGTGGCGGTTGCCGTGGTGACAAGCTGGTGATAGTGAGAGGCTTAAGGCGTACCAGCGATTTAACAGAATGCGAACATGACACGCAATAATTTTCCTTTTTTATGACTTCTTATTTTTCTTCATGTTGTCTTTAAATAAACTTATTTGTCTACAATGGGCGCGCGTAGCGCAGTCGGCGGAGGCGCCGGCTGTCGCGTGCAGCCGATACCAAGTTCCTGGTTCGGACTTCCCACCCAGGCCAACCAAGCCTTCCATCCCTCCGGGGTCGGTGAATTGGTACCAGACTTGTCTGGGAAGGATAGAGCGCTCTGGCCACCGCAAGTCATTGTATGGCCAAATACGCATTCAAGTCGCCTCCACGATATCCCGTAGAAGTAGAATGCGTGGCGCATCCCAAAAGGGATTGAATAACGCCGTCCTTTATCCTTTTATCCTTTATTTGGCTACAAATTTCGACAAATGTGGAAGCTGGCTCGATGTAATGAGGACTGGAACAAGTGGATGAGACGCGACAGCGTCTAGGAAGAAAGTGCATCTGAAGTGGCCGTGGTGTTTTCGTCTCCTTTGGCCATGGGTAGTACGGCAGTCGCGTGCTCGTTCTCATTTGCATCGTCGAAAGCACGCAGTCTCGTCGAACGGATTGATGTCTGTCTGGGAGATTTCTCCTCTTTCTTCCTTTCCTTTGTTCTGGTGTCTCCTGCAGATGTTCTACTGAATAGATACCACCTCTATCCCGGTTGTTATACGGCAAGCGAAGGACTCGAGGCTCAACCATGGTGTCAGGGTGTCTCAAAAAAATGTATGCACTGTGTGAAGGTGATAACTTTGTTCAGAGTAAAGATACTGAAGAAGTTAAGGGCTCATATGAAAGCTTAAGAAAATAGAAATTTTCTGACGTATGAGAGGCATGGAAAGCGCCATGCACTCGTCTGAAATTTTTCATTTTACACTCGATTGATTGTGTTTCGCTTGAATACATGTTATAATTTCTTTTCTGTTATAATTTTTTGAGGGCTCATTCCATCGCGCTGAATCTGGTCTCGACTGTTTTCATAGCTTCATAGCTTCATAGTTTTTCGCTTTTTTATCAACTACCTTCTTCTGCTTTCCTATATTTCCACGCCTTTTAGCACTTTATGGCACACCCATTGTAGTGTATGAAATGAATGAATAAATAATTTGTTCACAAAGCGGCCGTTTCGACTGATTTGTGCTTATTTTAGAGTACAAAACTTAATTACACATTATAGCTTGCAAAAAATGGAGGCTGTTCTAAAAAATAAAGGTACTATGTAAATGGTTGTAACATTGCTGCTATTAGGTTGTAACGAAATAAATGGCACTGAACCACTGTAAATTTAAACAGTTAATATCTCTGCTTGTAGGCAAGTTTATTAATCGAAATAAAAACCTTCTGATTCTACACATCTTTGCCAACGTGACACAAGCCTTTTTCTCCCAGTAGCATAAAAATCAGAAGTTCTGGAATTGACGAAATCTTCGAAGGCACTTTCGGCATCCTGTTGGTATTTGAATATTTTCCCTACCAAGAAGTCGCCAAGATGCTTGAAGAAATGGTAGTCTGTTGGGGAGAGGTCGGGAGAAAACGGAGGATGTGGTAGAGTTTCAATGCTCAGCTCATTCAATTTCTGCAACGTCATTCGTGCTACATGGGGGCGAGCATTGTCGTGCAGAAGGAGAACTCGCCTTCGGTTTACCAAGGCCGGCCGGATATCCTTCAACTTTTTCATCATTTCTTCAATTTCAACGCAGTACTTCTCTGCCGTGATGGATTCACCTGGAGGGAGAAAGCCGTGGTGAATAATTCCCAGCGAACACCACCATACTGTCACCATTACTTTCTTTTGGTGCCATTCCGGCTTCGCAAAAACCTTGGGGCACTCATCGCTGTCCACCCGCTGTGCCGGTCGTCGCCTGTTGTGGTACATTATCCATTTCTCGTCACAGGTTACGATGCGATCAAGGAATGGGTCCGTTTCGTTCCGTAGAAGCAGTGCGGACGAGATCTCATATCGTCGGTTTCTTTGCTCCTCAGACAGCTCGTGAGGCACCCATCTTTCCAGCTTTTTGGTCTTTCCAATTTCCTTCAGATGCCGGGCAGCTGTGTTGTGACTGACGCCAAGAACCTTCGCTATCTCCCTGGTACCTTTGTGTGGATCCTCCTCCACCACATCTCTCAGCTTGTCCTCATCAACATCACTATGCCTCCCACGACCTTCATGTTCTTCCAAGCTCTCATCTCCATTCCGGAACTTCTGATACCAACGATACGCCGTCCGAATTGTGGAATATCCTTGACCGAATGCGGCGTTGATCTTCTCGTCCGCCTCCTTAGCTGTAGTGCCCAGCTTGAATTCATACAAGTAAATGCCTCGGATTACCCTTTTGTCCATCTGCAAAAAAGTCAATAAAACTCTAAAGTTTTCCCACTTTTACATAGAAAATTTGGAACTCTCCGATAGAGCAAAGTTTGCGCTTCTAAATGATATGCCGCATGTTACGGTTTGTTCTTGATCAAACGCGTAAAGACGCGCCAAAAAATGGCGCCAGCCAGTGCCATTTAATTCGATACAACCTAATGGTAAAGCATTTGGAAATATTTGAGACTCACGTGAAAGCGCAGGGCGACGGGACTACTGTGACGTGCAAATAGTCAAGATTGCGCCATGCTCCTGCCCGAAACCTTGCATTCCAGACTCGATTGATTGTGCATGGGCTGAATGCTTGTTACAATCTTGTTGCTACTTGATCACATCAATCTGTGCTGCGCTTCTTTTAACGTTTTCCGTCGTCCAGTAGCTGCAGCTATGCCAATTAACCTCTCCATTCAGCTTAAATGTTCCTTCATTCGTCCACAGAATGCGCCTTGTAAAATGCGGCTCCTGTCACATTTAAATCGTGCAATCAATAAACTCGCGTGTAACGTGTATTTCACGAGGTTTTCATGTTCAAAACCTAGAATAAAATGAATATCAGAGTAAAGTGTAAAACGTAATGGACTTACTTCACTTATATGTTGGGGACGGGAATTTTGACATTTAATAAAAGGCATTGAATTTTCCTTGGATAAAAATTTCTCTAACGTTCTCGGATAAATTTTAGTGTAGTGTCGGAAAAACTTCAGTTTTGGAAATTGTTCAGTTTGATTTCAAATGCGTCAAGCTTGCTTAGAAGAACGTCCAATTTGACTCGAAAAGTGTTCAAGTTGCTATAAGAATTGGGTAAATGTCGGCAAAACGCACCGCGGGGGTGCGGCAACGCGCCGTTGCTCCTGCCGTAATCGCGGCAGCCAATCATGTGCTTTGCCTGTGCAACTGAGCCAGCACCTTATTGGCCGGTGCGGTTACGGAAGGAGTAACGGCCCGTTCCAACACCATTGCAGTGCGTCTTCGCGACATGTACCTAAAATTGTCCAATTGGGCTTGAAAACTTTTCAGTTTAACGTGAAAATGGTGCGAATACTGTAAGAATTGTGTTGGATGTTTAGGTCTGCTTAGTACTCAATCGCTTTCATTGAGAAAATCAAGGTTTCCGTAAATCGTGTTTATTCGAAACACCCACGCTGAACTTTCTTTGGGTGTTCCTTAGACGCTTCACCTTATAAATCACCTGACTTAATAGAATCATCGATGGTTTATTTTCAGTTTCGACTGTAGTCAGTGGAGCGAGCGACGATTAGCAGATGTAGTTCTCCGAAGCATGCACTTTTGAAGTATTGTGCGGGAACACTCAGATGACATTTCACTACTTCATTAGAACAAGAGTAATGTGTAGATGTCGCTGTTAATGAATCCCTTTACGGTACATATTCTGCAGACATATTGATGACTCTCGTACCGTAATTTTATTGGAGCTCTCGTGAATGAGTGCATTAGCTGATTGAATCAACGATCGCAGTACAATAAGCTAATCAGAGATATTCACGATGCACGATCTGGACATCCAACAGCCGTCAGCCATGCTGTTGTTTGGAATGTACTAGGCTACGGGATTCTTAGGTCCACCTTACAAGGAGAGCCTACGAAGTGGCGGTGAGCTTTTGCGATGCAATTTTTACAGGATGTAGGTTCCCGTGTGGGGAGTCCAAAACCATAGTTACTTTTTTCGGAATGCTCTTCTGTGGTCGAAAAAAAACCGTGTGGACGCGTGAGCTCGAAGTTCATGGCGCGCTGCTGTCACCCAACACGGTGTGGTCAATTGGCGTAGTGGTAGCGGCGTCGCCTCTCGGGCGCACCGGGCAGGTTTGATGGTTCGGTCCCAGGTGTCGGCAATGTTTTTGCACACATCGGATCGTTATTATTACGTGATTGCGTTATCACAGGAGTCAATTTGTACACGATTAATGGTTTTAGTATTTAAACCTAGCCTTTTTGGGCTTTCGTTTGAGTTACCTCTCAGTGGATCGTATTTGCACTGTATCATTCTATTGGATCTCTAACATTAAAAAAAACATTTCTTGCTCACATGAAGTAACTGTGTGCTGACAATGATAATCAACAATTATGATATAGAACTAGGGAGCATTTAAAACATAATCGCTTATTACGCCAGCAGCATCTTACAAACGCTAGGGACGAACAATCTTTGTCTCCCTGACAAGACATCACTACTTATTCTTTGTTGTTGAAAGCATAATCGGTAGGCGTAGAGAAGGGCCCCAGGTGAGCATCAGCATATCCAGCCGCCACCCAAGCGTATGCCAAACAAACCGGTATCAAACGAAATTCAACCTATCCCGTGAAGTTTATGCGTTTATGTGCATTTACGGTAGTGTTGCTGATACGGTGCAAACACGATCCATTGAGAGGTAGCTCAAATGAACGCCCAAAAAGGCTAGGTTTAAATAATAAAAGAATTAATCGTGTACAAATTGACTTCTGTAATCACGCAAGCTCATAGTAATAACGATCCGATGTGTGCAAAAACATTGGCGACACCGGGGACCGAACCACCAAACCCGCTCGTTGTGCCCGAGAGGCGACACCGCTACCACTGCGCCAACCGACCACACCAGGCTGGTTGCCAGCAGGGCGCCATGAACTTGGCGCTCACGCGTCCACACGGTTTTTTTTCGACCACAGAAGAGCATTCCGAAAAAGGTAGCTATGGTTTTGGGCTCCCCACACAGGACCCTACATCCTGTAAAAATTGGGTGTATGTCGCGAAAACGAGCAGCATTGGGAAATGGGAACGCTCCGTCTAACCAGAATACATTTAATGAACGTGCCATTCAGAGAGGCCATGCACTGTTGGTACCCTGATCGGCTGGTATGTGTTCGGTCGGTGCTCTGCTTAGTTATTGTTGGCTGGCGCGCTCCTACCTAGCAATGCTGCTCACCTTGCTCACCCATGTGCCAAAAATTGCATCGCAAAAGCCCACCGCCACTCCGAAGGCTTTCCTTGTTAGAAGTTCACCTGGATCCGGCTTCGCTCGGCTGCGTTGAAATGGGTGCCAGCTACCACTTGCTCAAACGCCGAAAGGGCCGTCCGTTATTCATCGACCGACTCCCTCCAAGCACAATTACGTGCCGAACTATTAAGCCTTCGCAAAGAGCATATTTATTCCTTCGCTTGGTGCGCCATGCAAATGGGTCCCGAAAGAAAAGCCACTCACCTACGGTTAGAGATTACTGTACGCCACAATAGCAGCGAATAGGCGGGTGCGCTGTGTTAGGTGTCTCTCTGTACTGTAGAAGGCGGAGCGAGGCACTCGATTGCGGAAGGGTAATCGAGTGGCGCGCCCGCTTTGGACGAGAGGATTTCTCTGTGATTAGGCTAGGGTCTCTTTTCCGCTTTTTTGTCTGCTGCTTGTTTTCTCGCTCAGTAGGTTTATGCACGGAGTCTACTAGTGTTTGCGTGGCGATATTCTGGTGATTATTCCCTGCATTGAAGAGTTTTAGAAGGTGATTTTCTAGGAGCAACCTGACTCTCTGTTCCATTTTCACGTCAAATTGGATATATCTTCTAAACAAATGCGATTCTTGGGGGAATAAAGTGAAGGTCTTCGAAGTCGAAAAAGCTTACAGATTTTCCAAACTACAGACTCTCCAAGATGATTACAATAATTGTTTGTTCATAGAAAATTTGCTACTACTTTCTTTGAATTGCTTTCTTTTTCTTCTTTTTCTTTTATTTTTTTCCTTTTTAGTCCAGCTTTCCGAATGAGCGTAATCCTACTAGTATAAAAGCGTTAGTCTGTCTGTTCGTATGTGTGTCCGTGTGTCACAAACCTGTGTAAGTCTGTGGAACGTGTCGAACATGTGAAGGTAACCCGCTGTGTAAGTCTGTGACACGTGTCAAACATGTGAAGGTAACACGAACGTACATGTAAGACTTGTTAAGATTACTCTCACGTGTGATCGATGAAAATGGACGAACATTGTCAGATTCAAAAAAGAAGGTAGAGCGACTCGATTGGACGACTAAGGCCGATCGATATTATCGATTTTCCGCCGGAGTTATTGCTTTTCGCTCAGATTTGTTCCATTGGAGTGGGAGTCACGCGATTTTGATATGGCCGATGGGTCGACTTCACTGCAGGTTGTAGAGTTCAATTGGGCGACCAATCTTTATTGATGGTATCGAGTTTTTGACCGGAGTTGCCGGTTTTCGCTCAGATTGAATCCATTTTGGTGGAGATCAGGCGACCGTTCCTCTTTATTTTTGTTGGAAAAATTACTAATGCTCCTGGGAATTACTCCAATATGATGGCGTTCAGAGAGAAACTGATGCAGCTTAACTGCATCGACCGACAGAACAATATCGACTTATCGATTTTTCTGCAGATTGGACACTAGGGAATGCGAATCGCACAAATACGATGGAGCAAGTTTCACATCAACCGTAGTGAGAACCTCACCTTGCGCTATCCTATGTAATAAAAGAGTCCTTTTTTTTCGTTTGGCGGCCGGAAGGTGGTAATCATATAAAAATGTTGTCTGGTCGTCCGGAAATTATATTTTAAAAAAAACTGAGAAAAATCTAAATTAAAAATTGTTTTGACCCGCGAAATCGATCAGGGCAGATGAGTTCGTGCAATGCATTGCGATGATTATCTCGCTACGATTTTTATTTGGTTATTAATAGAAACGCTGATTACATGAGAAATTAAAGAGAGTATATTTGCTGCTGCTTTTACTTTCGAATAAAGCGCGTGAATGAAGAGCATAGCCTTTTTGCGCTAAAAATGACTTTCTTCATAAACTTCAAAGCAAGCCTTAAATAAGCTTGTTTTTCCTGAAAAAAAGAGAATTTTATAAACCTTCAAATAATATGTACACTTATTGGGCGGGTGAATTAAAACCTCAGAGAAAGTCATGTTAAATTTTACTTGAAAACAAAAAAATATAAAAAAACAAATAAGCTAACCTTTCTGGAGAGTCTTTAGAGAGAGGGAGAGGGAGAGGAGAGTTTAGTGTGGAAGGGCCTCGTTTTGGATTGGAAAATGTCAAGTTAATTTAAAAAACTAAGGCTTGTTTAGGAGGGTGTCGAATTGGACATGAAAATGGTATTCAGTAAAATGAAAGTGTGGAGGGGCAAAAAACGAATGAAGCCCAAGCTGCTGACCCAGTGACGTAAAATCTGCTCCTGGCGTCAAGTCCACCCTGTTCGCTTAAGATGGGCTAGCCAGCCGATCTCCGAACGTAATCGAAGGCCTCCGAATTCTATATTGTTCACTACTTCTGTGAGGATATCGCTGTCGTTCTAGAGCAGTGTCCTCTAAATTTCTACGGAACTAGAAGAGCGCACATCTGGTTCGATCCCTTGTTGTCAGAAGGCATCGGGGCTTACGTTGAACATTTCTGCTTAACGACGTAGTTCAACATAAAGAAATGTCGTCACGCTTTTTGTAGCTGGTGAGAACTTTCACAAGGCAGTACAATCTGACAGAATCAAGCTTTTTGTTCAGAGAACCGTCAATGTTACTGACGTTTTTGAGCTTGGAACAAAACGAAGGGCACGTTGCGTTGACTACTACTGCAACTTTGGTCTATGTACTGCCCTCTTTCTCCGTCGAAATTTATTTATTATCGATACTTTTAGAATTTTATTTATTCTTGCACAAGAGGTGCGCCTAAAACAGTAACAAACGACTAACAGCTTAACACCAGGTAAGGCATTGATGGAGTAGAAAGAACAGGAGTAGTTAAGCAATATACGAAGCATGAAAGGAAGAGGACTGACGTAGAGGAAGACCACTTTCTACGGGCGTAATAAACCTATAAAGGATAAAGGATAAAGGATGCCGTTATTCAATCCCTTTTGGGATGCGCCACGCATTCTACTTCTACGGGATGTCGTGGGGGCGAATTGAATGCGTATTTGGCCATACAATGACTTGCGGTGGCCAGCCGATGAACAAGGCAGCGCTTTATCCTACCCAGACAAGTCTGGTACCAATTCACCGACCCCGGAGGGATGGAAGGCTTGGTGGGCCTGGGCGGGAAATCCGAACCAGGAATCTGGTATCGGGTGCAGGCGACAGCCGGCCCCTCCTCCGATTGCGCTCCACGCGCCCCCATGAGCTACGAGCGTTAGATAATTCTAACAATTCGGTTTTCAGCGAATCACACTAAACTAGTTACCTCATAGAGGTGTGCTTTTTAGCAAAAAAACTAGTCGGCCCAGAATATAGAATAGATTATTAGGAAGTCAACCCTCACCTTGAGAGGTAAACACAACCAAAAAATTGATGTTGATAACGCTCAGCATGAAAACAATCAGATGTTAGTCAGCAAAAGTTTTACAGCTTACGCCATCTCATTAGATTAAGCCATTCGTTTTTCGTTTTCGTTCCCGATTTTTCTTGTCAATTACATACATGTTAGGTCCATAGAGCATCGAGGAATTTGTGCACATTCTCAGTTAATTTTGGCCTTCCTTGAAGCTGTGAGAAATGCACGTAGACAGAAACTATTCTGCGCGGATTTTCTGTGCTGTCCGAAACACACACGTCGCTAATACTTTCGATTTTATGTCTGAAGAATCTGGACATCTTTCAGATTACAGCGAGCGTTTTCCACGTTAAGCTGGACACTTTCTAGAAAGGTTAAAATAATTTTTTGTTTAAGGAAAATTTGATAATGCCTCTCTTTCAAATTTTTTAATTTACCTGCGTATCAAAGTGAACATACTGTTTGAAATTTCATAAAACGACTTCTTACTACTTCTTAGGGGAGCGTGGTGATGTAGCGCTTATTTTAAAGTGCTGAAAAGTAAGGACTTTTTAGTGCGTTAAAATGAGAGATAGCGCCATGCCTTCGTCTAATTTTTTGCTTTCTCCCTTTAATGATAGTGTACATGCTGCTTACTTGGAGCAGTAAAGTGAAAATAGTTTGAACTGTTAAGCACATCTGCAAGACGGTGATAAACAATTAAATATGTGTGTTTCCTATGCTTTGTATTGTATGTATTGTTTTGTATTATACCGTAGATAAGTGCGTCACTTCACGCAAACAGAACTATTGCTATCAATGAGAGGAGAATCGCGACATACTGGACGAGTACATGGTGCAGTCTCTCTTTTCAAAACGCTAGAAAATTGTTTTCTTTCTGTAGTTTTAAAATAGGCTTTAACTGTATATATGCAGTTTAAATATACTTAGACTTGAAAAATGCAAAATAGCTTCACTAGCAAACTATTTATCAGGAAATGTGGCTTTGATTACCATACTATTCCCAGCAGTGAAGCAAGAAACAAACAACTCGGACTACACACGCTTTCATTCAGACGAAGAATATACGACCTCGTAATGGTTCACAAAATTCTCCATGGTTTCTGTGGACTTGATAAAGGTGATTTCTTCATGGTGAGACCATCTAGAACCCGAGGTGGAGGAGAGAAACTTTCACTAAGTACTGCAAAATCTTCCATTCGACATATTGTTTTTTGTTAATAGAGCAGGTTCGGATTATATGAAACTTGCCAAAAACTCAGTTACTCCATACAAGCTGAAACCATTTATTACGAATGCAATTCGATCCATAAATAATTCTAGGACATAACGAGATCTTGTGGCAGAGCCCCTCTGGTTTGTTTTCCTTTCTATTCTTCATTTAATCGCATGTACTTTCTAACCATTCTATTACAGTATGAATACCCAAGTGATGTAGCTGACGAACCAAGATTAGTAGCAGCCTGCAGTGGTTGCGAGATCGGTTGCGGGCCAGAGCAAAGATCGATGCGCAGGGTAGTCAGCTGATCTCGGCTAACAGCGCGCCTTTACCGGCGCCGCCTTTCCCACGTTCGTTCCTAAGTGCGCAGCCACTTGATCGGGCGATCGATACCAAGTTCCGCATGCTAGCCACCACCTTACTTCCGGTTCTGCAGAGAGGAATGACAAAACGAGTCATTCCCAACCTATCGCCCGGCCAGCGAAAGGGTTTGAAAGAAATAAAGGACCTTACAGCTTGTGGCTCCTTAAGAGTGGGCGTCAGTGACAAAGGAGGGGAGTTTGTGGTCCTTCCACAAGAGCTTGACAGAGCTATTACTAGACTCCACCTCCAGGATGACAGTGTCTACGTCGAATCCACGTGCAAGGAATTCACAGCCCAGTCCGAGCGTCTCAAACAGACGTGGTCTACGATTGCAAGAGAAGCCGGATTCGACGATAAGCTTATTAGAACGCTCAAGTGCGTTAACCCGGTCTGTCCGGTGCTATACGTACTCATCAAGACCCACAAGTTGCCCACGGGAGATGCAATCAATAACCCCGCGGAGTTTAAGGTTAGACCTATTATCAGCGGCGTTGGGGGCCCCACTGATCGCGTATCATGGTTACTAAATCTGGTCCTCAAACAGGTCCTCAAGTTTCTGCCGGCCCATCTTCCCAATACCGCTGCTTTCCTGGGGAGGCTTAGGGGAGTGTCATTGGGAGAAGGTTGCGTTATGGAGTCGTTCGATGTAACATCGCTGTACACGAACGTCCCTAAAAGTAACGCAATGCAGGCGGTGTATGAAATTCTAACGGCACATCAGGACCAGCTCATTCTTTATGGACTTTCTATATCACGAGTTATGACACTCATAAGTGGGTGCCTGGAATGCAATGTTTTTAGATGGTCCAATAAGTACTATAAGCAGGTTAGAGGGCTGGCTATGGGCCAACGTCTGGCTCCGGTACTGGCTATCGCTTTCATGTCTAAAATAGAGGAACCCGTCATGGAGTGCAGGCCTCTACTGTACTGTCGCTACATTGATGACTGTTTCATTGTATGTGCGACCCAGAACGAAATGGACATGTGTTTCGAATTGCTCAACCAGCAGGCAGAGCACATTAAGCTCACAAGGGAAAAACCCACTGATAACTGGTTGCCGTTCCTCAACGTCCAAGTCAGTTGCACGCGGGGCAGATTCCATACTAAATGGTATCGTAAGCCCAGTAGTAAGAACATCATCGTGCACTTCAGGTCTGCTCATCCATCTCAAACGAAGAGAGCCACGATTAAGAACATGTTCCGAACGGCGGCGGCGGTGTCCTCAGACAGCGATCTCAAGTCAGTGTCATTGCAAATGGCATCTCGAATCGCGGTGTCCAACGGGTATCCCGAGCAGAGCCTGGCTAAAGGTCATCGAACACCGGCAGTGGCAGCGAGACATCAGAGCGACAATAAAATTCCTTTTAAGGTGCCTTTTGTCTCGGATGATTTCAGTACCGAAGTGCGAAACTGCATTCGCAAAGCTGGTCTTGATAGCATGGTCCGCATGATCGAGGTTCCGCCGGCCAATCTCAAGGCACGTCTCGTTAGGAATCGACTATACGATTCCTGCTGTAAGACTCGCCAGTGTATTATCTGCCCATTCGGTAAGGAGGGAGACTGCATGGTCTCAGGTGTGGTATACCTTATAAAATGCACGGGTTGCAACGGCGAGTACATTGGCGAGACGGGTAGACCCCTTGGGGAGCGCGTTAAGGAGCATTTGGGCATGCTTCGTAGGTGCGATATCGCCGGTCCGTTGGGTGAGCACAGGCTACGATGTCACAATGGCGCGGGCATTGACGTGGCGGTGACGATATTGGCACGCGAGTTCGAGATCTCGGCGCGCAAAACACTGGAAGCGCTGTGGATTGCCGCTAGGAACCCCACCATCAACAGGAAGGAGGAACGCGTAGCGGTGATACAGGAGCTGGCTCCGTACGTTGACCTTTGCGGTCTCGAACCGGAGGACAGTCTGCCAGAGGCTCGCTAGGAGGGTGAACCGAAGGTGACCTCATCCCCTCATGTGTCGCCTTAAAAGGGGGACCGTTCGCCCATTTGCACTGGACTGTTTGTGTTGCCTCCTCGTGTTTCGTCTCCCTCTCCTGCCAACTTCCGATTCACCGCTGTGGTCTGAAATGGTTCTTGGACGGATGGTTTTTCAAACTCAACTTGACTCTTCCAGGCTCTGAAGAAGGCGGTTACGCCGAAACGTTAGCCGGAATAAAGGATCTGTACTAATCTTGGTTCGTCAGCTACATCACTTGGGTATTCATACTGATCAATATCATGCCAAGATTCAATGACAGTCGAACATGGAACATTCTATTACACTTTGGTCTGGATCGTTATCCAATGTCATGTGGATATCATTCTACATTGTTTTTAATTATCTTGCTCTTCACATGGATTTTAGCCATGTAATAAATAAATATAAATAAATAAACTGCAATTTTTCCTTGATTCTGTTTACGATATTTCACACATTATGTTCACTTTTGGAGGCACGTAAATTAATCATTTTCAAAGAAATTCATGCCATATTTTTTTTGGACAAAAAATCTGTCTTCCTAGTATGTGCATGATTCTATAAGAGCGCACGTTTTGATTTGGAAGTTGTACAGTTGGATTTCAAAAGCGCCAAACTTGCTCTGAAAGGGGTCCAATTTTGGTAAGGAGGATGTCCAATCTGGTTGAAAATGATTCATTTTGACTTCAAAATTGTGTATCTTCGGAACACAATTGGACGAGTGTTGATTTAGATTACTTAATGTAGTACATTATTTATTTATTTATTTATTTATACGTGCGTGAGTGTAGCGCAATCGGAGGAGGTACGGGCTGTCGCGTGCACCCAACACCGTGTGCCTGGTTCGGATTTCCGGCCTAGGCCTACCAAACCTGCTATCTTTCTGGAATTGGTGAATTGGTGCTAAAATTGTCTGGGATGGGTAAATCACTGACTTTTTCATCAGCTTTTTCATCAGCCACCGCAAGTTATTGTGAGGCCAAATACGCATTCAAATCGCCTCCAGAAGACCTTGCAGAAACAGAATGCGTGGCGCATTCCGAAAAGGATTCAGTACCCTACTCCTTTAACCTTTATCTATTTATTTATTCGTGTCATTGAAATCATTGAACAGCATCTGGCTAACAAAATAGTAAGCAAAAGAGTTGTTTGGCGCACTTCTTCGACAATATTCTTTTAGCAAACTATTCAATCGGATACAGTTCCTATGTTTTCCTGATTGCCTCTGGAATGACGCGCTTCCTAAAGAACAACAGGTCTTGTCAGATAATGACTCTTCTCTTCTACAGTGTTCCACCTAATCCCTCTCTGCTTTCAATTGCAGAGGTGAGAGTGAAATGGAGCGCCGCTTCTGCGACAAGGCCGCTGCTCCAGTATGCAACTTAAGTGCAGCGCTATATCGTGTCGCTAAGGCTGAAAAGCGAAAAAAGGTCGAGTTATTCAGTTTACTCCATCAAAGTATCGATCGCCGGAAAAACGTGGTAGCTCGCGCGTTCGCACTTTTCCCGGCGGATATGTACGAGAGTCGTGTGTGGGCTGTCGTCTCCATCAGATCCGCTTGCCCTTAGGCTGCTCTCCTTCCTGGCTACTGCTTGCTCTGCTGCTTACTTAGGCTTAGGCTTAGGCTTTGATCCGTGTGTGCTGCTGGGCACATAGGATGACGTCTGTTCCTCTGTATGGGTCCTAGGCGACTCCTTCGCCGTCTTCCGTAACCTACATATCGGTCGACCAAACTTCTCCAATGGTGCCTGCCTTGTGCCAATTTCTCACCCTTTTCTCTGCCAATATTCAATAATGGAAGGTGGTTTTCGAATGCTCGCCCTTATGTGTTTCTCGGACACCCGCTAGATCATCTTCCACCTTCAGGAGTCCACCACATGGCCTCTCGAGGAATTCGGTATTCGGGCATTTGCAGGACGTGTCCGGCGATGCCTAGACATCATTGTCCAATTAATGCAGAAATACTGTTTGACATGCATCGGTGTAGAAACGTGGTCTGTATGTCTTGCTCTCGTGTATCCGTCGAAGACATTTCTGATGGAAGGCGTTTAGCTTTTTCGTGCTCTTCACAATGCTAGGCAACAATAGGGACGACGATAAAATGGCAGTGTCGAAGCTTGATATTCAGCGCAATGGATGATAAGCTCTAGATTGGTCCAGGCTTTCGAAACACAGATGCCGCTCCAACAGTAGAACATAGAACATAGAAGATTTATTAGCTAAAAGTGATACAAAATCAGTTTAGCACAGAAGGTTACGTTAAAAATTGGCTTTTTGGAAATTATCCAAAACAGAACGTCAAAACTTGATGAACAAAAACGTGACACAAATCAGTTTAGCAAAACACTGTAGCAAAAGTTGGTTTATTAAAGAGGAGCTGAAGCAGAGCGTAAAACTATTGAGTCAAAAGTGATAGGCAAACAGTTTAGCGCAAAATGTTACAGAAAATTTCGCCCTTCAAAGACAGCGAAGGCGAATTGTTTCCACGGTTTGCATGAAGTTGAAACGCTTCTTCTTCCAAAGAGCGACTTCGTAGCTCATTCTCTGAACAGCTATTATATGTCGTTCATTCTGCCTAAAAACTAATTTGTAGTTGGTCTCACAAATGTGCTCTCTGTTTAAGAAAGTTTTCCAATTTGTAGTTAAACGTCCCGGGTGAAAAATTAGTGAAGAAATCAATGCTCGCTACTTTTTCCGATTCCACATTCCTATTATTTGTACACGCCCCAGGGCTAGTTTGCTACTGGATATTGTCTTCTGAGCGCATACAATGCGTTTCAAAAGTATGTAGCCACGTTGAACTCAACAGTTTTATCCCTCGCCTTTGTTTCTACGAACCGGATCGCATTCATTTCTTCGCAGTCGAAAATACGTATGTTGCTTTTTACAAGAAAAGGCTTGATCTCTAGCAAAAATAGATTCTGGCTCGAAATCACACGCGGACGACCCGGTAGAGGTGCAGACCGATAACCATTAGGATTTCGAAGGAAGTGGTCGACACACACACATCCGTACGTACGTCCGAGCTGATGAGCAATGGCGCGGTTTGCCAAACCAGCATCCTTGAGCGCTCGGATCTGAGCTTGTTCCTCAATAGTCAGGACGCGTCCACGGCCTGGCATAGTGGTTATTTTTGAAGAACAGGTCAAGCTGACTATTTATGACAAGAACTTCCCGCCCAATAGCGCACAAAATTTGAATAGGAGTGTAAAAATTCCCGATATTATGGATTGGCTATGTACCTACTTTTGAAACACAAAAAAATCAAAAACGCCTAGTTTTTGCTGGAGTTCAAGCAGCTTTTTTTTCTGGAAAGAGCAATCTAGCTATTTTCATCTACATGGAATCCAATGCGGCTAACGCCAGTTCGTAGAAACGAACGCGAAACGTGAAATTATCCATTTCAAGGTGGCTACATACTTTTGAAACGCACTGTATAGCGCAGCTGGAGGAGGTGCTGGCTGTTGCGCGCACCCGATACCAGGTTCCTGGTCCGGTTTCCCGCCCAGGCCAATGAAGCCTTTCATCCTTCCGGAGTTGCTGAATTGGTACCAGATTTGTCTGGAAAGGAGAAAGCGCTGACTTGTTCATCGGCTGGCCACCACAAGTCATTGTATAGGCCACAAATACGCAGTCAAATTTCCTCCACCACATCCCTTTGAGGTAGAATGCGTGACACACTAAAAAAGGATTGATTAACGTTGTCCTTCATCCTTTGTCCTCCATCTTTAATATGTATATGGAAGACACGTGACTGCCACGCTCTTTGTGACGGCGCCTAAGGGCAATGTTACAGCTAGAAACTGGGAGGAAGTTTCAAGTTCTTCTGTACTCCACATTTCTCAATACTCTTCACTGTTCGTCTGGCATTACGAACTTGACCGAGGATTGCCTTTCTAGCGCCAACAATGCAACCACGAGACATCTCGTAACACCGCTCATCTCGTGCTTTGATCCATTATGAAGTTCTCTATGCCCAAGTGTTTCGTCGTTTTAGCCAGTACGGGTCGTCACACAGTTCTTTCGCTTCCGCCCTCTTCGTCTGTATTTCAAAGTGCCGTGCTGGACGCATCCACACCGCGAACGATTTTGATACGAAAGGTATGCATTGCATTTGTTTTGTTTTTGTTTTATATTTATTATATATTTCAAAACTTACAGAATTGTGCTGTTATAATAACATACAGGTTCACCTCCAGCTTATCAGTTGTACGCTTACGCCATTATTGATCGGAACCCATGATCTGGCACATGACACTTGTAGGCCATTCTCGAAACTTCTTCTTGATAGGTATAGTATATAGCCATGTTGCCTTCCATAACTTTAATCACGATGTCAATACCACAAGACTACATAGACAGCGCGACAGGAGGTGCACCCGCCTCCTGCTGAAGGCGTGGCGTCAGGAGGTACAGCCCCTGTTCTGCGGACCAAAAACTTTTGTTTTGCGTCTCAAAGGTTTCGCAAGGCAGCCCTTAAACTCTCTGTGAAGCCTAGAGGTTGGGGGTGGGTGAGCAAGGGGGATGAGAGGAAGATCGCTTCCCCCCCCCCTATCGACGAGGGGCGTGACCGTATTTTGTACCACCTGACCGTCCCCCAACTACATATGTACCTTCGAGCTATCATCTTCTATGAATGGCATCGAGGCGACGGCCATCGTTCGAAACATCAACAGCAAATTGGGGGAGGACTCCACTTCCATTAGCACTGGTAAGTGCTGATTCGCTCGCTTCGAAGAAGGAGACACGGACATCGAAGACATACTTCGGTCGGAACGCCACCATACAGTGGAGACTACGTCGTTCTCGACGTTGTCGAAGAGTTCTGGGCCGCTCCGAAAGTAACCCAGACCGTATTACTGGAGATGAGAGTTGGGTCCTCCTCAGTCGAGGAGAAGACCTGCCAACGCAAGCCAAAATGGGCGTTCACCCCAAAAAAGTGTCTCCTTTGCTGCTTCTGGGATTCGCGAGGAATGCTGTATTCCTACAAACAGTCACCGGCAGCATTTACGCCAGTCATCTTTAGAAACTGACGAACACTGTTTGGCAGTAACTACCGAGAGATGCTTCTGTCCATCTTCTTCACGACAACGCTAGGCCGCAAAGAGACCCGTGAAAATCAAAGGAGCTGACTTATTTCGTCCCCTTAGAGGCATTCCTAGCGAAGAAAAAATCACCAAAACTGAAGATGCTGAAAAGGCGGTTAGCGACTTCTTGGACTTCCAGTCTTTCCATTTCTGGGAGAATAGCTGAACTGCCTGTTTAGGTGGCGCACTGTAGTGATTAACAATGGCGATTATAGTGTTGAGTGAACTCCATTGTATGCTGAATAAAAAGAAAATAAAGAGGAAAAATCGCGAACGCCCTAGGATTTTCCTAGCACCCGAATATTGTAGAATTTGAAGGCTATAAGGGATCCAACCTCTCATTCCGTCACATCTACACTGAAACAGAATACCGCATGCTACTGCTTAAGCTTTGTTGGAGTTGCTTGAAAAAGGTCTCTTTCACTAATTGTTTTCGCAATCGAGTAGACCGCTTTTTAGTGCAAACCACTATTACAGCAGTGGAATTGAAATTCGATCCGAGTAGGCAGCGTCAGATACGAATGCTAGGTGTAACTAGAAGAACAAGATATAGAAATCTCATATCTGCCCAGTGTTCTCTTTTTGTGACAGTAATAAGTAAGGGAGTCCACAATCCGCTAAATTTCCAAAAAAGTTCCGCAACGTGGCCTGCATGGTGCAGCCGGCATTTCCTATAAAACTCTTCAAACGGTCACCCTACAGGCTGCCGCGCCCATTCGATTGATAGGTTCGATTCTGTACATATTGTTCACGGCGCACTTCAAAGGCAAGCTGGACAGTCTTAGAACAAATCCTGATTATGACAGCTAGGAATTTCTGATTGTAGTGAATTAGTACCGGACCAAACTTGACTAGTAAAGGAACATTGCGTTGTCCATCGGTTGGTCTCCAACCACGCAAAGATGGTCCTGAATTCGGTTACCATTACTTTGCTATAGTAACTCCTGCTGAGCGGTATTTCTGTTTCAGGAAGGAAGTGTGATTTCGGTGAACGCTGTTGAAGGGGACTCAGCGGCCTTCGGCTGCTCGTCCGCCATTCTTCACACATTCCTTCGCTGCTTTCTCACCCGTCGAGACACGCCGTCAACAAGCACCCTCAATCGCAACAACCGTCTCAGCAGCACCTGTAGCAGTCTAAGTGAGTATTTGCTGCAAAATATTCGGGCTGATGACAGCTGACGATGAAGAATGTATATATCGAATAAGTATACCCAGCAAGCAGTCTTAGAGGAATTCTCAAGCCTGAAATCCTCGCTAGTTCTTGGGATGCGCCATGCTTTATGTATATTGTCTCGCTGCTAAGCGTTTACAAATTCCATTCCAGCTTAGTTTCTTTTGGCACTTTTCTTTTCATCGTTCCAAATATAAATGCGAGCTCGAAATTTTCCAAAAAAATTCTCGCCCACTCATCCTAGTTTGGTTAGTCTTGGTTCCTATCACGAATACGGTGTCCGTTTTCAAAGCAACGGCTGATTACGGTACATTACGGTAAGTATGGGTGAGTAAGACTATCAGCTTCATGACCGCACATTCCGCTCAAATTTTGTCCAGTGGGTTATTTGAGGGCCAATCACGATCATGATATTTATTTTAAAGGTACGGTCGATTATGTTAGGTTACGGTAGGTGTGGGTGAATAAGGTTGTCGGGATCGTGATCACCAATTTCGCTCAAACTTCGTTCAAGATGTTATTCTAGGTGCTTGTCACGAACGCTATATGTTTTGAACACTACGGTAGGTATTGGTGCATGAAGATGGTGAGGTCATGATAATCTAGTTCGCCAAATTTTTTCTCAGGCAGTTTATTTGGAGTGCCGATCACAAATTTGATATTGTCTCCTCATATTTTGATGGGGTACTGTAGGTTACTCTCGGTATTATTGAGTAGGTTTGGCGGTTGCGATCACAGTTTTTGCCTAAATTTTCCCCAGCGCATTTTGCTGGCCTTGAATATAATATTTGATTTTAGTATTACGGTGGAGTACGGATGGTTACGGTGCGTAATGTGAGTAAGAGTGGCGCGGTCACGATCACCGATTTCGGATAATGGGAATTATTTAAGCTGCCGACCACGTATTTGTTATTTCTTTTCTAAATTATCATTTTTTGTCTACTATGTACAGGGTGCCTAAAAAGTATTGACGCACTAAACGTAAGCGTTACAAATGACAACACATTATAAAATTTAACAAGTTCATATACAAAATGTCAACAATGGTCTAGCGAACAGAATAGCATCACTTGTATTTTATGTGGGCTTCTTTGCTACGAATGCAGGGGCGAAGACGACGAGGAAAGGCATCGACGGTGCGCCGCAAGTAGTCCACGCCGATTTCGTTCCATGCTTTGATCAGATCATCCTTCACTGACTTCATACTTTTGTGGGAAGTAGCGCAAGCCTTGTTCTCCAAAACTTTCCATATAGAGTAATTCAGCGGATTCAAATCCGGTCTATACAGAGGTCATTCCACTGCCGGAATGAAGTTCTTCAAGTTGGCGCGACACCAGTCCTGGACAATCCTCGACTCTGCGCAGGAGTCTAATCCTGCTGGAAGACCTACGGCTTACTCTCGAGGTGGGATTCGAGCCAATGAACCAGTTGCTTCTTTAGGGCATCAGTACAGATAGTTCTACCGATTTATCTTCACTCCTGTATCCACGAAAACGAGAGGCGCTTGTGATGAATGCACAAACCATGATACTGGCCGGATCCGCCTCCCTTGCAGCGAGCCTTCCGCCAGAATTAGCACTTTGGAGATCCTTGAAGAGTATGTGACACTTTTACAAGTTGAATGCACAAAAGCATCAAGTCACCGAAAGTCAAAGCATAGAACGAAATCGACGTGGACTACTTGCGGCGCACCGTCGATGCCTTTCCTCGTCATCTTCGCCCTGTACTTTATATCTCAACCTAGAAGGTTGGAGGATAGATCTAACAACATAATTGCAGAGAATGATTCTCCTCGCATAAACAGCTCTACTCACCCATACCTACTGTAGCCTACTGTAATCGACCGAAATTTTAAAAATGGGTCTCACACTCGTGAGCTAAGTCCGAAATCCTCCTACCCAAAGGTCGATAATCATGACGCCGGCAGCCTTACTCACCCACACCTACCGTATCCTACCGTCACCGACCGAGACCTTGAAAGCCGACCTCATATTCGTAATTAGTGATGAACACACTCCAAATTGCTTCCGTGAGCGTTGTTTAACAGATTTTTTCGGCCTCTCCTCGATATCTTCAGTAGGTGAAATACAATAATTACAGTAGTGCTTTTCCTCGCAGAATTGTCTGATTTCTCTACCATAAGCCAGCCGATGTCATGTCATACTATACAATACACCAGTCTGTATATAAGTCTGAAAAAAAGCATTAAAATTATTTACCAAGCAAGGCCATGGAGTACACATCAGTCATTATGAAACGCTGGCGCGCTACGGAGAAGAAAGCTTTGACGTCAAGAATGTTCGTCCTTCATTGGAAGCGATTATGCGTAAAATACCGAACTTCCTGCGCACTTTCCGAAAAAAAGCCTTCAGACGCATGCAGACGTCACAGTAGACCAATGAAGACCATTGATGAGCGATTATTCTGCATTATCAGAAGTCCGTCGTTAGGGAACCATTTCATCCATGTAATTCAGTGTTGATGATGGTTTTTCCTTTCAGCATTTTCGTCACGCTGTTCGGGTTGTGGAATATTACGGAGGCTTGTTGAGATGGGATCGGCAGCATCGAGCGGCAGTCCGGAACCTGAAGAAGCGATAGCCGTTGCCGATCGAATAGCCGTATTTCTGAACGAGAAACCGTTGAAAATGGCACATATGTTGAAAGTCACCAAGTTAGTTTCTACGATGCTCCTCGGTTCACTACTGTTTTGAATCCTTGGCGAGACCACCCATTTTCGAAACAGGAACAGTCGCTCGATAACCTTCCTTCTATCGTAGAAAAAAAAGCTCAACGAAAAAGAATTGTGGTGCGCAAACCTGAATGCTTCTATGGAAGTAGTTTCTTTCTCTCGGATGCAATGCTACATATTGTCGCATTCTGTACTGCATAAAGAACCAGCGTGTCGTAAAGGATAAAAAGCATCCACAGTAGACAAAACACCACCGTTCTAACTAAGCTACAGTGCTAGAGTGTCGATGGTTCAGAATATTTTCTCCGATGCACACATACACCAGTTGTTCGACACCGTTTACCTCAAACTTGGGTAATTAAACCAAAACTGTACTTTTCACAAATACAATACACAATAGAGCATGTTAATAACATCTTACAAGAGGATGAAGAATAGAAAAAATGAAACATGGGAAGAGCGCCATGTGAATTTCCCATATGACTCTTTTATAAGGAGTTTTTTGTTTGCATAGCTCTTAATCTGATAAAGCTCTAAGTGAAAACTTCTCACAATATCCCACGGAATCGTCCTATTATCGCGAGAAAATCGCTATACTAACCATAAGTAGATGAACAACATTTCCGCTATCAATCAAGTAAACATCGCATTGTTCTGGACGAGTGCATGGCACAATCTCTTCTCACGAACAATTCTTTGCGTCGCAGCGCTTTAGAATGCACCCAAGATAATATTTCGGCTGAAGGAATCTGAATTATATGCTCATTCAAAAAATTTGCACGTTTCTTCTTAGGTAGGGTTCAGTGTGCACGCGACGCGCGACGCGATGTAACGATAAGCTCCCATATCGATTCACCGCGTCGCGCAATCGATATCGCACTGATTGCTCCCTTAAGACGGGCAGTTTGTGTAAGTGTTTTCTTTTCATCCAAATTCTCTAAAAGGCGAGGATTATTTTGCCTTTGTTATAAAGCCTATATTTTGACTTTATATACGTTTGTTCATCTATTTTTTTTTCTCGAAAAGTGTTCGGTTTAAATGAAAATGGGGTACATGTCGTGAACGTGGGCAGCATTGGGAACAGGGAGAGCACCTGCTAACCATAACCAGTCAGAGCACCGACACAACACACGCGAGCCAATTAGACCACTAACCGTATAGTCCCCTCTCGAAAAACCTGTTACAGACGTCGTGTCACATGCGCTAGAGTTCAGTAGTGTCGCAGATATCGTGCCGCGTGCATCTGAATCCAGGAGACTTGTCACAGACGTCGTATCACGTGCATTCGAACACGGAATACCTGTCACAGACGTTGCGCCACATGCGTTGGGATTCAGTAGTGTCGCAGACGTCGTGCCACAGCGTCTCCATTCAGAATACACCAAATCGATAAGGCCTGATTGGTAGCCTCGTTCCTCCAACCTCCAAATGCTGCCCACATTCGCGACTAGGTCAGAAAACGATATAGATTGAACCGATTTCTTTCAAGGCTTATCAACGACTCTTCTGCCGAGGAGAAACTGTTGCTGTTCGAGAACGGAATTATTCAGACGATTTGTGAATTGATAGCAGAAAGCGGCAGTGTGTATTCGACGAACAGGTAGGTTATTAAAAACTACCAATCGATTCAATCGATCGATCAAGGCCTCCTGCTGCACCTCGGTTACACGCTTACAGGGCTGACTCGGGAGAACGTAAGCGTCGGCCGGCGCGGCAGAATTCCAGCTCTGGTATCGTTCACCGCGGAGTTGGCTATGGCCACGGATCGACCCGCTCCAGATGGGATATAGAGCGGACGGTGCGACGCCTCTGGCTTCTTGCCGAGCAGCTTGCTAGTCCAACGCTGACACTTACAGGTTGAGGAGCGACTGGCACGAGAAGAGCATCTGACGTGGCTTCTGAACGCGTTGAACGCATTTCTGTACTGTAGTTCGCCAGACTTCTCGACGAAACGCCAGCCGGGCGACTACGCGTACATCACTGCTTCCGTTGCTCGTGAGATCGGCGAGTCGGCTGTGATTGTGCTTCTCGAGTACCATCTGAAGAACGACAGCGTCTTTGACGTCAGCGAGCACATGGAGCTGTACCAGGTAACAACTTTTATTTCGACATATTTTCAAAGTTTTGGGTGGAGGAACTATCCTATTTCTTCACTTCGCCAAGTTTGTGTTGCAAAATTTGAGAGACTTACACGGTTCAAACGGTCTTCTAACTGATAATATCGGTTCTTTTCCTTCTGATCAATTTAGCAGGGGCTTGCTTGTGCTTAATGTCGATCTCGAAACACTAGGCAGCGAATACCAAAAGCTCTAGAAAGAGCAGGGATGTTTCGTGGCACCAAAACAACAAGAAACTGAATGAGAACTTGTCGTTAATGTGGCCTACCTCGGGAGCAAGGACGCGCCAGACCTATCAGGTCATCGGAAGAAGATGTCATTCAACGGGTCGGTACTTGATTGCCTGGCACGAGCTCCGTTAGTGCAGTGATGGGTTGTGCTTGGCTCTTTCTGGCCTCCCCATGCAGGCCACATTAACGACTAGTAAAAAAAAAGATTGCGAGGACCTTCGAATTAAAATTTCTACAGAACCAACGCAGTCTAGCGAACAGAAGTAATAACAGTGTCGGATGAAATTCCGAATGTTCCTTTTTGAAAAATCTTGAAGGGGCTGTTTTGTAAACATGGCGGTCTCCTTTTTGTATCAGGGTGGTAAGAAAGTCTTAGGGTGCTCGACAGTTTTTTATTTTGCACTTTTTTCTTCAACACACAATGGAATTCACTCAAGAATAAAATCACCTTCGTTAATCACTTCAGTGCATCACCTAATGGGCGGCTCAGCGATTCCCTTCTCTCAGAACTGGGAAAACTGGGAGTCAAAGAAATCGCTGACTGCCCTTTCAACATCTTCAATTTTGGTGATTTTTTTCTTCTCTAGGAATGCATTAAGGGGACGAAGTAAGTGACATTCAGAGAGGACAACATCAGGGGAATGGGGTGGGTGGCTGACCGTGGCTCGGCCCAGCTCCTCCAATTTTTCCCTATCTCATTAGGACATGAGGCCCAGCGCTGTCGAGAAGAAGATGGACCGAAGCACGTCTCGACCGTTTTTTTTTTGTTCGAACAGCGTTCGCCAGTTTCTGAGGTTGGTTGGCGTAAATGCTGCCGGTGACTCGTGGGAACAACTCGTATTACAACATTCCTCGCGAATCCCAGAAGCAGCAAATGAGACACTTTTCGGAGTGAAGGTGGATTTGGGCTTGTGCTGGCGGGTCTTCTCCTCGAACGTGCCTTGGGGACGAACCAACTCTCATCTCCAGTAACCACGTCTTCCGAAACTCCGGACCTATCTATTGGAGGGTCACTCCACTCTGACACTTTGACAGTAGTGGCAAAACTGAAAGCAGACTAGTTTACAAAGACAATACCGAGAAGTGGCCTCCTACGTGAGAACCGTTCTTCGCAATTTTCTATCCTCAAAGTTCCACATCGTTCACATTTGTTTCGCTTTTCTAGCGATGCCCCACTCCGACTAGGAAACTACCGAAACTCCTTTCGTAGCGGGCACAGAACTAAAAACTGACAAATGAATAATCGGGCGAGCCGCATGCTTTCGGTCAAGACATGAGAGATCCATCAAGTTAGCACTTTTCTGTAGTCGAGGGACTGGAGACACGACTGAGTACCGTTGGATGGGTGTACCTGAGTCTCGTCTCAAGACTGCTAGTGCTAACCTCCGGATTTGACATCCTCGAGAAAGACGTAGCTATCCACCGTGTGATGGCGTCCCCACCGAGGTCTCTCTTCGAAATCCGTGTCTCCTCTTCCGAAGCGAGCAAACCGGCGCTTTCCAGTGCAAATGGAGGTGGTGTCACTCCCAATGCGCTGTTGATTCTTCGAACGGTTTCCGTCGCTCCAGAGCCACAACGCCATTCATAGAGTACGATGACTCGAAGGTGTTCTTGTGGAAATGACATCGTGACTAAAATTATGGGAGGTATCGTGGCTATGTACTATACCTATCAGGGAGAATAATCTGTAAGTGCCACGTCTTAGATCATGAGTTCCGATCAATAATGGGGATTTAACCAATTCTCGAAAAATTGTTAAGACTTTCTTACCACCCAAGTGCTTTTTGTATAGCTTTTTAGCTGTGTATTCCTGAGCAGGGCGCGTGGAGCGCAGTCGGAGGAGGCGCCGGCTGTCGCTTGTGCCCGATTCCAGGTTCCTGGTTCGGATCTCTCGCCCAGGCCAACCAAGCCTTCCATCTTTGGCATATCATTGTTTTGGCCCAGCCACACTGCTTCTCTCTTTCAGAAAGCCATTCAGCGTCGGAGTTGAGGATTTTCCGGAAAAACCATAGCAAGACTTTCTCTCCACCTTAATACGCATACGTGCGACCTATTCTTACTAGTGATGCTTTCTCGAAATACGTGTATGTCGCTTAGTTGTCGCTGAAGGTCTCACATTCACTTTGCGAATTGCGGTCCAACAAAGTCTACGTCATGCACAATGACCTCCTAAACTTGTTTAAAGCAGTCATTACGACTCAGTCTAATGCTGCGTTAAATGTCTTGTTAACCTTATTTCGTGTGAGTGCTGAAATGGCGGCATTAATTTCTCCATGTGATCGTTCTCCATGATGTTAGTAAGACACACCTGCTGGAGGTCTTGATACTTACAAGGGAACAAATGTTTTTTGTAATGTGCCCTCCTATTACCACACCTCATAAGTCCCTCTAACCAGAAAACCCTGAAAAATGCTTGTAAAACAGAGTGTAGGTATATAGGAGTGGATCAGGGGTGTGCATTTCCGTTTAATCGTTTAATTTCGTTTAAAAGTAGAGACAGCTGCGTAGTACTGTTTCAGTCGGAAAATATCAGTGCGATTGCTTTATACACTATCTTCACGACAGGCGGGCACTTATAAATGAAACCTTTGAAAACTTCTGAATTTTGACAACTTTCGAAATCAAACTGAACACTTTCCGAATAAAAACGAACGCCTTCAAAATTAAATTACTAAATTATAAGAAATTATCTTCAACAGCCTTCCCTATTCTTTGGAGATTTTTTTTCCAGCATTATTTCATTATATAATAGTATGAGAATGAGTTGAAAAGGCTGTGGAAATAATTTTCAATAGGAAGGTGTTCTTCAAAAGTTGTCAAATTTCAAAATGTTTCAAAGGCTTATTTGAAACTGCCGACCTGCCGTGAGTACGGAATATAAGGCGGTTCCACTGACTATCACTATTTTTCGATTAAAACAATACTACACTGCTATCTGTATTTTTTTGGCGAAATTTAACGATTTAACGGAAACGTAACCCCTGAAGTGGAGAAATGTTGAGATGGGAGAGGATTTGAGAAGACATTAGGAGAGGCCAGACGTCTAGATGTCTATGATGTGCCTAAAGGCCCCCACACATTTCTGCGGCAACGCCGCGGCCCTATCCTTAACCATAAGGCAGAGACGCAGAGCGCACCGCCGGCGGCGTTCCTGCTCTATCTTTCACCATAGAACGGCGTTGCCGCAGAAGTGTGTGGTGGCCTTAAGGCCTCGTTTATACTTCGACGCCGAGCGACGCGACGGCATGTAAAGAAGCCAAATTGATCAATCGCGTCGATCAATCAGTATGGCCAGCATACGTGGCATGGTAAGGGCTTGTTTAGTGTGCGAGCTACACTCGACGCAATGCAAGTGTAGCGGCCAAATTGATCGAGCGACGCGAGTGATCAATTCGGCCACTACACATGGCATCGCGTCGCGCGCTGCGCGCACACTAAAGACCCCTAAAGCCCCTTTCATACTCGTCCGAGGGGTGGCGGCGGCGGCCGCCGCCGCTTCAGCGGCAGGTGGAGGGGCGGTGTCCGTTCTCGCCGCCTAGGGGTGGCGGCGGCCGCCGCCAGCGCTAATTGCGTTTGGCGCGCGCGTACGCGCAGCGGTCTCGTCTGTGCCGCCGCTCTCGCTGCCCCTCGTGGCCGCCGCCCGAAATGGCCCCAGCCATCTCGGGCAGCGGCCCCGGCGGCGGCGCCGCCAGGGGCGTGGCGGGGCGTGGCCGCGGCGACGTCGCCGCTGCCAGTATGAAAACCCCTCCACCGCCGTGGCCGCCGCTCGGGCACGTCATCGCCGCCGCCTTCCTATGCTAAACCATTGGGCCGCCGCCGCCGCCGCCGCCACGAGTATGAAAGGGGCTTAAGGCCCCGTTTATACTTCGTCGCGGCGCGACGCGATGGCTACGCAATGAGGCCAAATTGATCGATCGCGTCGCACAATCAATATAGGCCCATGCACACCTCTGCGACATCGCGGCGCGGCAAGTGGGACCACGGCTACCTCCGCGAAATCCAGCGGTCGCGGCGCGGTCGCGTTAGAGCACCGTTTTAGGCAACGGGACCAACGTCCCCGTGGATGCCGCGCCGCCAGAAATGGTTTGAACCATTCCAGCCTGCGGCACTCAGCGCGGCGTCGCCTGCGATAGCCGCCGCGACAGTCGCAAGAGTGTGCATGCCCCCTCCCTGCGGCACGTGTCGCAGGGTCGCGCCACGGCCGTCGCGGCCCTATGCTTCATCATGGACGCGCCGCGCTTTCGCAGAAGTGTGCATGGGCTTTATGGCCATTATACGTGGCGTCGCGTCGCGCCGCCACGAAGGGTAAACGGGGCCCAAAGGACTGTTTAAAGTGCACGCGATGTAATTATAAGCTCCGAAATCGATTCATCAGGTCGCGCGATCGATATGACAACTGATCATAATGTCGCGTCATCGCGTGCACACTAAACGATCGCTAAACGCTCTCTCACGCATGAGAAAGTCTGTAGTGACTGTGCAAAGCGAGAGGACTCGGCAAAGACTAGCGTGTTCTTTCACGCTCACTTCTGATGGCTGCATTCGAAAACATTTGTCGGTTGCTGCCTTCGACAACTGGTGGCAGTAATATTGTAAGTAGTTCCCATTCGATGTCGTTGTCGCCGTCCATTTTGAGAATGTTATTTGCTGCGGCCATGAGTCGACTAATGGCAAGATTATATGAATGAGCTCATTATTAAGACGGTGCAGCTGATGAAGTGTGTTGTTGATTCGCTTCGACAATATCGACTTTCATAATGATATAGTTGTATGCAGGTCGCCGTTTGCATTCCAAAGGGATCTTTTATGCGTCTCAGAAGCATTTCAGCATTACCTTCAACCTGGTAACCTTACTGAACACGAAGCACTTGAGTTGACCGTGGCATTCTAACTGAGCCTTAGAGTGTTTTCAGAAATTAATTTCGCTACATACATAGTCAAGGTTTGAAGCTTATTGCTACAATCGCGGTTCATTTGTGGCGTACGTTGGAAGCCGGAAAATACCCCACACATAAAGGATTCGCTTTTTCAAGTTTAATGAGCAGCCTGAATATGTGTGGTGATGCAGTCGGAGGAGGCGCCGGCTGCACCCGAAACCAGGTTCCTGGTTCGGATTTCCGGCCTAGGCAAGCCACGTCTTCTGTTCCTTTGGGGTCGGTGATTGGTACCAGACTTGTTTGGGAAGGATAAAGCGCTGACTTGTTCAAGTCATTGTAAATCCAAATAAAGGATAAAGGATAAAGGACGGCATTATTCAATCCCTTTGGGATGCGCCACGCATTCTGCTTCTACGGGATGTCGTGGAGGCGAGTTGAAGGCGTACTTGGCCATACAATGACATACGGAGGCCAGCCGATGAACAAGTCAGCGCTTTATCCTTCCCAGATACGTCTGGTACCAATTCACCAACCCCGGAGGGATGGAAGACTTGGTTCGCCTGGGCGGGAAATCCGAACCAGGAACCTGGTATCGGGTGCAGGCGACGCCGGCGCCTCGTCCGACAGCGCTCCATGCGCCGGTAAATAAAAATACGCATTCAAATCGCCTCCATACCATCCCGTGGAAGCAGAATGCTGGGCGCATTCTAAAAGGGTTTGAGTAGCGCCGTCCTTTATCCTCTTTACCACTTAATAGAATAGGACATTTCAGGCGCTGCTGGAAACTGCCGCTTCTATGGCCAGTGTTCCATCACTGGTTCCATACCTCGTCAAGCCGCACACGAAAGGGGCTAAATCCATCGCAAAAGAGCTTCTTGTGCCGTTCAAGGAGATTATGTGCGCCTACACGTCGACATGGAAAGGCCAGATGGGCTCACCCGACTTCAGAATGATCGACTTCATCGCGAAAGTGGAGGCCTACACTGAGGCAGGGACTACACACCTTCAATTTCCCTGATTGCTCCTACTGGCTGCACCTTCAAACCGTCCCGCTTTAAGGTGATCCTACAAGCATCCCGTGCCTATGAGAGCGATCTGCCGGTCGAGGAGCGCATCCGTACGGCGTCTGTGATGCGACCACGTGGAACACAGAGTGAGGTGTCGTTGACGAGGAAGGCGTTGGAGACGGTTGTCGACAGAATGGAGCCCTCCACTGATGTGTCACTGTTGTACGGAAAGGCGCTGAAGCATCTTCAAATGCAGTCACACAAGTGGGTTGTTGTTGGGCTGAAGATGTACACCATTTTCACGTCAAAAAAGCTTAACGCGTTTGAAATCGAAATGACCGTCTTCCAAATCAAAACGAGCTCCTTCCACATTAAGCTAGCGACTCTCTGAAAAAGTTAGAATATTTTTTTGCCCGAGGAAAATTTTAGTATGTCTTTCTTAGAGCTTTTAATTCACCTACCCAATACGTGAACCCTTTGCTTGAAACTTTATAAAACTCTCATGTTTTGAGAAAAATGTTTAACGCTTACTTTAAAGAGCAGGAAGGCGGCCATTTTGTAGTACCAAAAAAGAGATTGCGCCATGCCCTCTTAAGAATGAGAATTTCATAAAATTTCAATCAATATGTCCACTTATTAGACAGAGCACGATGCCCGTAATTCGCAACAAATATGGCTAAGAATTAGAGAAATGTATGAGAATTCGTTTTTTCTGTTTCTAAGGTCGTAAAAAATTGTCTTCAAGACGTTTTAGCTTATCCAAACGCGTAGGAAGTTGTTTTGTGCAAATTTGACGCCAAATTGAACGCTCTTTTATACAAATTGAAATCGAACTGAACATCTTCCAAATTGAAACAAGCTCTTTCCACATTAAACTAAACTTTTCAAAAAGGTTATAATATTTTTTTACTCGAGGAAAATTTTAGTATGACTTTCTTTGAAGTTTTAATTCATCTGCTCAAAAAGTGAACACATTGTTTGAAATTTTATTAAATTCTTATTTTTGAGAAAAAATTATGATTTCAAGCCCATTTTAATGACCACGAAGGCGGCTATTTTATGTTGCTATAAGAATAGATTGGGCCATGTCCTCGTCCAAGGCGTCGCAATTTTTATTCGATCAATAGAAACATCTCTGTTTGCATGGAGTTTCACACCTGTAAGCGATTCAACAAAAACTGTTCTAAAAAACCCATATATCCCCAGTTTGATGCTTTGCTACCAACTAAATAAAAATCGCAACAAGCCAATCGAGTGCATGGCGCTGTCTATTCTTTTAGTGCCCCAATTCATTGCTGTCTTGTTGCGCTTTAAATATAAAAAAAAACAAAAAAACTTAAAAACAAAAATATTATAAACTCTTTATGTTCTTTTGATTAGCTGAACTACAAAATTTCAAAGAAATTTGTACAAAATGTTCCTGGAAAAAAATGATTCTCAGTGGTTGGCTAAGCTCTAGTCTATACTTCCACCGCTACGCGGCGCGGCACGATGGTCGGGATAGATATCGACGGGGGTGCGAAAAATCGATATCTATGGCGATCGTGGTGCCTCGCCGCGTGGCGGCGCAAGTATAAACTAGGCCTAAGGCCCCGTTTATACTTCGTCGCGGCGCGACGCGACGCCACGTGTAGTGGCCATATTGATTGTGCGACGCGACCGATCAATTTGGCCTCATTGCGTGGCCATCGAGTCGCGCCGCGACGAAGTATAAACGAGGTGTCATACTTTCGAGCGATACGGCATCGCTACCAATGTGGGCGCGTCGCTGAGCTGAGCAGAGCGTCGGGCAGCATCGGTAGCGATGCTACGACGCAGCTGCACACAACGCTATTAACTGCGCGCCTATTCGCTAGCTTCACGCTAGCGAAGAGACTTCGCTCATCGCTCTGTTCGTCGCCTTCGCTCGGGGTGAGCGAAGGTATGACATAGGCCTAACGCCGCCCTATACCCATGCTTTCTAAAAGCGGTATACCACTGTTGAATTGGTTGTGAAATTTTTACAATGCAAACTAGATTCTTAATATCAAACACTCACAACAGAATACTTGTGAATATCGGTCTTCCAAATCGAACCAAGAAACACTCTGTGTTGCACTCTGAGCGAAAATCGACACCGTTAATAGGTATTTTTCGTCCTATTAATTTTATCGATTCCTGCCCTCCTCTTCCAATGTGATATCTTCCTGTAAGAAGGTCAAAATCTATTTTCGATTTAAAAAGTTTAGTCTTCTCATACTTTTTTGAACTTAGGTTTTCTTTCCTCAGAAAGCGGATGTATTGTTCAAGTTTTTACAGCACCTATGCGGTTAACATTGCCATATGTTCCTCTAACTAGCAGAAGAATTTCCTTCTTACCTCCGAAGATGTCCTCATTGATGTTGCCCCAGGCTCCAACCGTAGTTTCTTGGTGTACGTGTACCATAGGTAGCTTTTGGTGCCTTCCGAAGGGATCGTCTCCCAGTCGTGATCAATCGCTTCGCTTCAGGTTTATCGGCGACTATGGAAAGCTCGTCATTCCGTTCACGTTCAAAAAAGACATCCGCAACACGAATCCGTTTTCGCCGTCGCTACGAGAACGAACGAAACGCATCGCCAAAGAACTGGCGTCGATGCCGAACGCGCTGCCGTTGAACGCCAGCAACAGCATTTTCATATGTGTCGACGAGGGGCGGTGTGACATCATCAAGGTATGTGCCATCCATGCACTTTGTCTACATTATCTATTTATACCAGTTTTTTCGCGAACCATTTTCACTTTAACCGGTTTGCTTATCAGTTTAAATTGGAAGTTCATTTTAATTTAACCCCAACTTTATTGGAACATGGACAGGGCACGTAAAACTTGCACACCTGAAATAACACAAGAGGAATCTACTAGATAGGAATAAGCACACAGGTAAAGGCCCTGATTGTACAATAGTTGTATATTTTTTAAAAACACAAGAAATATAAATAGAAAGCAAAGTTGAACAATTCTCTGAGCAGGCAACCAGTAAACAGAAATCAGAATGAAGCGAAGGTTAAGGTTCATTTCAAGCCGGGTCCGGACTCATCAACGCGCATACCCATGGTATGTTGGGTATAGGGGACGGACATACCCACGATTTATGATAAACCTTACCCGCAAAATCGTGGGTATATCAGTGGGTAGAGAAAACCCTCCGATCGTCGTGGGTACATCCGTATACCCGCGACTTGTTCGCGCCCCATTGACAAAATGGCGCTCCAGTGAGATCAGCTGTTCTCGCGAGAGGCCTAGCTGTACCTTGCCCTTGATTCCTTTCATGAATATGAATCGTACCCACTACCCATTGTTGGTAGTGGGTACGATTCCCTTACGGTGTCTCTACCTATACCCATTGCTTGATGAATCCGGGCCCCGGACACTTTTCAAACCAATGCAACTAGCTGTTTTTTTAGGAAAATTTGCTATACTAAAATAATAACAGACTAATGAGAAATGTAATGAATTGCAATAAACTCATCTAAACATGGATGGTATCTTAAAAAAATATATATATGCTTTTTGATTACTATAGAGTTCCTATACCTTGACCAAAACGATATTTTTAGGTTCGTTCTTAAAAAAGTCGTTCTAAAGTGCTCCGATACAAATAGTTTTTCATGTGTGAAGTGATTGCGCCGTGCACTCCTCCAGAATATTGCAAAGTTTGTTTGATTGATAGTGTGTGTGTTTTGTTGTTCCCAGATCTATACGCATGTAAATGGCGTTTACAGTGTCAACTATATAAGTGTATCGTATAGGACGCATACACGGCGCAATCTCTCCATATACCACATATCACCTATTCTTTATTTTTCAGCACCTTAGGATAGATCTAGGAAAATAATGAATGAAATTTTTGTGTCTATTCATACCGTGTAGTCATCTTCTCCTTAAGGCTCTGCAGAGGTGATTTTTTTTGAAATTCTTCCTTATCGTAGTTTTCATTATTTTATTTCAGTAGTTTATTTCATTTTGTCTGTTGCACTTTGTGACGGGGTCCAGGGGTGTGTGTAAATGAAATACGAAAAATCGTAATATCGTAATTACGATAAAACCTTCGAAAGTCGTAAATCGTAAACTGTAAATCGTAACAGGATATTCTTCATGTCTTTCTTTTTACTAGCGATAACTACAGCAATCCAATATTTTAGTTTAATCTTATCCGTTTTCTAACCAAAAAACTTTGTCTTAACAGGCCGAGTAAATACGGTGTCCACGCAGAAGCCTCAATCCATAAAGTTCCCTTCCTCTTAGCTAGCCTTTGGTTAGCCTGTAAGCCCTAGTTTATACTTGCGCCTCCACGGCATCACCATCGCTATAGTTATCGATTTTTCGCGCCGCCCGGTCGATTTCTATGGCGCCTTTTATACTCGCGCCGCCGCGCGGCGCGGCGTGATTATTGACATAGCTATCGATTTTTCGCGCCGCCCGGCGGCGCCGCATCGCATTCATACTCCGCCGCCTCAAAACACCACACTTGACGGAATTTTGGGTTACGGTATTCGGCGAATCGCGCCGTTGGAGGGAAGGACGCGGCGCGGCGCGATCAGCTGCGGCAGACTCGATGTGGAGTGGGAGATTCACCACCGAGATCAATCATTTTGCTATGTACTCCTTGTTTTGGCTCCTCAACTAACAAAACAAAGAAGGTGTAGCAAAATGGTGGCACTATTGCACTTTCAGGACTCCAGAGGTCGATGAGAGGTCGAAAAGGTTTTTTGACCAAACTTCTCCAGGGGGGGGGGGGGGTATTTAGGGTGCTGGCCACGAATCTGACATCCGTTTTCGGTGACCATTACCTTAGTCACCCGTACCTTTCGTAACTTAGGAAGGGGATGGAGACCTGTAGACATTCACGAAGTTTTACCTATTACGCTAAAGGTATGTTCAGTGAACAATGACCCTGGAATGGCAATATGAGAGAGAATTCTGAGCGATTTCACTCACCAATTTCAACCGTAGGTTGAGCAGACGACTTCGACCCCAGCTTTAAGAGAGGATTCGTCGTTCCCCACAGGATTTCCACCACTAACATTAGCCAGATGCATTGCATTCCGCTGATCGGCCAGACGAATTCTTTCTGTTTTGGTTCTTCAATGACTCATGGACCATCTCTTCCGTCGTCCTTCATGGCGCACGGAACGTAGCACGTAGAAGTTGGTCGCAGCGCGTCGCTGACGCTCTCCTTTCTAACTACAATCGCGCAGCGGCGCGTCAAATTCGGGCGCGGCGCGACTGGCCGCGCCGCGTTCCGAATTGACGCGCCGCTGCGCGGCGGGAGTATAAAAGGCGCCTATCCCGACCACCGTGCCGCGCCGCGCAGCGGCTAAATCAACTATTTAGCAGGAACAATCTGAACAAGTTATTGTGTTCAAACTGAACAAAATATGTAACCGCCGACAAGTCGGCGACAACAGCGTTTCCACAAGTGACACTACAGGCATCTGAGTGATCATGACACAATAGTGTTGAATAGAGCACCAATATGAAATAAAATTAAAAATAAATATAATAAAATATACATTTTCTTAAGCTTGCATAAGAGCTTTTAACTTCTTCCGTACCTTTACTGTGAGCAAAGTTATCACCTTTCAAACAGTGTGTACATTTTTTGGGACACCCTGTAGAGTCTCGTCTAATAGCGCGTTGCCGTTTCCTTTTTTACTTCCTTTTTTTTTTTGATTTTCTGATGTAGCACTCAGGCACAAGACATCGCGATGTGCACAGCCTAGTTTGGCTTCTTTCTCTGCTTCACCATTTTCCTGACAGTATAAAGACTGCCCCTTGATAAGATAAAGATCTGTTCTCGAGGAGAAGCGAGGACAAAAAGTCGTTCGAAAATTAACTGCTCAATACAAGATTAAGTTGTTTTCGTCCTTTCCTTTTTCTTTCCGATCATGTACTACCAAGCCACAGAGCACTCTCGGAAGTAATTCCTTTCCATCCGATATAAAGACACGCGAAGAGAGACGAGAGAGCAGATTACCATTTCTGCTGACCCATGTTCTGTTTGTAAAAAAACTGCAGGCTGATTGAATTCTTTATGGAGGATTCATTTTAACGCAATAAAGCAGTAGGGAAGCCATGATGGAATACCATCCATGATAGGAAGCGAGGTCACGAGCAGCTTCTAGATACACATGGAAGGAACGAAGCAGGAACGAACTAAAGAACTGTCTAATTACCACAGCGCATCGTAGAATTGAGCAAATGCTGTGAAATGGCGATACGCAAACGTTCGTTACAAAACAAACGCAGAATAGCCCGAGCGAGCGTAGACCGTCTCTGATTAAAAGGGTAAAGGACAAGGAACGGCGTTACTCAATCCGTTTCGGTTTGCGCCACACATTCTACTTCTACGAGATATCGTGGAGGCGATTTGAATGGCCATACAATGACTTGCGGTGGCCAGCCGATGAACAAGTCAGCGCTCTATCCTTCCCAGACAATTCTGGTCCCAATTCACCGACCCCGAAGGGATATGAGGCTTGGTTGGCCTGGGCGGGAAATCCGAACCAGGTACCTGGTATCGGGTAGACGCGACAGCCGGCACCTCCTCCGGTTGCGCTACACGCGCCCAGTCTCTGATTACTAGTACAATTTTTTGAAGGCTTGGAAATTGAACAAGCGCAAGCAAACAAAGAAAATCTCGCGTCCTAGGTAAAAGGATAAACGATAACGTACGGCCTCAATCAATCTCCTTCGGTCTACGTGACGCGTTTCACTTATACGGGATGTTGTAGAGACAGTTTGAATGCGTACTTGGCCCACAGAATGACTATGAAGTAGTAGTCATCCAATGGGCAAGTCAATGTTTTATCCTTCCCAAGCAAGTCAGCGTTTTGTGAGGAGCCTGGAATCGGGTGCACATGACAGCCACACCTTTAAGGTTAAGAAACCCGGAGCTGTATTCGGCTATCGCGCGGCGGTTATGGCTAGCTACCCTTCCATCAAGCAATCGGCGTTTAAGGCTAACCTGCACTGTGCTTCTTTTAACGTTTGGAGCTTGATAATCTCGTGAAAGACACGTTACTTGCGAGATTGCTGATTGCATACATTAAATGTGAGCAGGAACTCCATTTTCCAAGAGAGATTCTGTGGAGTGATAAAGCAACATTCAAGGTGAATGGAGAGGCTAATCGGCGTAATTGCAACAACTGAACAACGGAAATGTTAAAAGAAGTGCAGTTTAATCTGGCCAAGTAGTAACAAGAGTGCAAGATGCATTCAGCACATGTACAATCAGTCAAGTCTGAACTGCCAGGTCTCAGGTGGGGGCATGACACAATCTTGACTATTAGGTTGTCCCATAAGTCCCCGCCGTTTTTTTTTTCAACGATTCACTGCAGATTTGGCCGGCGGTCTCTTGCATAGCACTGCATAGCATTCGAAAGGGAATGATTTGCTCTATCAAAGCGTGTATTGCATTTCTTTTTTCATCATGAATTTTGTCAATTTTTAAGTCGTTGAAGTGAAAAGTGAAAAGTGAAAAAGTAGCCATTTGCGCACTTGTTCTCTCCGCTTAGGTTTGTAATTTTTTGCGCAGTTTTTTATAGCATTTGGAAGACAATGTTCTGTACTACAGGAATATGTGTTAGTGCTGTTTGCTCATTTGTTCTTTATTGATTTTTAGGCCATCAAATTGGGAATTCCGACTTTTCCGTCCGAATTTTTACCAAAACTCCGGTTCTGTGGTTGGACTTTTTTGCTTGGTGTCATATCTCGTTTGGAAGAGGATGTCTTGCTCAGTAAGAATTTGTGTCGCGTTTATTGGCTCCCGCTGATTTCTGTCGAATATCAACAACTGACGAAGGAGAAGGAGTTGTTGGTGAAGACGATTTTTTCTCTTTTTGGCGATTTGTTGGTATTCAATAGAAATCAATAAACGCAACACAGATTCTTATGGAGCAAGACATTTTCTTTCGAATGACATATAACAGCAACCCAGAAATTCCATCTACAGAGCAGGAGCTGTCGGCAAAAGTAACCATCCTCCTACGGACGTCCCAGTTTGATAGCCTAAAAATCCAATAAAGGACAAGTGAGAAAATAGGACCATTCTTGTAGTACGGAACATTTTCTCCCAAATTTTTGAAAAAACTGCACAAAAAATTACAAAGCTAAGCGGAGAGAACAAGTGCGCAAATGGCTACTTTTTCACTTTTTCACTTTTCACTTCAACCACCTAAAAATTGACAAATCTCATGATGAAAAAAGAAATGCAACACATGTTCTGCTGGAGCAAATCATTCTCTTTCGAAAGCTATGCAGCGCTATGCAAGAGACCGCCGGCGAAATCTGCAGTGAATCGTTGAAAAAAACGGCGGGGACTTATGGGACAACCTAATATTTACACATCACAGTAATCTCGTTCCCTTGCGCTTGCATATGAGTCTCAAGCATCTTAAAATACTTCATCAGCAGCAATGTTTGAACCTTTCAAATGCTACCTGCATTTTTAAGATAGCTTCCATTTTTCGTAAGCCACACTGTGTTTTTAGGTTTTACACCTTAAAAGAAGCACAAATCAATCAATACGGTCCCTTAAAAAAGAAATTACAAGAAGTATTCAAGTGAAACACAATCAATCAAGTGTAGTGCACATTTCATACCGCTCATATGTTAGAAAATTTCTATTTTCTTAGGCTTTCAAATGAACCCTTAGCTTCTTCAGTACCTTCACAGTGAGCAAAGTGATCACCTTTCAAACAGTGTGTACATTTTTTGAGACATCCTGTATACCAATTTTCTTCAATGCGTTCCAAGTAGACTCCTGAAATGCATTGAAGAAAGAACTGAACCCTTTCAATTCAAACTGCGGCATATCCAGCGCAAATGAAGGAATGTTCTTAGTTGTATCGAATAGATGCCCTATTCCTCTGGTGTGGTGACGCCAGTTCTCCCCATCAAATGCTTGATCGAAATGGACATTGAAATTCTTACTTAAAGTAGATAAATTTTGTCTCCGTTATGCAGTATGTCTGTTTAAATCTTAGATTCGTTGAACTCGATTTGCGAAGTGTCCGTAAAACCTAAATAAAGGCGAGAACATTCGATCTCACCTAAGAGAAAGGGTAGTATTTAATATGTGTCGGTTATTTATTGTTTTGCCGATTTCCTACATATTTGTATAATTATTTATTTACTAAACATAGCATCTTGACTAGAGTGATAACATTCATATCAGGTGCTAATTTCTGGTCCGGATGACACTCCTTATGCTAACGGACTTTTCGAATTCGACGTCTTCTTCCCAACTAGGTGAGTCGTTCTTGGTCTCGTGGTTTTCGATTGCCTTTCTCGACCGATAAGTTTATGCTTTTTAAACCTTCTCATGCTTTGTTCTAAATCGACAAACTTCGCGAAAACTTACCGTAGGAAGCTGTAAAAGTGATCTGCAGTCAAGCATATTCACTGTCCAATTTTGCTGCGCTTGATCTCGCACTTCCGGTTCTGGCATCTATGTACAGTAAAACGATTTTTTCACAAAATTTACATGCCATCAAGCTCGCAGATGAAAAATTAGAATGCTGCCCTGGCAGATAAGCATTCGGAAGGGAACTATCAACTGGAGTAGTCGGATAGCTTACGAATAAAACACAGTTTTGGGACGTAAAGAAAATAGCTGAAAATGTTATTCATGTTGAGCCAGCTTTTTCTACTGTAAACTTTTACAACCTCTCCGCTTGTTAGAAGCAACATAATGTGCTGCTGCCAAAAACCTACCTTTTTAGCCGCACTTGTAGCAGTGTAACTCGCTTCACACAAAGAAATCAACAACCACATTACGCTGGACTTGGTTTCACACAGCAGTTATCGATCGGTATTGATTCGCTAACTTCTTTTGTTTATTTTCTGTGAAACACATACAATAGTTAGCATCTCGCTTGCTTTTCATCTGAAATGGTCAGCTCTGCACAAAAATTGGTCGAATCGATCGATATCCGTTGTAAGGACGCGTATGGTGCTGTCGGTTGAAGGCTTGGTCTCGTCTGACACTATTAATCGTGAAGCGGGCCAAGAATCGGTCACGCCCATGCCATCCAAACCTTTCATCCATCAGGGTCGTGAAGAGAAGACGTGCCCAGGAAGGGTACAACACTGACTTGTTCGTCGAATGGCCACCACAAGCCATTGTATGTGTAGGCAAAATATTGCTTCCAGCGACCTCAGCGATATGCCGGAGTAGTGGAATGCGTGGCACATCCCGTCCCACATAGGGATTTCTTAATCATTCTTATGAACATTCATTTTCTTCTATTCCGTAACGGTCGGTTGATCGATATAGTCAACTTGAGGTGCTGCTCATTCACCGGCCATAGTATTCGCATTACCTAGACAGATCAATGGATTATGCCCCTTTCCTAGAGATGCAACTGGTGGTCATTAATTTTGCGCGGATAGACGGAGGGAAAAAATTGTCGAATTATAGAAAGTTCTGGGTCTATCCTAGTTGGGTGGGGCAGTGAGGTACATAACTAAAAATCATGTAACTATTTAACTTTAGACTCACGGAGCAGCTTCAATAGGGCAAAATTGGACCCAAAAATCAAGCAAACAAAAAACAAATCGCAGAGGTTGTGAAGAAGTGTGGTGGTCAAAACACATACAAACACAGCTGGCCACCGCCTGACGTGTTATAATCCGGATGCATCATAGTGAGGAGGGCATATAACTTTGTCTGTTTACATCCGCGGCGAAACCGAATGCAGATTTGTTTCTTTGTGAATTTCTGTTAGTTTCGGTCCTATTTTGTCCTCTAGATGCCGCTCCGTGAATCACAAGTCAATTTGTTTCATAACTTTTCGTTTTGTGCCCTCCTCTGGTTGGAATAGATCCACAAGTCTTTTATGTATTGTAGAATTGTAATTTTTCTGATGGGCGCGTGTAGCGCAGTCAGAGGAGGCGCGACTGTTGCGTGCACCCGATACTATTAGGGGGGGGGGGGGGGGCAAAAGTAATGAGACACCCCATGCCGTGTCCATATATCTCGTGGCTGGACTCTGGATTCCTACTTGTTGTATTTGTATGTTTGTATGCTACTTACTGAAGCCCATCTGAGAAGTTACCACTTCCGCCCTTTCCAGAAACATGCCAAAAACCTCAGCCTGTCTCATGCCGAAACCCCGGTCTGACGTGTCGACCTGTGTCGCGCAAATCTCCCCCAATTCTCAACCCCGAGCAGCCTGGGCTCAATATTCACGCAAGATGAGAAGTACGTCTTCTACCTTAACCCTGCCAAGCAGCGTGTCTGGGTGAGGCCTGGTGACCTGTTACCGACCTTCATTCGGCGAGATGCTCACTGCGAGAAGCACCTTTGGAGCTTTTGGATCTGCGCCCATGGATCGGTTTACCGGAAGCTGTTTCCTAGGAGCACTACGATGAACTCCAAGGCCATGGTGAACGAAATAGAAGAGATGGGCTGGCGACTCGCTCTTATTCATTCGCAGCGCTTCAAGAAGCTTCTCCTCTTCGACAACGCTGCACCCCATCGAGAACAAGTAAGCACGGATAAGCTTGGCCAGCTGGGCTACGTTCACAAGCCTCACCCACCGTATTCGCTGGACATATCTCCATGCAACTACCACTACTACTTGAGCCTACAGGACTTCCTAGTCGGAAGGGACACAAGAACCCAAGCAGTCCTTGACAACCATATCGAGCAGTTGATCAACACCAGGCTCAAGCAGTTCTGAAAGGATGGGATCAGGAAGTTGGCTGAGCGATGGCAGCAAGGTCCTTGCCCTTAATGGCAAATACACTCTTCAGCATCGTTGAGTTGTAATTGAGTTATAAAGAGATAAAGATTTTTTTATTTTGTCTCATTACTTTTGCCCCCCCCCCTAATAGATTCCTGGTTCGGATTTCCCGCCTAGGCCAACCAAGCCTTCCATCCCTCCGGGGTCGGTGAATTGGTACCAGACTTTCCTGGGAAGGATAGAACGCTGACCTGTTCATCGGCTAGCCACCGCAAGTCATTGCATGGCCAAATACGTATTCATGTCGCCTCCACGGCATCCCGTAGAAATAGAATGCGCTGGCGCATCCCAGAAGGGATTGAGTAACGCCATCCTTTATCCTTTATCCTTTAATTTTTCTGAAGGTGGTGGTCTGAAACAGTTGTGCATCGCAATCAGATCGCGGAGGCGCACCGCAGAAGTGCGGGAAGGCGCCGTTACTCCTATCGCAGCTGCTGCAGCCAATCAAGCACTGGCTCAGTCGCACATGCAGAGCACATGATTAGCTGCCGTGATTACGGTAGGAGCAACGGCGCATTCCCGCACGCCCGCGGTACCTCTTCGCGACATGTACCCAGTCAGTCTGTCACTTTAGGCGAATTAATGTTGGGCGTCTGAATGTAGTAACTCTGTGCAGCTTTTATCCGTGGTTTCAGTTTTGTACCCATAGAGAAACTTTGAGGAAACCGAATCGCTGAGAACATTCGTGGAAGGCGAAAGGCGAAAAGTGCATTCTCGTCATGATTGCGATTATCGTGACAGAGCGAGGGCGACACCATAAAAGGTGTTGCTAAGCGACGGACTAATGTTCATTGCAGCCCACTATTACGCATGTTCCTAATGTTGTCCGTTAGTGGAAATGCTCAAGCGATGGATATCCATAAAGCGTGGAACAGGGTAAAATGTTGGGTTGTTCGTTAGTGATTCTTACCTTTATCAATTTTTTTTGCACATTTCCCCTTCATGGTCACAAATGGAGGAGTAGCGGTAAAGCTACCAAGATTACCACTAAGATTTATTCATTTATTTATTTATTTATTTATTTATTTATGCGCCCATGGAGGGCACGCTAAATTTAAGTGATCCATGGCTCAACAACAAGAGAAAGAACGCAATGGGACAAAACGAAGGGAAACGATTAAACTAGTTAGAACAAACAAAACGACCAAACAAAATAAACGACTACAATAGTGGAATGTTAAGATAATGTTAGTCATACGCTTAAAACAAGTACTAGTTGGTAGATGAAGGAGATCACTCGCCAAAAGGACCGAGTTAGTTCAAGTGTCCTAATGCAATCACCTTTAGCTTCGATTTTTTTCGTGGTTTCCCGGGAACGAGGTTAGAATATCCTCCATGATTTGACAAAACATCTCTGACGTGTAAGCTAGGTCCGGGCAAAAGGTAGTCGAAAAGAAAAGAAAAAATGTCAGACCGGCAACAACCCGTGATGGCCGAAAATCGAACCGTGCATAGCAATAGGTGAAGCCCCCCCCCCCTTTGGTAGAGGGTCCTCGGGTGTGGCCAGGCTTAAGCACAGGAGCAGGCAAGACGTATTCAGGACAACGTCCGCTGCTCTTCCAAAGGCTAGATGGTCGGCAGAAAGCTGAAGGGATAAAAGACGGTTGCCGTGCCATTTAAAAGCTGTAGGAGAGCTGCCTAATTCAATAAAGCATGAATCGCAATAGGTGAAGCCCTCCCCACCGGAAGTGGCTACTAGGGACTCTACCTGGTTGTGACAGAGGATGAGACCGGTCAGTTGCGTGACCCTTGCATTGACGCAGTCTAGAAAAAAACCACGTTTGGGAAGGAGACTGGGTTTACTTCCAAGATTGTGTTACCTATGAGGCCATACGAAAGGACGTCAACTAGAGCATCTAGGCAAAAGATAAAGAACGAGGTTAATCAACCTCAGCTTCGAATGCGCCACGTATTCGACTTCTAAAGGACGTCGTGGAGGTGATTAGGAATGTGTGTTTGCTCTGGACAGTGACCTGCGATGGCAACTCGACGCCCAAGGCAGTGCCTTGTTCTAATCTCTATGTGTTCCCGTTGTCAGATATCGGCATTCGGTTAAAAACGACGGCGTTGGTGAGACGCCTCATCGAGTAAATTGCTCGAACCATTTTTAAGCCTCTGAAGAGGAAGAGGCGGTCGAGAGCTCGAACCAATAAATAATTCCACCTAACAGCTTCGTTGCTTAAAATATTGTAAAGAGTGTATTATTCTCACCATACAAGTCCGGTACGAATTCGCCGACCACGGACGGATGTGCAAGGGTTGGATTGACCTGTGCGGGACCCGAACGCTGAGTAGATTCACCGGATCTATCCTTATCTGTGCGTGTAACACAGTCGGAGGAGGTGCCAGCTGTTGCGTGCACCCGATACCAGGTTCCTGGTTCGGATTTCCCGCCCAGGTCAACCAAACCTTCCATCCCTTTGGGGTCGGCGAATTGGTACCAGACTTGTCTGGGAAGGATAAAACGCTGACTGCTGACTTGTTCATCGACTGGCCACCGAAAGTCAATGTATGGCCGAGGACACATTCGAATCGCCTCCACGTGGAAGTAGAATGCGTGGCGCATCCCAAAAGGACTGACTAACGCTGACCTTTATCCTTTATCCTTTTACACTTAACGGAAAGGGGATCGTAGTGATTTGCATACCAAATCCTTGCTTGAGTTTCTACGAGAGCTTAATCTGCTGTACCATAATGCGAGGGCATTCATTTAAATTCAGGGGACGTGGTCTTGTGGCATGGAGTGACGCACGAAACTGACACTTAACGGTTGACCCTCCCGACTAGGATGGATTGAGATTATCTAGTCTAGGCACAGCGAGCCCTTTGACAAGTTTTGCGATTGTATATACTGCAGCTATTAGGTTGGAAAAAAAGTCTTTTCATTTTTTTCAAAGATTTATTACTTCACAACTACAAAGTCAAATCAATTGAGATAAACTCTATTTTGTTCTACTACACTTCTCCAAAGACGTGGTAATTTTTCTAATTCCTCTCGCGTAAAAGACTGCAGTTCTGAAGTCGAATCACCGCTGAATCCAATTTTTGAGGTCCTCGTCCGTTTCAAAATATTTCTCTCCAATTTCTTGCTTGAGAGCGTGGAAGAAATAGCATTCGGGAGGGCCGAGGTCAGGGCTATACGGTGGATGTGGCATTACCTCCCAGCCCAGCTTCTTTATTGTTTCTCTTGTGAGTCTTGCAGCATGTCGCTTTGCGTTGTCATGCAGGATTATCACCTTCGACTTCTCAGACCTCTTTTCTTGGAAAGCTGCGGCGACTTTGTGGAGTTGGCCACTGTATGTGGCAGCAGTAAGTGTCTCTCCACTTCTGAGAGTTTGCCGATAAATCACTCCTCTGATATCCACCAAACACTCAAGAGAATCTTCCGTTCGTGAACATTGGGCTTGAGATCAGACTTAGGGCTCTCTCCCTTTTGTACCCATTGCCTTTTCCTCGGAAGTTGGCACACAGAACCCAGGACTCCTCGCCTGTCACAATCCGCGGAAGAAACGATTTTCTTCCTTATCTGGACAGAAGAGAAGCAGCGATGGAGAGCCGTCGACCTTTCTGAGTGTCTGACAGGGCATGTGGAATCCAAGCTCCAAATTTCCATGAAAGCCAAGATTCTTCAGATGGATCCCCACTATCCTATGAGACACTTCGAGCTTCTCTGCCAGCTGACGTGTCGTCTGCCAACTATCGGTACGAAGAAGATGGTGTAGTTCACTGTCGTCCAATCCAGTTGGCCTTCCTGACCATGCTTTGCCCTCAGTGAATAATTTCCCTTTAAAGACTTTCCGAACCACTCATAACAGGCGCGATGAGAGTAGATCCCAAGCCATATATGTGGTTAATTTGGTCTGCTGCCTGACGTGCTGTGGATTCTTTAATGAATTCTTGAAGAATGCCGTGCTGAAAACGGCCATGAGGTAGATCTGGCATTGAGTTCGGAAGATTGGATGGATAACGAATTACAAGAAGAGTCTTAACCTGTGTCTGCGTGCGAACGGTAGACAAGTGTGATAGGATTACGAAATCAGCAATCAACATTGGCTAGTGCGTTTACAAGGGGAAGGGTAAAAAAAATTTCGAAGTGTGAAGAGACTTTTTTTCCAACCTAATACATATATTCAACAGCTCCCTTAGATGCTTACGCAGTTTGAGCCATAATGGCTGCTAAGATTGCGCCGTGCACTCGTTCAAGATATCTTAATGCGTTACCTTATTGACTGTGCAAATATCATGTGCGGAGTTATTTAGCAGCGTATTTCATCGCCTTTCCGTTTAGCCATGCAGATTCATATGTTTTAGTAGTATTTTCTACAGCCTAAGTTTGTATTTAAAAAATTAAAAAATAAAAGTTGGACGTAAATGAAGGAAGAAACTTCCAGTCGAACGCAGTCATCAAATTTTTGCGGCATTCGTTGAGCTCAGGTATTACCTACGGCCAATTGATAGTATATCTCGGGTTCTTGGTTGTGACACTGTATCTTCGATTCTGCGATGGGATCTAAGATACGAGTGGAGACGGATATATGCTTACTTGGTCGATCGTAGCGTCATCTACATCTCCAAATTTTGAGATTTTTCTTCTGAAGATGGTGAATTAAGCAGGAAATTTGGTCAGTTTTTCAGGTGAACAAAGAACGGAATAATTTCCTTTACGAAACAAGGTCTAGTACTTGGCTAAATCTTGTTGTACCTGCTGAAGTATACGTGGTCGTGTGCAAACGTTTGCGTAAAGCTACCAATATAAATAGCTATGTCGAAATGACCGATTGGAATAGATATTCGAGCTGAACATTCGAATTCGAAAACTCGAATAATTGCGTTCTTCGAATGTTTTTAAATATGAGTTCGAAATTATTGAAGAACTGGTTTTTTCCTATTCGAGTATGAGTTATCAAAAAAATCACACTTTTCGAATGTATTCGAATTCGAATGCTCGAAAATTTCCGGAATTCGAAATCGAATGCGAAATCGATCGAAATTTCTGAGAGCATAACTGATCTAGCCAATCACATTCCTCTTCTGCACGATCTACCGAATCGTGTGTTCCGCGCTCCCGCCCCTTGCACACGCCCAGGGACACCTCCCCGATACAGTATCGTTTTCCTCCTTTTATTCTTTTATTTTAGCTTCCATTTCAGTTATCCGTACGCACCTCCCAAGTGTGCGTTTTTGACGACTGGTGCCGGCAATGTTCGATTCAATCCGAATCTCTACAACGACGGCAAGATTTGTTTGTCTATTCTTGGGACGTGGGAGGGCCGACCCGAAGAGAAATGGAACTCCTACTGCTCCTTGATGCAAGTACTGGTTAGCATTCAGGTAAGAAATCATGGCATGTGCTTGTCGCAAAAATGCATCACAGGGGTGTGAGAACGTGCAGCGGGGATGCGAAAAGGCGTCGCTGCTCCTACCGTAGCCGGCGGCCAATCACGCTCCATACCTTTGTGGTTGAGCTGCTTGATTGGCTACCGGAGTTGTGGTAAGAGCAACGGGGCGTCCCCGCACCCCGGCGATGCGTTTTCGCGACCTGTACCGAAATCGCTTTAGCTGATGTCCAGCTGCGAACATACCATCTGAACCCTATCCGTTCAGGGTCTAATATTCGTCAAGGATCCGTACTTCAACGAACCTGGTTTTGAGAAATATCAAGGCACTGAGAAGGGCGACGACTACTCGAGAAAATACAATCTGCAGATTGAGAACGCCACCCTCAACTATGCGATCAGAGATCAGTTGAAAAATCCTCCGGAATACTTCAAGGTTTGTGGGGTCTGCGGAGCCGTAGCACATCAATGTGTTCGGCCGGCCACACTGGTTCTCTCTTGCAGAAAGTCATTCAACGTCATTTCTGGCTAAAAAGACACGCCATCATCGAACAGGCGAGAAACTGGATGGCGGAGATGCGAAAGGATGCGGCCGAAAACGAGCGCAATCCGAAGCGAAAGGAAAGCCCCACTTTCGAGACCCTATATAATCCATATCATATCGTGGTAAGCGGCCCTCCTCAAGTGATTTCGTGCCGAAATTCATGTTCTGAAACACCGGTTGTTTAGGAACGTTCGATTCAGCAACTCATAAACGATCTTTCTACAATGCCGTGCCCCGTTGATCAGTGTAAGTTTTAGTAGAACTTCGAAGGTGAAGGTTGCAGCTTCGGGTCAGTCGTGGATATTTTCTTGATTTTCGCAACGTTCTGTTTGAAAGTTGTCTACATTATATGGTCATTCACTTCCGCCTATAATAGCGCACAAGATATCGTTGTTCCAATTTTTCTACCACTTCCGCGGGGTGCACGATAGCGCAGTGGAAGGAGGCGCCGCCTGTCGCGTGCACTCTGATTAAGTGTTCTTGGTTCGGGTCTCCTGCCCTTGCCAACCAGACCTTCCATCCCTCCAAGGTCGGTAAGTCGGTGCTAGACTTGTCTTGGAAGGGATTAAACACTGACTTAATCATCGGCTGGCACCACTAGTTATTGTTCATGCGAAATAGGCATTCAGATTACCTCCACAATATCCCGTTGAAGTAATTAGAAAGTGTGGCGCATCCCGCAAAGGGATCAACTATCGATACCCTCTAACCTTTGTCCCTTTATCAATCGTTATTCGCCTTCACAGATAGTACACAAGATTTTTTCATTTGAATTTTCTACCGTCTGTGCGGAGTCAAGGCCGGTCTGACTGCTGGTTGGGGATTCTCCCAGGTGGACGATAGTAACCGATACGGTCCACTTACTGTGAAGCCTTCTAACCAGCAAACATATCCACGTGATGCCGGATGCCTCAAATGGTCAACTTTGGACAAAGTTCGGTGAACCTAGGATAAGGATAAAGGATAAAGGACGGCGTTATTCAATCCCTTCTGGGATGCGCCAGCGCATTCTACTTCTACGGGATGTCGTGGAGGCGACATGAATGCGTATTTGGCCATACAATGACTTGCGGTGGCCAGCCGATGAACAAGTCAGCGCTTTATCCTTCCCAGACAACTCTGGTACCAATTCACCGACCCCGGAGGGATGGAAGGCTTGGTTGGCCTGGGCGAGAAATCCGAACCAGGAACCTGGTATCGGGTGCACGCGACAGTCGCGCCTCCTCCGACTGCGCTACACGCGCCCCCGGTGAACCAAGCCGATCAATATTGTTTGCGGGATGTCGTTCTACTTCTACGTGATTACCTAGAGGTACCTTGAACCTCATTTGGTCAATGCAGTGAATGTTAGCCGATAGACGGATTGGTATTTTGTTACTGCCTTAGGTTTGGTACCACGTAACGTAGCCCTGAAGTACGGTAGACTTTGTTGGCCTGGGCGGCCCTAAACATTGAATTGTGAGCCAGAACCCTGCCCTATTACCATGGTACTAAAGAAGCAAGGACAGCGTTAATCAATAATTTCTTGGATGCGCCATGCATTTTACTTCTACTGGATGTCGTGGAGGTGATTTGAATGCGTATTTGGTCTATGAAACAGCTTGCGGTGGCCATCTGATGTACTATATATGTGCATATCAGACGTTCACAGACGAAGCTTGGTTAGTAGGGCTAGAAATCCGAGCCAGGAATCTGCAATCGAGTGAACGCTATTGCCGGCACCACCTCCAGCTGCGCTACAGCGCGCTATAAAGGATAAAGGACGGCGTTATTCAATCCCTTTTGGGATGCGCCACGCATTCTACTTCTACTGGATGTCGTGGAGGCAAGTTGAATGCGTATTTGGTCATACAATGAGTTGCGGTGGCCAGCCGATGAACAAGTCAGCGCTTTATCCTACCCAAAGAAGTCTGGTACCAATTTACCGATCCCGGAGGGATGGAAGGGTTGGTTAGCCTGGGCGGGAAATCCGAACCAGGAACCTGGTATCGGGTGCAGGCGACAGCCGGCGCCTCCTCCGACTGCGCTCCACGCGCCCACAGCGTGCTATAACCATCATAAATAACAACTGAGAATCATTATCTTTCAAATGCTACGTCATTTTTGACAGCGAAGGAAAGCCCGCTCTAACATAGCTGATCAGCCTAGGAGCAGAAAAAAGTTGGGAATTAAATGGCTGATATTGTACTACAGTCACAGACGCCTTTTTTTGTGTGCTTATTTTCGAATATTTTCCGTGTTTTTTATGGAAAGAACTGAACACTCCTCCTTCTCCCTTGAGAGAGCGGCTGTGAAGGTTCAATTCTACGAAGTCGAAGTCTTCTTAAAACGTCGATATCAATATAACCTAGGCCTGTTTCAGATGTTTGAAGACGTCGAATCCATGGTGATTACTTCGGATTTGTATCACGCCTGACATTTGACCATATCAACGGCATTCGTCATTGGTATTGCTTATTGCAGGTACATATATTGATATTCTTGATGACAGTTCGGAAACATATCAAGCAATTATTTGCACACCGGTGATTCTAGCGGGTGATATCTTTCGTTGATGTGCAGCTTATACCATCTGTAAGTAAAAGTAAAACGACGAACTATGTATTGGTGTTCTATGTCACGATTCTGCGCAGATTATGTGATAGGAGTCTCATCGCGTTCCATGGCCTCGTGCACCTTCATCTGTACTCCATCTTCTTGTAACGGCAATGTGACCAAAGCGTTCTGGATGAAGATCTCTGTTTTCAATTTCTCTTCTTCTTTTACAGTCTCTCTGGACATGCTTCGATCTCCTTACATTCCACTACATTCTTTCAAATAATGACGTTCTCTTCTGCATACTGTGTACATTATAGATTTGATTTTCTGTGGAATAAAATTGTTAGGCACAGCCTGTGATTCCGCAAAAAAAGGAGGAAAACAAGAGAAACGTGGTTAATTCTAGCATTGTACGCACACTATTTAGCCATATTTTGAGAAGTTGTCAGCAGTCCATGGTGGAACTAGGTCGAAACTGTTAGTCTACATCTGAATGAACCTTTCAGAAGACCAGGCTTAGCGCTACCATTTTCTGCTCCTCTCCTCACGTCAACGATAACATCATTGCATGATATGAAGGTGTTATCGCTGTCGTGGATTCGCTGTATCGTACTGAGCAGGAGCACTATGTCTGCCCAGGGCTTCGATGAGCGCTTCAGTTTCAAAAGAGTCGAATGCCTTCTTCACGTCGATGAATGTAAGGCACAACGGCTCTCACGACGCTTCGATGAGCTTCGTAATGGTGTGTATGTATATGTTCGACCGTGCAGAATCCTCTCCGAAATCCTGCTTGTTCGCATGGCTGTCCTCCCAGCATTCTGCCGATCCTATTCAGAATGACTCGAGTGAATAGCTGGTAGACTAGCGCAGTAGATCGGGCGATGGTTGCCAATGTTTGGCACGTATCCCTTCCTTCAGAGCAAGATGGTCCTGCTGGTCTTCCACTGAGATGAAACCTTGAACTCAGACAGGTAGCGTGTGAGGAGCCGCGCCAAGGTGTTGATGAGCGCTGGTGGGAGGTTCTTCAGGTGTTCGGGTCTGATCCTGTCGGGACCGGGTACTATACGCTTCTTCACCGACGAGATGGCGTGCCGGATCTCGGAAGGAGAACATCTCGGGAGTTAACAACGCATCCATGCTGCGGAAGATGGCATAGGGGCAGATGGACGTAGCTATCAAAGAGATCGGAGTAGAAGTCGTAGTTGACCTTCTCCATCGTCCTTCTGGAAGAGGGGACGGTTCCATCAGGGCGTTGGAGAGCGGCCATCTTGGTCTTGACGTTGGCGAAGTTCCAGCGGACATTAGGGATGCTTCTGCCTCTGCAGCTTCAGCCAACACTTCTGCCCTTCTCTCCTTAAGATCCTCCTCTATCGTCGCTCTGCACAGCTTCGCAAGCTCGGACGTCAGCTGGTAGTTGCCTGACGCTCGTAATGCCCCACGCTGGCTTATCAGCTCGAGAGTTTCCGGAGACAGGCGTCTCCCGGTGGTCTTCAAGCTCTCGGCTCCCTTAGCGGAGATGGTGCACGAAGTGGTCGTATTCATCGTCGATGTTGTCCATGACGGCATCTTCCCAAAGGCTGGCAAGAGAGGTGTAGAGGTCCCAGTTGATGGTCGTTCTGGGTCTCCTCTTCTTGAACTTCGCGGCCTTCTCTCCTTGACGCGAAAAGCGGAACCTTGCGCAAAGGAGGCGGTGGTCCGATCCCGTGTAGAACTTGGGGACAACGGAAATGTCGGTCAGGCAATACTTGCGATTGAGATGATGTGGTCGATCTCGTTGTGGAACTGGCCACCGGGAGATTCCCTGATCCATCCTAGGGAGGGAGGTTTCTGAAACTGTGAGTTTCCATGCGTGGTCTTGGCCGACATGATGAAGTCAGCCTTTCACCTCTCCACTCCAAACCGTAGATCACGATGTGAAGTTCTTCTTCACAGGTGACCTCCTTTCAGTGTGCGAATTCCTAACACCTGATTCTTCTACAAGTCATGAAACTAACGCCGACAGACGGACTGAAAGATAAGAAGTCACGAAGAAGGAATAGATGCCTTTATTTTATTGCATCAGTAATCGAATGAGGTTGGTGCAAACAACTATACAAACAATATCAAGATATCACAATTTTCATGAATCGCTGGGTCTCACAGAAGTTATTATTCTTATATTATTATATAATAATTATTCTTTCACCACCCGCTAGAATGCTCAAGATATACATATATAGTGTAACAACCGCGAAACAATGTAGCAAATTTGATTTGAAGAGGCCAACCGCTAGAAGAAATCAAATGTTATCGACAACATCCAGGAGATAAACACAGACAGGTGAAGTAGTTTGACGTTAGATACAAGTGAAAACAGTGCGCGGTAACGTCAAGAAAATGAGACGAAAAATAGACAAAAAAACACACATCGAATTGAACGCTCCTGAAAGCACCTACTGGGAGTCTACCGGTTTCGAGCTATCACTTGATATTAAGGAGAAAGTTGAATTGCTGTTCTGATGGGAAAGCCATCGAAACGAATGAAAGATTCACGAAAGATCACGTTAGTACACACACACATACATAGAACAACTGCAAAAAAAACAAGTAACAAGGACACAAACACACAATCACAAGGAAGAAAAGGACACTTGCACGAGAACGGTTTCAAAAACCGAGGAATAATATATATATTTAGAGGAAAAAAGGCTTTGATCAAGCTGCAGTAGGGTTCATATTGCCATCTTCACAACCTGCGTCAGGAATCTCAAGGTAAAAGAAAAATGAAATGAAAAACAAATAACAATGGCATGGCTGAAAAGAGGTGCATAAATAAACACAAGTAGTAATGTGATTCTTGGTTTGAAGGCAAAGAAGAAAAGGCTGCTCAAAATGACGATAAATATACATGACGAAAATGATGACGAGTTAAGTAGAATGAACGAATGAACGAATGATGACGAATGAAAGGAGATGAATCAGCATGCCGTTTGTCGATTGTGACAGGTGCTGTTCTCGCAGCAACACACTCGAACTATTCGGCACCCGCAACCGGATGAAAGACATTGGGAGACCTTGATATCCTGAAAATGCTTAGATCAGAAGCTGAGTGATGCTCGCTTGGAACGGTGACTCCTGACTTCTCAAGAAGGACATCGACTCACCTCGATAGTTTGACAACCCGCATCCATTTTCACCGGAGGAGACGACGTGGACACGCTGAGCTGCGTGGACATGGCTTCACGAGATACGGCCACTGGCGGAAGAGACATCTGGAAAGCAGCGAAAATAGTGCTACATCAGCCGCTGACAACAAGAATGTAAAAAAGATCAATTTCTGTTTGGAATGCGCCATGCACTCAAATTCTACCGAATGTTGCGAATGTAGTTTGAATGTGTTCTTAGCCAATAATACAACTCTTGATGACCAACTGAGTAGCAAATCAGCGCTCCTTTCTCTTTGGACAAGTGGGATACTAATTTAGCCTCTTTGGAAAGGTGGAAGGCTCGATGTTCTGCGCGGACTTGAACAATGAATCGATTCGGGGTGCACCCTTAAGCACACAGCTAATTCCACTGCGCTAATCGCGCCCTCGTAAAATCCGGACCCGAGGATGTTTTCTTTCCTGAAGGCACTAGCTTAGGAAGACTGTAGTTCAGCATAGGAATTTGGTACAAGTCGTTAATGTGGCCTACGTGGAGGGGAAGGAACGCCTATTAACTACGAGAACCAATCGTACACCCTCTCTGGGTGACTGCTCGATGCTGCCTGATTGGTCTAGTGTTCCCGGCTGTGAAGGTCACAGGGACGACTTGCATTAAGAGTTTTTTCAGCCTCCACTTCTGCATTTCATCCTTCTACCCATGAATTGTTTCGAATTCTGAATTTAAATAGAAATGCCTTATATGCGCCTAAAATTTGAAAATAGCACAGTTCTTATTCTCGACGTGAAACTCGTCGTTAAGGATAAGGATATTCAACGGCGTTAACTAACTGCCTTTTGGGATACGCCACGCATTCAACTCCTACCTAGTATCATAACTTGAAAGAGAATGACTTGTTGTAGCCAGTCGATGGGCTCAGTGCCTTATCCCTTTCAGGTAAACCTGCTAAAGATTCACCGGCCCGGGTGCAATGAAATCTTCGAATGACTTGAGCGAGTACCGAACCAAAACCCCGGTTCGGAAGGCATGCAACACCCTACGGCACCTCCGACTGCGCTATGTTTCACGAACGTTAAAGGGTAAGACCCCCTCTACAGATTGATTGAACCAGCTAATGTTCTCCACTAACCTCCACGAAAAAGTTCCTGCGTGAATGTGTTGCATCTGCTATCCGAGAAACGAGTGTGGACAACTTAAACACAACATCCTTCGATTATTCAGAAAAAATATTCAACGACGCCGTGACTCCCTTCACTCATAGAACGTTGTGAATTTTCAGCTACTGTAATTTTCGAATGTTCTCCATTCAATATTTACAGCAAAGTACACGTGACATAGACCACCTGCATAGTAGATTTTCGAGGCTTAATATCAGTGCGCGCGCGTGTAGCGCAGTCGGAGGAGGCGCCTACTGTCGCGTGCACCCGACACCAGGCCCCTTGTTCGGATTTCCCGCCCAGGCCAACCAAGTCTTCCATCCTCCGGGGTCGGTGAATTGTTACCAAACGTGTCTGGGAAGGATAAAGCGCTGACTTGTTCATCGGCTGGCCACCGCAAGTCATTGTATGGCCAAATACGCATTCATATCGCCTACACGACATCCCATAGAAGAAGAATGCGCTGGCGCATCCCAAAAGGGATTTAGTAACGCCGTCCTTCATCTTTTTTATCTTTAATGTCAGTGCAAATGTCACAGTCGCTTCACGATTGCTCCATGATTACGTGGTTAAGCCGTGTTATCCGCTTCTCGAACTTTAAGCCTTCATTGACATCACTGCGACAAGAAGTTTCCGAATAAACTTCTTGAATCTTGTAAACACCGACCGTCATTACAAAAAAAAACACTACCTCAGACCACTCATGAGAAATTCTATGCAGAACGTCCGCAAATATCTTCTGCTTGCAGAATTTATCAGATTCTGTACAAAACTTGCAAAACGACAATACATTGAAAAAATGTTCTTTTGCTGCGTATACTCAGCTATTATTAATTTTATCCCAGTTTTTTAGATCACGAGAGCGTTTGCTTGAAAAAATTCAAACATTCAAACTTTCCTGATCCCTTGATAGGCATTGGGATAAAGGATAGCGCTTGGCGGTTATCGATCACCTTGGGAAATGCGCCGTGCATTTTACTTCCACGTGAAATCGTGTAGGAATTTTGAATGGGCCTAAAATTTCCTGCGCGAAGATAAAGCAATCTGTTTTTTTCCTCCCAGGTAGGTACGGTGTCAAAGTTGGAATGGAAACCTTGGTTAAGTTTGAGTAAGACCCGAATCTTGAATCAATAGGAGATGCACGCAGCAGTCGCGCCTCCTCCCGACTGCGCTACACGTGTTCTTCTGTTAGTAGAAAACGTAAATGGAAGTGCTAGCTTTCTAGAAGACTCCATGAAACGGGTCATTGACCAGTGCACTTGTTTCAAGAAAATGTTTAAGCATTTACTATTTATTTGAAAACGAGTTCTCCAACAGATACTGTTTGCACCGCTAATTTGAGTTCCACTGAATTTAACCGATTTTGTGAATATTCCTGCTTCCCCGCTGTGAGAATATGTCCTTCCCTAGCTGAAGGGATATGGAATCCGACACAGTACATTGGCTTCTAGCTATGTATTCAATAGTTCATTTAGATTTGTTACAGAAGAAAGAAAGACGGCATATGTCGAGAAGGCGCACATCATTTAGAAGTGGGAACGCGCCAGCCAATCATAACCGAGCACAACATCGGCAGTACACACGCAAAGTAGGTACCGATCGGGCACGTCTTCTCTGAATTGACCGCCCACTTGATGCGACCTGATTAGCTGACGCGTTTCTATCTTCCAATGCTGTGCGCTTTCGCGACATGTATGTACCAAATGTACAGTTGTACAGTTGTTGTTTAGGTAGAAGTATTGCATATATGTAGTAGTATCTGTCGGGCAAGGCATACCTCTCGCTTTGGCTGAGGGATGCTGATGGGCTTTGACAAAGCGGCGATGGTCGAGAGAACGTCCATGCTTCCGGGACTCAAGATGTTGGCCCACAGTAGAGACATAGGGTCCTGATCGACGCTGCCGAGCCATGGAGTACTCCTGTAAAGGCTAGAACGATGACGATGCACAGATGGAAAGCAGTGCAAGAAGCTGCAGCACTCGTACGCACATTCCGTTGAGGAGATTCGCTTGAAGGAGTGGATTCGGATGATCGTTGACGGGCTTCGGCTGAGGAGGTACGGCGGCAGTCTGTCGGAACGGCGACTCGGGCTTGACCATCGACAGACCGTTGTTGAACAGTGGCAGGCCGACATCGCACGGCTGGAATTCCCTCTCGTAAACCCCATGATCAGCCAGAAACCACACAGTAAACGCCTTACAGTGTCGGATCTGTCCGTTTTCGGCACTTTCATGAGGCTTGCCATGATGTTGTCGTTCATCACCTGCATGGGATAATCATCGTCTTCCTCTGTCTTCAAGATGTCCTGAACAGTTTTAGGTCACTATTACAACGGAATATCTTCGACGGATCCTGTCCCGAAGTTGAAGTTGATGCGGAAGTAAATACTATGACAATCTGAACTCACATCCAGACCGTCGAACATCATCAACTTCCGTTTTTGTGGGTTCATTGGCCGAGTCCTTGGCTTGCGAGGTTTGCCGACTCGAGACCGCGCCAACTGTATGCTCTTACGCAAGCTCTCTTTGTTCTCGAATTCTGGAAAGGAATGAATATTGAACCAGAATGCTTCAGTTGTCTTGAACTGAACACTCACCGACACCCTGACTCAGGTAATCACACGCCTGATTGACGAGATCGCCAGCATCGAGGTCAGGATTCTCAAGCGCCGCCATGAACAGCTGGGACTGAAATTTACATCATCAGATGAGGTAGAACAACGATAACAGAATTTCGGTACCGCCTCACAATTAGTGATACAATCAATAAATCGATTAAAGCTGCGGCCTAATCAGAAGTCAATCACATGGCGAGGACACACCCCTCGAAACATGTCTCTCCATAGTCAAGGCTAAGAGCGACACTACTAAGCACTGTAGGTAAATTTCCGTCCATTTTTGTTTCGAAAAAGAAAAAATGTAGGAGGAGCCAAATAATTACGAGAGACTTTGCGGCGGGCTTTCTGCCATCCATGAAGCGATGTAAAATCTGTATATTCTTCAGCCATCTCATTAGGATGAAAGCATAATAATCGAATACTTCTACAAGATACTGTGCTCCGAGTTTCGAAGACGTCTGACTATCAGGAACCCTGTCATCTGGAGCAAGCGAACGAAATTAGGGATCCGTCACGAATTGTTGAATGAGACGCACAACAGCGTGGCTTTCGCGACGTCAAAAGACCACCGAGAGGCGGGGTCAGAATGTACGTTGGAGTACGCGAGAACACGGGAGTGGCCTTTTTATGGCTACGTTTCCAAGACATCAGAAAACCATCACTGAACTCTGCTACGCCTATGGGTTGGGAGTGGGCGTGTCAGTCGAACAAACGGAAAAGAACGCATGTCTTCCGGCGACAGGTGAGGGCATGCTTCGTCCGTCCTGCCCGTTCCCTTAGCTCCTTCTTGAAAGCCTTGAGCGAGACAAATGACGTTCTTCGCGTTTCTCGAGCTACGTAGGCCACTGGGCCACTCTGGCACGCAACAAAGTCAGGTGGAGACGGTGTTCGTGCCGTTCTAGCAGATTAATTGTTAAAATGAAGAAGGATTGGTGTAAACGGTTTCGGGCCTAATCAAAATGTGTATTTGGCCTTTCCGTACCTATTTCTCACAAAATCAAGAAACAAATTCCAAACATTGAAGTTTGCTGACTTTTTAAAATTTCATTTTAAAAAACTATAATTTACTAATCTTAATTTTTGCACTATCTTGGAACGTTTACTATGAACCCATCGAAATCTGCTCATAGGGTTTTAAAGAAGATGCTGGAATTAATCTGTTCCTGCTTGGAATGCGCCGTGCATTCTACTGCAAAGTGAGGCAGGTCGAGCGGGTATTCAGCCCAAACAATGCGCTTCGACGCCAAGTCGATAGGAAACTGTGTTTCATCCCAACAATTCACTAAAGGGAGTGATTGGCCTGTTCAGTACTCGAACCACGGATCGATTGAGGGTCCCACGTAGGGACGCGCCTCTACCGATTGCATCTAGTGCAACAACACAATTTTCCCAGAATGGAGTGAAGGAACAGGGAATTCACAGAAAGAAGTGTTCGACGATTCATTAATAATGTTGTCTTCTGAAGCCGTCGCATGGTGGCCGTAGAGCCGTGTCTCTTCCGAAGTGCGGAATTTCAGTAGTTCCTGCGGACACACGAGCTAGGTGTTTTATGGGAAATGCTATGAAGATCTCAGTAGCGGATGAATACATAGCCTTCACAAAATCATCCACTTGTGAAAACAGGCCTTGTTCAAGGCGTCAGTAAAAGAGTGAAGAATAAAGGATTAAAGGACGGTATTACACAATCCCTTCTTGGAATGCACCACTCATTCTGCTTCGACGGGATGTCGTGGAGGCGATTTGAATGCGCATTCGGCTTAAACACACCTTGGAAGGCTCATTAGATTGCTTGGTTGGCCTGGACGGAAAAGCCGAACCAGGTACCTGGAGACTTCACGCGACTACCGAAGCCTCCTCCGACTGCGCTCCACGAGTCTGCAGCACAAGGGCAGAAAGGAGGACATGATCAAGGCGTTCTATTAGTGAGGAAGGGAACAAGTTTTTTCCCGCTGGGGCCCCCCGGATGCTCTTGCCCTTCACTTTCATCACCACCACTGGGAGAGGCAAAGGTTGAACTATTGTCGAGTGTCTGCCATGTGGCAGACAAGCCGTAGGTGCTGGCACGAGGCCTGTGTGTCACCTGACGATGTTGGTCAGGTCACATAATCACAGGACTGCCGCCAGCCACACAACTGACTGACTGACTTTGACGACGACGACCAGGCGGGCACGATGAGGAGGAAGTGGTGAAACGACGAATCAAAAATCATCGTGAACGACAATGCCAACCTTAATGAATTCGAGTTCGGCAAGGAGATGCTTGGGCGGATGATTGTGCTCGCCTTTCGTCACGGCCTTCTGGTCATCCATCGTGGTCTCGGCTCGGCACTTACACCACGAACCGTTGTCCGGAATCTTCTTCGCACAGACACAACGCCACGACTTGAAATTACGCTCTGGCATCACCTGAAATTCAGCTCCGGAAGTGATTGAGGTCACTTTTTCGGCGTAGTGAAAGCAGAGAAACGAAGCAACGAACCTGATAAATGTTATACCTATATCCTTGAAACATCAATTTTTGATAACCTTTGAACGACGTCACAATCTGAGGTATGTCGGGATTATACCGCACAAACGGAACCTGAATAGATAGAATTAGGTGTAGCGGAAGTAGCAACTGATGTACTGTAAAGGGACGGCAGGTAGCACTTGAAATATTAGAGGGCAGTTTCTACGTCTCGTAAAAAATTACAAATAACCCTTTAAATTTTAAAAATATTAGAAAAATTCCAGATTCAGGTAAGCAACATCATCGCTGATACCAATAGCAATTATTCGACTTAATCTACACTATTCCTATTTAGAGCTGTTGGAAAAATTTTTGATCTTTTTCTTAACGTTCGGTCACAATAAAACAATGGAGAACAAGAGCTAAAGACCTTTACAACAGCATTTCAACTCTTTTTCTAGACATTTAAAGGAGCGAAAATGGCCGAGCTACGGTACGACAATGAAAAAAAAAAAACGAAAAATAGGCCGACCGACCGCCTTGCAAAAATCGCTTTAAGAATTTGAAAACCTTACATCTTTGTGAAAGTCAATATTCGATCGATCACCAGTAAAAAAATCTCCAATTTTGAACGAGGAAAGTCCAATAACGTTATTTTTGTTTTTGATTTTTTTTTCAAAGTTCCGTTGTTGAAACAACGGCAGAAGACTGGAGATAAAACGTTTTTTCCAGCGGCGGCTTGTTTTTTTTTTCGCGTTTTTTTTTCTTGCGTTTGTGAAGTGAAAAGGGTCTGGTTTTCGGCGCAGCTATGGGAAGTTCCTCATAGATATCCGTTTGTTCAGAAAATCGGCATTTTCTTAATACTGCCATGCGTCTAGGCCGAATAAACTCCCATGTTGGACCAGGTTATTATGTGACCTACTAAATGTGTATTTGTCTAATTTATTAAGCCGCATTAAATCAAAACGAAACTATGTGAGCAGCCCTTCGAAATTTTGGACGGATTAAGATGCATAGAAACAAACAGAGGTCACAGCATTTCCGCAGTAGATCATGAAGCTTAAATGGACCCGCTAACATTATTTGTGCTCAAACTTGTTAAGAGTTTTATTTTTCCGTTTCTGAAATAAAATACTAGAAAATATGAGCTAGGCAATTAATCTCTCATGACAATTTTTTCTGCTGTTTATTCATCTACTTATTTGTGGCACTTAAAGTGCGCGAAAAAAACACCGAAACCAACCTAGGGGAACTCCATAACTTCAATATCTAATATTAGTACAAAACCTAAGTAAACATAAAACATCACTATGAACTGAGACTCGCTGAAGTAACTGTGCTTTGCAGGTGCTCACTGCTAAAGAGGAAGTGAAAATCGTCGTGTTTAAGATAGCGCAGAAAATCTTTCACAAGTACTTTCCGGGAAGAGCAGACAGCAATACCGGGAGGTGGAGATTAGACACGCACCTCGGTGGCGACAAGTCCCGAAGTCGCTTTCATTGCCCTTCTCCGTGCTCCCCTTCGCGTCAGCGAAGGAGAGTGTAGAGCAGGGGTCACCCTGTGTGATTGACTGAGGAGCATGATCTACTGCGGGCACTGTGAGCCCAACCCGGAAAGTACCCGATGTTAGTAAAAGATGAGCATTTTCGTAATATTCCCATGTATCTATGGAGGTGAGAGGGCGGCCAAATTATTATGTGGCCTACAAAAGACCACATATAATTGATTAAAACTTTAAAAAGGAACTAAAGGCGTTATGAGAAACGGGAGTGAGTTAAAATCCAGAGGCGCTACTCTTTCATGATGGGCCAAAATCTTTACCACATGAATAACCTATACCGTTTAAAAGCAGAAGCTCCAAGGTCCCTAGTCTCATCTGGAGGATTCTTTTCTGACTGCCGATCCCCCACAGCAGAGCGGACAGCGTCGGGACAGTCAGTCAGTCAGTCAGTCAGCCAGCCAGCGGCGCACAGTTCAAGCGGGTAGTGAAGCGAACGAACACGCCGCAGCTGCTGCTGCAGCCAGCGAAACTCACTTTTTTCTTGTCTTTATCCGGAGATGAAGGAATGCTGATCATACTGAGAGGAGAAATCGCGGACGTTTCTGTCGACGAAGAGGATAGGTCAGACGACCCGGCCTTTTCCATTCCTAACATCTTGAAACACAGAACTTCAGTATACTCGAACACATATAATCTATAGACATCACGAGAACGCAACGAAAAAAAATGTTCATTACACGTGAACGAGTGAAATCAGAATGAACGAAAATGGCGAAGGAAACCTGGAAAAAAAGGAGAAAAGACATCGAGATCTAGTGCGGAACTACTGCCACACAGCGGAGGCGCTGGTACTGAAGGCACCGTCTGCGTGGCTAGACGTATCAGATCAGCGGGTGATTACGACTTCAAATAAATGCCTAGGGATAGCGAGGAGGAGGAGGTGTGGTGGTGGAGGAGGAGAACTAGCATGATGACGTCGAGAGGGAAGAATCACACGACGATGTGACCGAGCAACCGAACGACCGACCGACTGTTGCGGATTGGCAGCGCTTGGTCAACTGACACCCAACCACATCCAAAGTGCAAAATTGAACTTCAAACTGAAACTCAAATCACCATCGTCTACCGCAAGGCAGGCTGACACGTACACACACACTCAGAGGAACTTATTTCACGTTATCAGTATAGGAGCAGCGGAATTTAGAGAAAGTAGATCCCGAATAACTGGAATGGAACAGAAAGACGCGAGACGCGACGACTATGGAGAAAAACGAGAAGAAAATCGGCAATGAGTGAGTGTGTGGGTGAGAAGAAAAGAAGAGGATGGCGCGAAAGTAAGTGGTGGGTAATTCGTACAAGGTATGACGGATGTGTGAAGGGATGACGGGATTTGCGGAGGGGAGAAAGAAATAAGGAGAAAGGGAAGATGAAAAGAAAAACAGTGAGAGAGAGGGGGGAGAGAAAGTTAGAGAGGGGGAAAGAGAAAGAGAAAGAGAGAGGGAGAGGGCTAATGGACAGTAGGCCACAATGGCCGAGCGCACAGGCCAGCAACCAGTTTCGCATGGCATAGATTCGCCTGAAAAACATGCTCGCAAAAAAAGATATCGCGGACGCGGCGAATTACACGCGACGATCGCCGCAACGCCTCGCGCCGCCGTCACCGCCGCCGCCGGAGGCGAAAGCGCGACGCGACGCGGCGTCGTCGTCGTCGTCCGCTGGCGTCGACGACGACGACGCCGACGCCGACTCGAGATCGAGAAAGTGAGTGAAGGCGCAATGAAATTGGGTTGCGGCCAAAAACTGGACAAACGCGCGCCGTACACGCATCTGCACTCACCTACGAAGCACCGACAGCCCGCGGCTGGCCACCGACTGACTGACTGCTGGCGCTGACCTTACACTGACCACATCAGAAATCGCTTGTGAAAACTGCCTATGAGGAATTCGATGATGTACGGAATAGCATTCGGAGGCGTTCAGTCGGATTCTGCCGAAAATTTTGGGCGGAACTTTGAAGGATCCATTTTCAAATCAAACTGGACACTTAAAATCAGCCTTTTCAGAGATCTTTTCAAACCAAAATCAACACTAGTCAGGCAAAACTGAATACTTTTCAAGAGGGTCCCATATATTGCCCACTTCAAAGAATTCTATCGACTTAAAGAACAATACTGTAACGGTGATAGCAGATTTTTTTACCGCATTGATGCTAAGACTTCTAGCTTTAAAAAAGGGATAGGAAGGACTTATGAAGTTACTCGATGAAGAGCTACTTCAAGTCACCGCAGTTCCTCGACAGCTTCATCGCAATTTGTTCAAAAAATTACAGTAAAATCTGTAAACACGTTTCAAGCTGAAACAGACACTTTTCAAGCCAAATTGGACTCTTCCCCTACAAAACTGGAATCAAAAGAATTCGTAGTGTTTACAAATCAAGGTCGATAGTACTCAAGCATAAAAAACTCCAAATATTGCCCATTTCAAGGACTCTCGAAGCATAGAAAACAATCTCGTGATAACTTGGCTCAGATTCGATCAAAAAACTAGGTTGAAATTTGTTACAGTTTCATATCAAACTGGCCACCCACTTTTCAAGCCAAACTGGACAACTTTCAAACCAAACTTACTATTTTTGAAACCAAATTCGACGCTCTTCATATTACTGAATACCTTTAAAAAACCAGAATTTAAAAAAAACCAGTGCCGTGTACCAGTTTCACGTGGACACTGTTTTAAGAAGTCCAAGTCAGTCAAAATCAAATTTTCAATTAAAATAATTGCTACATATTATTTATTTGAATGGTCATTACGGAATTCTTATCCGTTTAGCTATAAACACCCTTACTGTCTCGAAGGACGTCATACGAAATGATTGCGCCACGCACTCACCTTGTGTGTCAAAATGTGTGGCTGATAGTGCAAGTGCTGCACAGTGGAGCTATGCAGAAAAGAAATACGTGCAAAAGATATCAACCGTGCAGCAGAAACAACGGCCAGGAAAAGAAATCAACTCTCAACTCTACATCTCCAGGTGAACTGGATGTACACTATCAGCTAGATGAACGTGACGATGGACAAGCGCATGGCGCAATCTCTTCGTATGCAATTTGTGGTCCTCTGTAGACTAGTATAAGCAAAAAAATCCTGTACCTACAAGGTTAACGGTTTCATAAGGCAGGAATCAAAAACTGCAGCAATTTTTTTCTGGAAATGGGCAATAAACTCTACGTTTTAAAAGAAAGTCAAAGTAATTGATTTTAAATCAAAAATTCATCTCGGGCTGTTTAGAATGCCTGCATCACCATTTTAATTTGAAGGATCTTGTTGTCGATTATTTCTATTTATTTACTTATTTACGATTCTAGAGGGGAATCTCGGGTAGGATAAAAAACACAAAACAATATCAAGAGTTGAGCGTACAGCTGAGCTAATAAACTATACTAAATCTGCCAAGTTAGAAGGCTTAATCGGTGCCGTTAGGAACATTAATGCACTCGGCAATAAAGAAGTTCTAAGGTACGGCTGCTATGGCTTGATTTTAATTCGAAGAGTGTCCATTTTGACTTGAAAAAAGTCTACGGTTAATTTGAAAAGCTTCAGTGTGACCTAAAAAGATTCCAGTTTCGTCTGAAAAGAAGTCTAATTGGACTCGGAAAACTTCCGATTTAATTTAAAAAGTGACCCGTGCGCTTTGGAAAAGTTGTTCTTGTTTGAGTTGAATATCCTCCAGTTGGATTACGTACACAATAATGATACTCCCGATGGCAAAGAGGGGTCTGGCGAAGACATGAGACCGAGGCGGTGACCGTGCCCTGCTGGGATCCAGAACAGGATTCGCGCTCGACGAGAACGCAGTCACTTCACTTCTAAGGTGTGGTGGATTCACAGTGAAACGCGGGCAAGATCCCCCACACCTCCACCTTCCCGGGCAGGGACATTGCTGCCCCCGCTCCCCGTCCCTCGTGCAGAATGCCAGGCGGGATAAAGCGGACGGAGGGCGGCGCGGCGTGGTGGAGCGGGTCGTGGACGGGCTGGGCTGGAGACAATAGTCTGTTGCATGGGGACCGAGTCGAGAGTTGGAGTTGAACTAGGCGATGGATCTAGGCCATCGTCGGTCGTGCGGCGGCCGAATTGCAGCCACCAAGTGGCGGCAGGCGAACGGCCTTCCACGCACAGGCTCCAAAATGGGTCTATGTCGCAAATGGCATTGATCGTGGTGGAGTAGCAGACGAAAGGCACATTTACATACTTGTGGTCGAATGATCGCCGACACCGGTCATCGGCACTTCTCTCGGCGGGAGCGGCATTCTTCTCCTTCCTCCCCTTCTTCATTACCTAGGCTTTTTCCTCATTTGGGGCTACACAGCGGTTAACCACGGACTGCACACCTAGGCATGGCTCAGGCCTTTCAGCGAGTTCTGCATCGACTGGCTCCTATCCCTGTAGGGTAACGGACTCCTCAAGTGGAGCTGGCGCAGACGGTAAGACGAAAGCAGGTGCCTGGTCAAGCACCCAGGGATGAGAAAGTCTGATTGTCTGATATGCCGAGAAATTTGCCTTTTTCTAAGGAGGCTGCTAGAATACACTCAGAAGAGCCAAGTACCCATCTGCAGAACCATGAACGGAACAGGCAAAACAACTTCAAGCAGGACTCCAACGAGGAAGAGCCTGATCCAATGGCGTCATGAGGGATTCCTACCGTACTCTGCCAGATTTACCTAAGACACTTTCTTGGCTTAAGGAGTATGATCATCTACACTTCTCATCGGCATCTATGGCCCGAAACGGCATTCTTCTTCTTAATTCTTCTTCACCACCTAGATTTTTCCTTCACCTGACTTCCTCAGGTCTGCGAAGGCCATGGACTCTACACCTAGACATGGCCTAGGCCTTTCAGCGAGCTCAGCACCGAATGGCTTCCATCCCTATAGGGTGAGGGACTATTCGGGTGAAGCAGACGACAGGAAGTATCTGAACAGGCATTCAGAGACGGGAGAGTCTGATTGTCAAGCCTGTTTTCTAGCTGACATGTCGACAAATTTGGATTTTCAAGAGATCAGCACCAGGACGCTTTAATAGGAAAGGAAAGCTACAAGTATAAGCTCAAAAAGATCAAGGGATGAATTCATCAATCTTAGGGCAAAGATAAGGGAAACCTTGCGGGTATGCGGAGATACCCACAATGGTTGCCAGTATCTCCTATCTGGTAGTATGCCCTCGGCTGGCTGAGTTAGGAATATGATGAGCGTCACATTATGAGTATGTTTCTCCCCTCTACCCCAAAGATGCATGGGCCGGTCCATGACCGCATCTGCAACAACCATGAACAAACCTATGGATACGAACTGAAAAGAGTAACTCCAAGCAAGATTCCTACGAGGAACAACCGGAACCTTGAGGGATTCCCAGCGTACTCTGCAATAAACACAGACGAATAACGGTACCAATTTCTTGGCTTATGTGGTAGCTAAGAAGCTGATAACGGTGTCGTCACTGAGCTCTTTTCTCCATATGACCAGCTATCATTGTAAGGAATCGTCTTTTGAGAAGAAGATCCTGACTGTATCCGGATTTCCACTCGCCCCTCATTCCCTTAAAACTCATGCCCTTTACACTGATATTATATCTGGGCTTATGTGCAAGTAACAAACATTAGAGCCGTTCTTGACGTACTTATCCCCATACAGCGCATTTGACAAGAAGTTGCACAGAAAAGGGGGCAGTCCTAAATTGGAGGGACCAGAACATGTTTTTTCTCATCCCCGAATTTCGTTGAGAGCACGAAAGTTTAGAAAGTGAAGAATCTCAAGTCAGAGAACTTCAAGAAGAGTACTTCATAGCAGAGCGACGCATTCGCCCTATTTGGGGTTGGTCCCCTGGAACAAGGATTGCACATGAAAAGTGTTAAATTCAGTACCGGAAATTCAAAACTGGCACACTCTACGAATCATCGGAATCTAATGTAGAATGGGGTGAGTTCTTACCAATGTGACGCTCATCGGCGCTCTTTCCTAGTAGGAACGGCGATTCCAATAGAGTGGATAGTTCTGTGAAGTTTGACTAGGAGACTAACGATAAAAAACGCTACCTTCTCGTGAATAGACTGTGATGCCGTCTCTTGTAAGTTTTCTGTCGCTACGGATGAGAAAACGGTAGCGAATGTCCTCCTTCGCCCCTCCCTCTGGATTAGGAAACATCTGTTCACCTTTTCCAAGCAGAGCGTACTTTATACGGTATTCCATTTCATTGCTTGTAAGCAAGTAATGCAGTGAACTCCGAGACTCTGGCCTTCGGAGAGTTTCGTCGCAGAATGCGTTCATTACGCCTCATGTAGGCCACATTAACGACCCCGTTCACGTAAGCCACTGCCTCACTCCTATCTATCTCAGTTTCATCTTAGGCTCCCCCCCCCAATACAGTATCTTTACAACCCTTAAAGGGCTAGAGGGGTCACTGTACCTCAAACTTGGACGTGATGTTCGATTCATAGGGTCCTTAGAGCTCGATGAGGTCAGACGACATGTGTTCTTTGCATGATTAGACCTGAATAAATGCCCCAAGAAGGCGAAGCGGACGAAACCGTATCTCTTCGGGGAGGTGGAAGGGGTGAAGAACTTCATCTGCTGCCCAGAAGTCGCACATACAGTACGCTGCTAGCTCCAGTGCCAGTCCCAGTCCAAGTCTGTCCACTTCTGCAATGCATCGCACAGCGGCGCCGGCCGAGGCGACCTGGCCGACGGACGAACGGACGTTATCTCATCGTCCAGACGCAAGTAGATCATTCACGTGATTATGGAGAAGGATTTCAGCCGATTTTTCAGCAGTTCAATCCAGGGAGCGTTTTTCGTCCGCAGACGTATTTATTAGCGACGACGGCGTGCTTACGGAAAACTACCTGCCGACGAACATCTACATTGTCCCGACACGAACGAAGGGGGAGAATAAAGGATGAGCCATGTACTGGACAGCTCACAGATTTGGCTACACTTTCAAGCGCCGCAGGCTTATATTGTAACTGATGTTCGCTGAAGAAACAAAACGATATAATCTTCTGCTATCTGCTAAAAAAAGTTTTTTCTAATAATTTTCTAAATCTCGTAACAGCTTTCTACGTTATAGCTCAACTACCAACTAAAGAGGTTCGCGGTGTCTGCTACATAAAACTACGTTTAGATTTGACAAAAAAAAATTCACCAAGAGGTGGTGTTTTGAAATTTCCAGGGTATCTCTCAATCTCTATCCTAGCCAGCCAAACTTACCTTGAATTCTCCAACATTCGAAATGATAATTTCGCTCTTTGCTTCTTTACCCTCCTCTTCACATACACAGGAAGTTCAAAATCTTCAACGCTTCAAGGCGTTGAACCGCACCCTTGGTCAAAGGGTTCCATTCACTTCTCTCCTCCTCTCTCCTGAGTGTTTAGCCCCGAAGAGAGAGTCCATTCACTTCTATCAAGCCAAATTCTAATAGGTGCGATGGTTGCTTTAAATAGCAACCACGTAATCCCGTAATAATACTCGTAATCCCTATTTCAGACACTTATTGGCGACTTTTTTCTGCTAAAAAATTATGAAAAATATGACCTACGTCATGAATAAAATTTGACTAAATAGAGACCTTCCGTATTTCGCGCAAACTGGTTACCAACTAGACTTTTTATAAACATTTCAACAGCAGATCTAGCTGGGAATGCATCAAAGGTAGGTGCATTGTAAAGCTGAAGGTATAAACTTAACATTTTTTGGAACGCCGTTTATCGATGCTCAACTTTCCAGGACAGGTACGTAATTTCGCGTACGATAACTACATCGTCGGGTAAATTTTGCACTTTGTCAGGAAAATAACGAATGAAGAAAATTGACCAAATCACCTACGTAGCCTCATAACATAGTACCTGGTCAGCTAAGGTTAAAGCCACACATGTGTGTTACGTGTGTGTACTGACAGCGAGAACGTCAAACACGATGGACGAACCAACATGGACGAACCAACAGCTGGATGCCAGAGTAGCAAAGCGGAAATTTCGGTACTAGTCGCTAAAATGGCCTACATGTGAAGGTGATGACGTGTAAACTACTCACAACCAATCAGAGCAGCGCCCGTACGCAGAAGCTTCGAGTGGCACACCTACTCGATGCTGATCCAACTGGACATCTTTCCACATATGTGCCACTTCAACTAGTGGTGCCAATTTTTTAAAAATTTTCCTTACTATTGAGGCAAATCCACAACCACTATGCTATTTGAAACCCACGATCAAGGTTTCCTCGATTACTTCCTCTATCAGAGCTCCTAGTTGCCTTGAATACAAGACACTTTTTAAAAGTTTTTTTTTGTAATTATTTAAACACAAAGCATATGCCTATGTAAAACAATTACAACATTCTGAAAGAGCACTTTCTCCTTAATTTAATAGCCTCTTTAGCTATTTGAGTTTTGCCAAAGTCAGTAGAATTCTAAACTCAGGTATCTTTCGCATCAGAAAGGTTATGGGTCCACCCTTGCCCTCATCAAAAACTGGCCGCTTTACCCTAGGGGCAACAGCATTCGAGGACCTTTACAGTTGAACCAAGGATCCATGTACCCTACTCGTAGTCAACTTCGTAATTTGTATCAGCTTTTGTACAAATTTCCGATCTTCTAGGAGTTGCCGACGCCAAAAATCTATCTGGTTCCTATATTTTCTGCCAAAAAAGATCAACAGGAGCATGGCAATTCAGTACCTATAGGACTACCTGGACGGAGCAAACCAGTTCGTTTCTATTCACTCTCATCCTTGAACCTACGGCAGAATAGGACTTCTAGGGGGTACGAGATAAAGTGGATGACAAAACCAGTGGAGAACAAAGTTCAGAAGAAGAGAACGAAAAAAGTGGTGTAAGAACTGAGAAAGGCCCACCCTGTATCTCTTGCATAATTGATCTAGACTTCTACTTCGGGTACATGTCGCGAAGATGGGCAGCATTTGAGGGAGGGGGTTGGAGAGCGCCAGCCAATCATAACCAGGCAGAGCATCACCCTAACACATGCCAGGCGGTCAGAGTGCCGTCCGCATACTTCTCTCAATGGAATGCCCACGCAATGGGGCCTGATTGGTGCGCGTTCCCACCTCTCAATGCTGCTCACGTTCGCGACATGTACCAAACTTGGCTATCCTTTCTAGGTTATAACTAGTGTGTAGCTGAGTTCGTCTTGCTAGTTTTTGGAGATTGAGGAGACCAATTCTTGTATGTCACGAAAGCGATGGACAGTGAACTCCCTTCATCTTCACGACCTACGCCAATAGAACACTCAGACCTTCTGATCTATGCTAAAGAAATCCAACAGAGTTATAGATGCCAAAAGGGTTATATGAACATGTAACACCCACCCTAGAAGTCTAGCGAGTGGAACTACTGTAGCTCCTACAGACGTGCCCGGAACTGCGTAAAGGGCACTGGATGCCGCCGACCAATCAAATCTTACGATTTTTTTATATTTTCTGGGGTGACTAAAGTAGACAGAAGACTACTTCGAGGACGGTCAGCAGTTTCCACGACCTTCTCGAAACGTTTCACAGATCTGACGGGCATTCGAAGGCATCCGAGCGTTTTAGCGATGTTCGGGTTCTTCATCCATCACCTGTGCGGATGGCATAACGTCTTGTAGGATCTATCCTAGTCGGGAGGGGGCAACCGTAAAGCGTCAGTTGCCTACGTCATCTCATGCCACACAACCACATCCGCTGAATTTAAAGGAAAGCCGTGGCATCATAGTACAGCATCTGAGGCTATCGTAGGGATTTAAGCAAGGATTTGTAGATCCTGCCTTGTATTCAAATTCATTGTAACTCTAACAGAAAGTGGATTCAATAAAAAGAATCAGCATAATCGGAACCAGAATTTTGCAAGGATTCCGAAATACACAAAAGTTGTACAAAAAAAATCTTGCAGGGAGACTAGAGCAATTCAGAAACGTGTAAGGTAACTTTGGGACACCTTGGGAAAGAGAAGGCGAAGGGAGGATGCTGTGGACCCAGATGGCCAGGTGGGGCAGACGTAGAGGAGCGTTTTCAGTGACGGGTGAAAAAGGCGAGCACGTTGGTGGCGGAGTTCGAGTGTCGCGGAGCGGGGGGCGAACCTTGACGAACGGGGGGTTGCTGTGTCCCCCACAGTCAACCCCGGCCAGCAAAGCATCGAAAGCGGGTCAACCGGGCGTGCCAGCTCAAAACGAGGCCGCGCGATCGGTGGCCGGCAAAACATCCGTGATTCGCGCGCCCGCACCAACCATTAAAGGCAGTCGCCGAGAACCACCACCATCACACACACACACACGGACGGACGGACGGACGGCCACTCGGGCTGCTGGGGGACTGACCTGAAGGACCTGGACGGCCTGGAGGGCGTGGCGGAACCGACCAGGCCAGGCCTAAGCGGCCCTTCGCGATGAGCAGTACAAGTGGATGGAACCAGCTGGCCACCGTTGAGAGAGTCTGGGCAGCCGGCTGGCCCTAGTGGGACACGAACGGGTCGCTCCGACGCTCTCGCTCGGACGCGGAGCTGTTTGCAGGTGGAACGGAGTTGGCACGTCTCCCCCGATAAGGCGACACGACGACACACGGCCGCGTAACGGACTCGCACCAAGTTCTGGATCAGCAGCGACAGCAGGCTGAGTGTGCGTGTGTTTGCCAGCCAGGGCAGGAGGCAGCCTGTAAACATAGCTACTCAATAACGGTCATCGGTGTCCGTCTGAACCCGCCGCGAATTGCCAGGCACGGACAGCGCGTGTGGCCAGCGGACACGGAGGCGATGTGATAACGACGACGGCGGCGGCGGTGAAGAAGAAGAAGAAGAAGGAGAAGGGGAAGGGGAAGAACCTCGAGTATCGCTGATTCGAACACACACACACACACGAGAACGAAACGTAATCAACAACAAACTTCGAGAGCTGGCTGGCCGCCCAGCCGGCTGGCTGAATAGATGGCCGGCTGATGATGACTGACCTTAGGACGCAGCTGACGAGGGCACGAGTTGTGTCGAAATCAGGAAGTCAGGCAGGCCCGCATTTTTTGAGAGTAATAAAGGATAAAGGATAAAGAACGGAGTTACTCACTCCCTTTTTGGGTTGTGCCACGCATTCTACTTCCGCGGGATGTCGTGGAGGCGAGTTGAATGCGTATTTGGCCATACAAATGGCCAGCCGATGCATAAGTCCGCGCGCTATCCTTAACAGACAAGTCCGGGAGGCTTGGCCTGGGCGGGGAATCCGAACCAAGAACCTGGTATCAGGTGCACGCGACAGCAGGCACCTTCTCCGACTGCGCTACACCCGCCTTTTGAGAACAACACAAAGGGACTATTGTTAAAATGATTTCGTCAAGGTGTGCGATAAGATTTTTACTGACATTTCAACAAGGAAGATTATATCGAAATTCATAGAAGCTGGGACATCGAGTCTACAACGCGAATAGTTGGATTAGAGCGTGAAAATTTACAAATTGATCGAAAAAAATTAACCCATTAGCCACTGCAATTTTCATAGAAGTGAGACGGATAAAATGAATGATGAAGCCATCCGAAAGAATGCCCTTAGCATTGATGTGCCCGGAAAACGGCCTAGAGTGTTCCACATGCACCCAGAGACTGATGATATCCCACCACCACGATCAAGCATCTGATCGGGAGAAGTGGCGTCATTGGGCCAGAAGAGTGGACCGACCACACGTCACATCGACAACGGTGAGAACAGCAGAGGAAGTGGAAAATAAAAGAGGAATAGTGAGAAGAAGAAAAAATAGTAGGAATGAAAAGAAGAAGAGGAATGCGAAAAAATAGAGAAAGAAGAAAAAAGGAAAAGACAAAGCTGCTCTCGCGTGAGGGATAACCATACTGCCAAACCAAGCTGGACTTCTTAGCTGAAGAAGATGAGGAGAAAGAACGAGAAAAAGAAGAAAATAATAAAAACAAGAAGCTAAAGCAGAAGCAGGAAAAAGGATTATGGAGAATAGAAAGAGGAAAGAGAACAGAAAAGAAAACAAAAAAGAAGATAGAGAATATGGAAAACAAGAACGAGTACAAAAACGGTACGGAGGAGGAGAAGAAGAAGGTGACGAAGATGGTGAAGAGGAACAAGAATATCAAGAAGGAGAAGAAGAAGAGCATAAACAAGTGATGAAAAAGAATATGAACAAGAAGTAGTGAACAAAGATGAAAGAGAAGATGAAAATAGGATGAAAACGATCAGAAAGAAGAAACAGGAAACAAAAAAAGGAGCCAGTCTGCCACTCCATCAGAAGGGTTGATCATTCCGTTACACCAGACGGAACTTTGCTAGGAAAAAAATGAAGAGAAAGATGGAGAAAAGGCGGCAAAACAAGGGACGAAAGACGCAAGAAGAACAGAAGTAAGAAGAAGAACACGACGGTAAGGATGACGGCGAGAAAGAGTGTAGAAGATGAGGACCAAGAACGAGCATCAGATGCCGAGATGAAGATGAAGGTGATGATGATGTTGAAGATGAGGGTGAAGAAAAACAAGAACAAATTAAGAATTGAGAAAAAGGAAAACACTAACAACTAAAGGAAACGAGAGAAGAAGAAGAAGAAGAAGAAGAAGAAGAAGAAGAGGAGGAGGAAGAAGAAGAAGAAGAAGAAGAAGAAGAAGAAGAAGAAGTACAACAAGAACAAGTGAAGAAAGAAGAAGACGGAATAGAAAAAGAACAACGACAACAATAGAAACTCGAAAACGAAAAGAAAGAAGAAAAGAAGAAGAATAACAAGTACATACAATAAGAAGATGAAAGGAAGGTGAATAAAGAAAAAGTGGAGACGAACGAACCAACAAACGAACTGAACTAGAAATACGTAATATTACTACGTAGTATGATGTAGTATTCCACCTACGTAATAAAAACCGTGCTAATTCATATATTGCTTTATATACTTAAGAAAACTTCATGAAAATAAGTGTGACACCGTAGCTTTGGAGTTTTCCTTTGTTTTCTAAGTGCTCAAGCGCAAATGGATTTTACAGCGGCAAACTTTCATTTTAGCCGTGAATTTTACCACATTCCTCAGGATCTCTTAATTAGCAGCTGAGGCGCTGTGCCATTTAAGTGATACTTGAAGGCCAGATTGACGACGCAGTCCAAGGCTCTGTAGGTGAACTTCACAGTCGTGCCACACGGAGAAGAGGTAAATAGAGTTGTTCAAGAATTCTGTTCCCTTCTGAAGTGGACCCCGACGGATTGGTAAGGCTGCCGCCGGGGCTGCGTGGCGCGTAGACCAGCCGGAACAGTAGGTCGCCGCTGTCACCAAGGAGCGAGCCGCACAGCACCCGATCTGGGGTGAACCGCGGGACCGTGCCATGTCGTGAGGGGTAGACGCGGTGTTTGTGGGGTGCCGTGTGTGTTTCGACATGAAGAGACCGACCCCGTCGTCGTGCGGATTCGATGTTCGCCACGGCGAATAGGAAGAAGGTGTCTGGAGGGCTCGTCGCACACGCGTAATGGGGTCAGCAGTGGAAGTGGGCAGAAGAGGGCCGCCGGACGCGAGTAATCGCCGGTAGCTGGCGCTCGGCACAGGGCCCATCAGAGTTCTTCTTCGACTGTAGGTAGCCGGCGCAGGTCGAAGGTTGGGGGGCGAATTTGGCCGTAACGCAGCTGCTGCAGAGCCAGGCCGACGGGCGAGAGAGGAGCGGCGAGGCGAATTGCGTCACGAAGCATAAATGCCTCAATATGTACATAGACAGTCGGGTGCGTGCGGCTCGCCGGTCAAAGGCACACACCAAACAGTCAAAGAATCGGCTGGTCGGCCGGCCGCCGGCCAGCGCTCGGTCAGTCGCCGCGCTGTCCTCCGCGCTGCCCGCACCCTCCTCCATCGCCGCGGTTGTGGTGGTCCTCGCCGGACGGCGGCGCTGGACGGCCAACCGCCTCCGCCTCTCACAAAGCGGCGGCGGCGGACGACGACCACGACCACGACCACGACGACGAGCTCGAGCGCGGCGGCAAAGGGCGAGTGCGGAGAGAGGAGGCACGGTCACGAGCGTCCAGACGCCTCGCGAAAGTGTCCTCCTCCGTCAGCGCCAGCGAGGTGACGTTTCTGTCCACAGACACGCGTATCCACACACACGATGGCGCGCACACACACGCATACGCACACTCTTGGCCATGGACGGACGGACGCACAGACACCGACGACTACCGGCAAGAATCGCTTCCGCGTTTATCGGCCGCCGCCGCCGACGCCGTCGTCGCCGACGTCCACTCGCCACGATCGCCATTGTACACACACAACCGCCCGGTAATCACTTCGCCAACTTTCCGCCGCCGTCGCCGCCCCGTCACGACCCGCCGCACTGTGCCATCCACTTCTCGGCCACGGCGGACAACGGCCTTGACGCCCCAAGGAAGTGTGCCACCGACAATCGCGCCGCGTGCCTTTGCTAACCTCCCGAGACGGACAACCCCAACCAACCAACCGGGGATCATGGAGGCGGAAGAATTCTGGCCAGAGATGGGTTTCAACCCATGGAGCCTCAAGTGGAGAACAGGGCCACTAGAAGGAGCTCGAAATGCTAACTACGACTAAAGGATAAATGACGGCGTTAGTCAAACCCTTTTTGGATGCTGTTTGAATGCGTATTTGGCCATAAAATGACTTGCGTTGGCCAGCCCATGGACAAGTTAGCGCCTTGTCCTTCCCAGGCAAGTTAGGTACCAATTCAACAATCCCGGAGGGAAGATGTGGTTGGTTGGCCTGGGATGTAAATCCCAACCAGGAACCTGGTATCTGGTGCAGTCGACAGCTGGCACCTCCTCCGACTGCGCTACATGCGCCCCATCCAATATGAGCGTCAAATTGCAGAATGAAACTCCTAAACGAGGTCTGGCCTGTCGAAGTTCACTGACCTTGACTGTAAGCTGGCAATGCGAATGAGCTGTAGTGAGAGCGGTGAGTGATGAAAGCTGGCAAGGTTAGGTCGGGCCAACTTCTAACGAGACAGAGCACTACCTCTAGACCACCGCTGCAGGTGCCGCCCTAACCTCATCATTACGGTGAACTTCGACACGTCGGAACTCGTTCAAGAGTTTCATTTTGCAATACCGAGCTCAATATCTGTAATCAGCATTCCGAGCTCTGTCTAAGGAACCTGGTCTCCAGCTTAAGTTCCATGAGAGGCCAAAACATTTCCTCGGTAAGGGATCCGGGTGCAATACGCTTTTTCACCTATTTTCCTACTAGAGCGCGAATCTATCCCTTTCGGGAGGTCGGGAGGGGAAAATCATAACGTGACAGTTGTGTTTGGACTGCCATGCCACATATCACCACCTCAGCTGAATTTCTCAAACGGCAGTCAATATCCTGGGATACCAATGAATCTCTCGAACAAACTCAAGAGAGGGAATGCTGAATCAGAACACCATGTGCCCCCCCCCCCCTCCCTTCGACTAGGATAGATCCACGTTCGCTAATAGGTCGCGTGTAGCGCAGTCAGAGGAGGCGCCGGCAGTTCTCGCATGCGACCGTCGCGCAGGTCAATCAAAGCATGTATCCTATTCGGGAGGGGGCTAGAAAATCGGAACAAATGTGAACAGTTTGATCTCTCCCGGCAAGGAAATTGTGAACAAAGGCTGTTGACATTCTAGTTTATAACTCTACATGCTCAGAGTTCAGAATTCTTTGGGGCGACGATGGAGGACAGCAAGACATTCGTTCCTACTGTAGGCTGCATGTCAAAAATATCTACGCCTATGAGGAAGTACCCTGTCTATGCCTGAGACTCTTACCTCCGGTGAAAAGTGAGGCTAACTGGCTCCAGAGGTCACCTTGTGATGCTATGGGTGCAATCCTACACTTTGGGAATCTTGGAGGAATTGCTTTTATCTCCTAGGCTTCACCCTACCATTCCTTGAGACACTCGAATGCCTCCTTCCAAGTCATTGTGTGGCCAAATCCGCATTCAAATTGCTTCACAAGTAGAATGCGAGGCGCATTCCGAAGATGTATTTATTAACGCCGTCCTTTATACCCTATCCTTAGACTTCACTATTCTAACGCAGTCCTAGCGCGGCGTTGGGTGACCGCTAGGAAAGCGCCAAACATTCGATAATAGCCGGTTCAACTTCCAACTCCATCACAATGTGCCTCTCCCCCCACTCCATGTGGATAAGGATAGGGGTAAAGTACATGCCAATACCTTTTGGGATGCGCCAGGCATTCTACTTCTACGGGATATCATGGAGGCGATTTGAATGCGTATTTGGCCATGCAATGCCTTGCGATGGCCAACCGATGAACAAGTCAGCGCTCTATCCTTCCCGGACAAGTCTGGTACCAATTCACCGACCCCGGAGGGATGGAAGGCTTGGTTGGCTTGGGCGGGAGGAAATCCGAACCAGGAACCTGGTATGGGGTGCACGCGACTGTCCGCACCTCCTCCGACTGCGGTACATGTTCCCTCCACTGGGATAGATCTCTACAATGTTGTGTTGGACCACGTTTGACAATTTTTAACGTACATCACTTCTATTGTAGGATGCAGAGCGTCTTTTTGATCGAAATTCTCCCTACGCACCAGTGGAAAACATTGAGACTAGCAGTACTAGCACGGTTGTAGGAAAAAGCATGAAGGATAAAGGTCGGCGTCAGTTAGTCTCTGTTTGGGATCCGCCAAATAGCTTCTGCTTCGCGCATTCTTCTAGCAGAAGAGGCTGTCGAAAGGAAACTCGTGCCTTTAGGTCATCAAAGACCTTTTTTGGACAAAGCTCAGGCCGAAAATTTTCAATACCCTGACAAGGCAGTTCGATAATTTGTCGCGGAAACTTCGAAGGATAATGCCAAGGTTAGCGCTAATCAATCCCTTGCTCGGTCTGCGCCACGCCTTCTGCTTCTCTAGGTGCCACATCCTACTGGCGTCCAAACATCACTAATAAAAAATCCATCCATCACTTGTAGAGGCTCACAATCTCTCGGTCCTCAAGTGGATGAAGCGCCTGATGGCAGAAGGCTCAAGTCACCCTGGAAACGCTGAACAGCTAACAGAAAGCTATTGATGATAAAGGACTGCCTTAATCAATCCTTTTGCGGCGTGCGCCGTGCATTCTACACCTACAGACTATGCAGGAAACCACACAGGGTTAATTTGAATCCATACATGCAATGTCTTGCGATGGCCAGCCGATGGGAAAGTCAGCCTCTCATCCTTCCCAGACACGTCTGCTGTGTGTTCGTCAACTCCGAAGAGATGGAAGACCTGGTTGTCCAGGCGGAATTCGAACCTGGAACCCCGATTCAGGGTGCATGCGACAACCAGCGCCTCTTCCGATTGCGCTGCCACGATCCGTCTAGAGTTTGTTGTGGCCAAAGTTACATAGTCCACCGAGCGAGGCTCGAACCCGTACCGATCTTGTTTTCCGGGAGAGGATCTGATTAGTTCTTTACAACAGAGGAACTCGCTCTCTCGTAAGTTTTTTTGGATACCTGTTGTGAAGATGGGCAGCATTTGGAGGTATAAGCGCGCCAGCCAGTCAGGTTGTATGAAAGTGGCGTGCCATTCAGAGAGGACTTGCATGGTCAGTATTGTGATTAGCCGGCGTATGTGTGTGTGTTCGGTCGGTGCTTTGCTTGGCTATGATTGGCTGGCACGCTACCATCTCTCAATGCTGCCCATCTTCGCGACATGAACAGTTTCTTGTAATTTAGTGGCCCAGCAGCAAATCATATACTGCTTTCCTTCAAAATATACCAAATGATAGTCTGAAGTTACTTCAGGCTTCTTTTCCTAGCTACCGTTAAGATTTTAGTTCAAATTACCGTAATCGGAGGCGAGTTTCATGCTTTGTGATAGCCAGAATGCTGACACGAATGTGAAATGGACAACACGGTTATTCTCTTTCACTGTACTTCACAAAGACGATTGTAGTAGAATTCGAACATTGGAAAGTGCCTGAAAACGGCTACGGCGCAGCCGGCAAGAAGTTCACCAAGTCTGCTGCTCTCGCCCGTCAAAATATTGCTCTCCCCGATTAGCAAACACCTGGAGAACGTTAGAGACCGTGCACGCGAGTCAAAATTTGGCTCCGATTCTCTGCGATGTTTGGGAAGGCCAGGGATTCGCCTGTTTGTAGCTGCTGCTCATACGTACCTCTTCAGAAGGCTGAAGAGAAGGGTAGAGAGTGTATGATTATTCATCAAGAGTATAAAGTACTGTTCTTGAGTGTTTCTAAGAACACTCCATGTATCAAATTAATGAATTTACTTACAAGATAAAGAGTCTGACCTCGGTAGAGTGCGCCATACATTCTACCTCCTTACGATGTCGTGGAGGCATGATGAATGCATATATGGTCTGCACAATCACTTACGGTGGCCAGCCGATGTGAAAGTCAGTTGTTTATCCTTCCCAGTCGAGTCCAATGTCCGTCTACCGACCTCTGAAGAGATTGAAAGCACGGTTCGCTTGAACGGGAATTTGAATCGAATTAGGATGCACACCAGAGCTAGCGCCTTCTTCGACTGCGCTACAATATGTCCACATTAGGATAGATCTCTAAAATGTTGCTTCTTGGACATGTAGCGCAGTCGGAGGAGGTGCCGGCTGTTGCGTGCACCCGATGCCACGTCCTTGGTTCGTATTTCCCGCCCAGGTCAACCGATCCTTACATCCCTCCGAAATCGTTGAGTTGGCACCAGACTTGCGCGGGAAGGATGTAGCACTGACCTGTCCATCATGAGTTGCCCAATGCAAGTCATACGCATACAATTACCTTCACGATATCTCAAAGAGAAAGGATGTGTAGCGCATCCCACAAAGGGATCGATCAGCACTGTCATTTAGGCTTACTACCACTTTATTAGCTGCTTAGTGATTCCAGAGTACTTCTACCCCTCCCCTGCATGGTTTCTTGTATAACCTGTAGTTATAGAATGCATGGCGCAAACCACAAACGGATCGATTAATGCAGTCTTTTATCCTCAATAGCCCTTCGCTAGGTGCTTAGCGCTTTCAGGGTACCTTTAGCCCCCACCTCCATTAAAGTGTATCATCCACTTGGAAACGTTTAGAGGGTTATGAGCCCCTCAAAGTGATGATGGGCGAGTGTGGCACAGTAGGAGGAGTCCGTCGCGTGCACCTGATACCAGGTTCCTGATTCGGAGTTCCCCAGGCCAACCACGCCTGCCATCCCTCCGGGGTAGGTGAGTGGTACCAGACTTGTCTGGCAAGGATAAAGCGCTGACTTGTTTATCGGCTGGCCACCGCAAGCCGTTGCATGGCCAAATACGCATTCAAATCGCCCCCACGACATCCAGTAGAAGTAGAATGCGTGGCCCAACCCAAAGAAGGACCGAGTAACGCCGTCCTTTATCTCTTTATCCTTATCAAAGCGATTAATGAACTAGTAGAATGGTTAACCAGAAGTAACCTCTCCAATAAGGTAAAGAGTCAACTTACGAAGTCTTTGATCCATCCCAGAAGTCTAATATTACCAAAATTACTCGAAAAGGATAAAGGAAAGGGTAAAAGCAAAGATCGGCGTGGCACATGTCGCGTAGGTGAGCAGCATTGGTAGGTAAGAGCGCGCCAGCCAATAGAAACCAAATAGAGCACAAGCCGAATACATGTCAGCCGATCAGGGTACCAACTGTACATGCCCTCTCTGAATGGCATGCCCATTCCATGCGATCTGATTGGTTTACGCGATCCCACCTACCAATGCTGCTCAGCTACGCGACATATACCGTCGGGGTCAGTCACTCCTTTCGCGGGATGTGCCATGCATTCTACTTCTACGAGACATCGTGGAAGCAATCAGAGTGTGTATATGCATTATGCAATGACTTGCAGTGGCCAGCCGATCAGCATGTCAGCGTATTATCCTTCCCGGACGAGCCTGGTACCAATTCATCGACCACGGATGCACGGAAGGCTTGGCTGGTCTGGGCAGAAGCCCGAATCGAGAACTTTTGAATCGGAGCGCACGCAACAGCCATCCAGCTGCTCTTTCACGAACCCAAGCAAACAACTCAGAATCTGTAAAAATGGGCGCGTGTAGCGCAGTCAGAGGAGGCGCCGACTGTCGCCTGCACCCGATACCAGGTTCCTGGGGTTCGGATTTCCCGCCCGGCCAACCAAGCCTTCCATCCCTCCGGGGTCGGTGAATTGGTACCAGACTTGTCTGGGAAGGATAAAGCGCTGACTTGTTCATCGGCTGGCCACTGCAAGTCATTGTATGGCCAAATACGCATTCAAATCGCCTCCACGACATCCCGTAGAAGTAGAATGCGTGGCGCATCCCAAAAGAGATTGAGTAACGCCGTCCTTATCCTTTATCTGTAAAATTGGGATCTAGCCTAGCTGGGAGGGACAGCGCTAAGGTGACAGTTGCGTCCAGAGGCCGGATTCATCAACGACTAACCTGCGGTTATGTGGTAGAGTTACCCAAGACGAAGCTTCCATCTCCACCTCTTCCGTTATCTTTAACCCCTACACTCCGCGAACCCGCGGGTTTAATTGTTGGTGAATTCGGCCCCAACATCCCATGACACATCACCACATCTCTGAATTCGCATTCCTGAGTGAGTGCCATTGTGTCAGTTAATAGTAACTGAAGCTCTGAGACAAGCTTAAAGGAGAGGATAAAGATGCAAAACATCGCATATCCCCCTCCGGCTAGGATAAAGTGAAAGATAAAGTACGGCGTTACTCAATAACTTTTGGGATGCGCCACGCATTCTACTTCTACGGGATGTCGTGGAGGCGATTTGAATGCGTATTTGGCCATACAATGACTTGCGGTGGCCAGCCGATGAACAAGTCAGCGCTCTATCCTTCCCAGACAAGTCTGGTACCAATTCACCGACTCCGGAGGGATGGAAGGCTTGGTTGGTCTGGGCGGGAAATCCGAACCAGGAACATGGTATCGGGTGCACGCGACAGCCGGCGCCTTCTACGACTGCGTTACACGCGCCCTCCGATTAGGATAGATCCAAGAATGCTTTTGTTACAGTTATGAACAGCACTTTCGCTCATTCACAGGCTGGGCTCTCACAAACGGCAGAAACAGGCAGCAGCGACCGGGAGGCTTCGTTGGAGCCGGCCATCGGGAGAAGAGGAGGAGGGCAAATGGCGGAAGGAAGCGGAGTGGAGTTGGGCCGAAGGTGCAGCGGTGAGCTGTGCAAGGCAGTGCGCGCGCGCGGGCGCGGCGCACTCTTCAATTAAGGACGGCTAGCCGAAGCCGAGCGGGGAGAACGATCGTGCCGTCGTGGAAGGACGACGGCGCGGACAGAGCACGGTGGTCCGTTCGAGGCACACAGAGATGGCGACGGTCAGTTCCGCTTTACCCCCGATGTTTGTTCAGCACCGCGATGCTGTACCGATTGCACCGTTGCCGCCGTCTCTGTATAAGCTATGCGGCGGCGGCTTGCGGTTCGCCGCTAAGGAAATATAGTGGACGGCACGAACTTCACGAACCGCGACGACCACGGGGCCACGGGGAACAGAACGTCGCTCGGACTAGACGGTGCGGCATAGTGCCGCGCATTACACGGGTCAGAAACGCTCAGGATAAAAGGATAAAGGACGGCGTTACTCAATCCTTTTGGGATGCGCCGCGCATTCTACTTCTACGGGATGCCGTGGAGGAGAGTTGAATGTGTATTTGGCCATACAGTGACATGCGGTGGCCAGCCGATGAACAAGTCAGCGCTTTATCCTTCCCGGACAAGTCTGGTACCAATTCACCGACCCCGGAGGGATGGAAGGCTTGGTTGGCCTGGGCGGGAAATCCGAACTAGGAACCTGGTATCGGGTGCAGGCGACAGTCGGCGCCTCCTCTGACTGCGCTACACGCGCCCCAGAAACGCTTACGGGTCGACAAATTCTTGTACAGCTTCATCTCCGAACATGCGTGGCTGCATTTCCAAGATTTGTTTCCATATGGCAAGATCTGACTATGGGCTACCTTTTTACCCAAAGAACTGGATCTGACTTTAGAAATTTTCGAGATCTTTTTCAGGAGCGTGCAGCGCAGTCGGAGAAGGAGCCGGCTGTCGCGTGCACATATCATGTTCCTGGTTCGGATTTCCCGCCCAGGCCAACCAGGCCTTCCATCCCTCCGAGGTAGGTGAATTGCTACCAGACATGTCTTGAAAAAATAAAGCGCCGACCTGTTCATCGGTTGGCCACTAAAAACCATCGTATGGCCAAAGACGCATTCAATTGGCCTCCACAACATCCTGTAGAACTAGAATGCGTGGCATATCCCAAAAGGATTGAGTAGCGCCATCCTTATGTTGTGTCAATTTCGCAATTTAGAAAGCTCATTGATAGGTACTATAGTTGTGCTTTTGAGTAATGTTATCGAACAAATGAATGAACGAATAAATTCGATGTCGAAATTTTTCGAACAAATGAACGAACAAATTTATTCAATATCGAAAAATTTTTGAGAGAAACGAACAAATTTATTCGCTCATAAATTTTTTCGAATGACTCAAAATTGTACAGGCCTCATTTTCGGTTTTTCGGATATCAGAAGAGTCCAATAATTTGTTCGAACGCCAGGTTCTGTGCTTGAAAATTTGAAGTTTATTCGATATTCGAATATGACAGAATATTCGAAAATCTGGATATATCGAATATTTGTCTAATCGAGTAATCCTTCGAATAAGTTCTTCAAATATAAAGTCTGAGCACAACTGTAATAGGCACCTCCAAGGATACTTCATTAGGGTAATGTTCCTTGTATTTTTTATCTCGCAAAAATATGTTTTTGCATGACTCGTCGTGTACATCTCGTTTTGCTTTTTTTCTTGAAAAGTTGATTGTAAATAGTTCTGTCTGTGTGCGCATCCACGTACAAAAAATATTAGCATCTAAACTTGGAAAAGCGTTACAGACACGCTTTTCCGAATCAAATCATGTCACAGCTTCTTCGCTATTATTTATTTATTTATTTCTCGTGGATCTCGACACAGACAGAGCTATTTGCAATTAACTGCCGGAATAATGGTAGAGCGAGGTGCATACAATGAGATGGAACAAAAACAAACAACAAACTACAACATAACATAAACCAATGGGCAAGTCAATGTATTGCCCTTTCGAGACAAGTCCTACCACGGATATATGAAAGGTTCGGTTGTTCTAGACGAGAAATCCGAACCAGGAACCTGGAATCGGATGCACGCGACGACCGGCGCCTTATCCAACTGCGCTACAAGAGACCCAGTGGACCGGTATTGTTCAGTTATTTGCTGCACTCTGAAGTAAGCCAGCTGTCCATCGTCCCATTATCTGACTTTTTTCCACTTCCATTGACGATAAATGAAGAAGAGGAAGCTTCTTCAATGCTACTCGCAAGTACACAGAAAATATCGGCATGTAATCGTTTGACATTTGTGTTCGAAGGAAATTTCGTTCGCTTCAGTTCACTGGCAAGCAGGTCATGGTCGCGCTGTAACTACTCCTCGCTGCCTTGGCGAGTTTGGTCATGAAAACATGGTGACCATTCAGTATGTACCTCCGACATGAAATCTCCAGTGAATCTCTGCGTTAATGGAATCATTTACCTTTCCACAGAACAGATAAACTGGGAGGATCGCGGTGACCGCCTAAATAGTTTGAGTTAGTAGCTTCACAAAATGTTTTCGACTTTTCCAGGCTACGAAAAAAGCCAAGACACTGAAACGATAGCCGAAATAAAGCCTTGACAATCTTGGCGTACAACCCAGAAAAACCACGTGTATCGAAACATCCATGCCCAACCCCACCCCTTTACATTGAGCACTGATGACGATGTAATATGTAAGCAGAACTTCGGTATGGTTCACACTCACCAATTCTGTCGGTTAGCAACGAAACAAGAAGTGCATGGCTACGGTAGCTTACTTTCAGTAACAGACAACGTAAAGTCGTACCAGAACACAGAACACAAATTACAAATCCACAGCAGAATTTACAAAGTGTGAAGTACTAGGGTGTCCAGAAACTATCCGCAGAAAACTTTGCAATGTTCCAGATTTTTTCTAGAATGTTCTGAAGATTTCAACATAACTGCTATATAAAGACACTATCCTGCTGTATCTGCATATCATATCCAGCTCTGTCTTCCTTGCCTATTTCACTGTACGATGACCGAACTGTCTACCCATATTAAACACGTACTCCTTTACGAGTTTGAATCTGGGCACTCCGCTGCAGAAGCCTGTCGAAATTTGTGTCGTGTATTCGGCTTTGAAGCTCCTTCTGTACGGTCTGTGTATATCTGGTTCGAACGCATCAGAAGCGGGAACAGGAGTCTCGAAGATGAGCCTCGCTCTGGTCGACCGACAACGACATCTTTTGATGAACTCAGGAAACTGGCGAAGCAGCATCCATATGAATGTGTGCGTTATTTTGCTGCTGCTCTTGACTGTTCCCGATCCACCGTGGACAATGGACTGCGATCTCTTGGAGTGGTTGAAAAGCTCGGTCAGTGGCTCCCACACGAACTGACCGACGACAACTGGCGAAGACGTCTGGACATATGCACTCAGCTGCCCTCCCGAAGTCGCACCTTCAACTGGCTGGACACCATCGTCACAGGAGACGAAAAATAGGTCCTCTACGTCAACCACGCTCGTAAACGTGCGTGGTACCAACGCGATGAAGTGCCGAAATCTTTCGTAAAATGTGAAATTCATGCGAGGAAAGTCATGCTGAGCGTCCGGTGGGGAGTTTATGGGATCTACCATTTCGAGCTGCTGCCTGACAGCACAACTGTCACTGTCGAGGTCTACGCTACCCAACTGCAGAGACTGGCCAACAAGATGCGCAAGGAACAGCCAGGCTCGACAAAGTTCGTCCGCTGCACGATAACGGACGCCCACACATCGCGAAGACGAATTCTCAGAAAATTCTGGAACTCGGGTGGGAAGTTCTGCCGCATTCACCGTACAGCCCAGATCTGGCCCCAAGTGACCACCACCTTTTTCGGTCACTTCAGCATCATCTGGAACGGAAGCGTTATGAAGATCGAGACCACCTCGAGAATGACCTCCGAGCTTTTTTCGCCCCTAAGCCGCCGGATTTTCACGCCAGAGGAATTCGAAGTCTTGTGAAACGTTGGCGGAGGGTAGTCGATGTTGATGGAAATTATTTGGTTGATTAATAAAATGTTGATAAAAAATTGTATTATTTTGGAAATTGTCGTATTTCTGCAGATACTTTCTGGACACCCTAATAGAAGCGAAGATCTTCAGCTACGGAAATCAACTACATACCCACTCAAGAGCAGTATAGCAGCTTGAAAGCTGCATCAAAACGGAGGAAGAGGACATCATCGAAAGAATTACTTAAAAAATTCATGTAAAAATATGGCTGCTGTCCAAAAAGGTGAATTTTTAACATAACGAATTTTTCAGCATTTGCCTCTTCCGATTAGGAAGCTCATTTGATGCTGGTTAGACGACTATTTAAAGTGCTGACTGTGTCGACATTGTTCCTTCGCTACAGAATATAGGGCACCGTTTGTCAGCACCGTGAAGGTTCTCTAATTGTTCCACTGCGCTTGTAGTGCAGTCGGAGGAGGCGCTGTTTCTCACGTACACACCGAGCCGATGCAGGGTACGAATCCTGCAAAGGCAAACCGTGGTTTACATTTTTCCTGGGGTCCATCGGATGGTGTCACAGTTGTCCAGGAAAGATAGAGCACAGACCTGTCGAATCTATCCTAGTCGAGAGGGAGCAACTGTAAAGTGTTAGATGCATGCGTTATCCTACTTCAGCTCACAACCACATCACCTGAATCTAAATAAAAAGCCTTCGCATGATAGGAGAGCAGCTGGAGGTTTCATAGTAACCAAGCAAGCTATTAGAGATGCAAATCACTACATGCCCCCTCCGATTAGGATAGATCCGACCAGTCTATCGCCTGTCAAGCCGCCACTCATCGTATGTATAGGCCAAACACAAATTCTATGTAGTCGCCTCTACGATGTACTGTAGACGTAGGATGCATGGTGCATTCCAAAGATAGAAAGGGTCTTACCCCATAGTCTTTCAACAAAGTAACAGGTTACTCAAGGCTTCCTAACTACATATTTATGGTGGCTTTCCATAACCCGCGTGGTAGCGCTGTAGGAGGAGACCGGCCCGGCTTCGAGGCTCTTGGTTCGAATTTTCCGCAAAGGCCAATCGATCCTTCTGTTCCTAACGCCAGCCTTTATCCATTTATCTTTTATCCTCCATAATCCATTGTATTGTCTGACCTATGGACAAGTCGGAGGAGGTGTCGACTGTAGCGTGCACTCAATATCAGGTCTCTGGTTCAGTTTTCCCGCGCAGAAAAACCAAAGTCCTCCATCGCTCCGGGATCGGTGAATTGGTACTAGACTTGTCTAGAACACATAAAGCTCTGACTGGCCTATCGTCTTGCCAACGCGTGCCATTGTATAGGCCTAATAAGCATTCAAATCGCCTCCACGATATCTCGAATGCGGGGCGCACCCCGCAAAGGGGTTGACCAATGCCGACCTTTTAACCTTCATCGTTCATAACCTCGTCCTCTTCGTAATGAACAGACATTTCTCCAAACAAAAAATCGCTGGAGGAGAAAGTGGTCAGAGAGACAGTGTTGTCTGGGAGATCCACAATGTCATCCGGTCCTCGTCCCCTGGACGGTTTTTGTTAAAAACACTCTGAACCGCGTTAATCACGTCGACAGGTGTACAAAGAATGACAAGGACAGCGCAGTGTAAACCGACGACGAGGTGATGAAGATGAGAATCAGTGAACTCTTAGATAATCACAGTCCACAGCTGAGCACATATTTTTCGCACTCTAGCTTCATGCACGAGCGTAGTACCGTATCTCAACTGGCAAGAATGGCCGGAGTGCACCGTTTGCCGGGTAAAGTAGAAATAAATTTAAACTGTCTTCAAGCCTAAACACCTCGACCGAAGACAGAAAAAAGTCCGCTCGAGCGTCTATCCAATTCCTGAGGTGTTGGAGTTCTCTCAAAAATTTCACTTCACCTACTTATTTACTGGTATCATAGAGTTGGGGCTCTTGTGGCGCAGTCGGGGAAGGTGCCCGCTGTAGCGTGCGGCCGATACAAGGTTCTTGGTTCGGATTTATCGCCAAGGCCAACCAAGCCTTCCATCCCTCCGGGGTTAGAGAACTGGTGCCAGACTTTTTTGGAGAAGATAAAGCGCTGACCTGTCCATCAGCTGGCCACTGAAAACCATCGTATGGCCAAATACGCATTCAATTCGCCTCCGCGACATCCTGTAGAAGTAGAATGCGTGGCGCAACCCAAAAGGGACTGAGTGACACCGTCTTTTATTATTCTTTTAGCCTTACTATTAAGTTGAGTCACGTGAAAAACGTCTCTACATTATGAAAGAGCGTTCTATTCACTTCCTCATACTGGTTGAGCGAAAGTGGTGCAATCGGCACGATGCACCTGGAATCGATTCAGAGTTCGATGCCGTCCCACGTTCCACCTACGGTTTTGCACAGCAGAAATGGACTCCATGCGGTAGTGGATATCGAGGATGCTACAAAAGGCTATGGTTCAATAGCACCTCTAGTTGTTCAGAGTTATCTCAAGAATTCGAAAGGAACCTTGTTTTATTACATTGATTCCCGCCTCAAATTCAGATAACATCAGAATGCCGATAGACGAATAGGAACAGATTAGTAAAAAAAACGATAAAAGCCGGCACCAATTAATCCTTTTTGTGGAGCGCGCCACGCATTCCACTTCCGGTTTCTTCGCGACTTATGTCCGCCTGTTGGTGTCAAGCTATACTACATACATTGTAGCAATGATTTTTAATGTGTCCTTAATTTACAGTGAAGTTCCTAAAATTTGGAAAGAGTCAATTATCACGGCTATTCCAAAAGCTCAAAATTCAGCACTTGTGTCTTCCTTTCGACCCATAAGCATAAATCCTACCCCAATAAAGATAATGGAAAAGATTGTACGTGATAAAATCGTAGCGTGGTTCACTAGAAACAAATCAATTCCATTTGAACAGCATGGATTTACTGAGGGAGCTTCTACAACTATACAACTTGCCGATTGCACCTTTGACTGGAGTCTTGCGTTGAATAGTGGAGACTCCGTAGATGTTATTTACATTGATTTGTCAAAGGCGTTTGATAAAGTAAGCCATCAAATGCTTCTAAAAAAGCTCTATAGTCTTGGCATTACAGGGTCTTTGCTTCGGTGGATTCAATCTTATTTGCATGAAAGGCATATGCGGGTGAAAGTCGGAAATTCCTTTTCGAAGTGCTATGATTGTGGAAGTGGGGTTCCCCAGGGAGGTGTGCTGTCACCGGTTCTTTTTCTTGCATACACCTGCGATCTTCCTGCAGCTCTATCCACGCACCCTTATGTGAAGGTGCATATGTATGCCGATGACATAAAAATGTATGGGAGGTACAATTACAGCAACAAGGATGAGGTTTGTCATGCCTTATCCCAATCCATTAACAATATGGCAGTGTGGGCTAGCGCTTGGAACATTCCTGTAAATCCATCCAAAACTTCAGTTTTCCACATTGGAGAAGCCCCTAATGTGGAATTTGGCCTTAATAACTGTACGTTCAGGACAGTATCTGAGATTCGTGATTTAGGAATTTTCTTGGACAGTGGATTAGATTTCAATAATCACATTGATATAATAGTTAGGAAAGCTTTTTCTGTCCTTTTTTCAATTTTCAGGAACCTTAAATGTAACGACAGCAGGATACTTATTAAACTGTATAAGTCATACGTTTTACCAATACTGGAGTACTGTTCTCAGATTTGGAGTCCTTCCACTAAAAAGTATATAGAGAAAATTGAAAAGGTTCAGAAAACCTTTACAAAGATCTTGTTTAATCGTTGTGTAAACTGTACCAATCCTATTACAGCGCGTCCTAGGTATGAAGAACGACTAAAATTTTTCGGCCTCAATAGCCTACTGCACAGACGCGTTGTAAATGATCTAGTGTTCTGTTTCAAAGTTCTAAAAGGCGAATCTAGACATAAAGCTAGTAAGTATTGGACATTCTTGCCAACACAAGGTCGGCGTAATAGGTACTATTTTCGCTATCCTAAAATAAAGAAGAAATACCGAGAAAAAGTTTTCAATTCCCTATTCTTTCGAGGAGTTCGTTGGTTACAAATGCTACCATCTAGCCTATTAGAAGCACCAAACGCAAATGTTTTTAGAAAAGGATTGAAAAGAATAGATTTGCTTCCAACACTGCATATACCACATATTGCCTAAGCAGAAGATTCTGTTATTCTTCGTTTTCCTTTTTCAAAAACTAGGAATTCCTTTGTTTTAGAATAACTTTTCTTTTGAGCTTTTTTCGTTTTCATTTTTTTCCTTGTCTTTTCCGTTTGTACTCTTTCTTTCCTAGTGTTCCTAATTTTTCTTGATGTTTAAAACTTCTCTACTTTGTTTCTGATTAGCCTGTGCTACCGCCCTACGTTCCCCATGCAGCCTCTTCGATGGGTTCTGATGGAGTTGACGGACCTACTAAGTTGGTATCCGGAGCCGATATCTCCTACGACTTGCAGTGTTGGCGGGCCACTGCTCTTCCTCATCAGCTACCCATCATCCTTATCCCGTTCCCTTACCCCCATTTTCAGAACTTTTTCCCTTCTACGTGACTTCTGCTGTTTGTGTAAGAGTTGCGCTCACATGAAAAATAATAGTTAGTTAAGCTAGTTTTTTTTGTTATTTTTTCACCATGTGTTTTCTAATGTGCTGTGTCCTTGTCAGATGTAATATTTTTGTGCGCACGACATTGTGCAAACAATGAATGAATGAATGAATTGTGTGGCACCAACATTATTTGACATGCTACACAAGACAACTTGGAGGGATGAAGGATCAGGGGCGATATTAATCAAGACCTCTGTGGGGCGCGCCACGCATTCTACTTCCGTGCGATATGGTGAAGGCGATTTGAATTCGTATGGGGCCCATACAATCATCCGTAGTGACCAATGGACGAGTCTGTGATCTTTACTTCAGTGTCAATGACGATTCAAGATGAGGGATTATGGAGAAGCGGAAATGAAAGGCTTGCTTGGCGTGACGGGACCGAACCACAAATCGATTCCAAGTGCACGCGACTGCCGGCGCCTTCTCTCACTCATACTTGCAAGGAACATAAATATATACAACAATGTTTACTTACTTTGATAGTCCTGGTCCTTGGTCCTTTTGTCGGCTGGATGTCTTCTCAGCGGGGACCACAACTCTTCCAAACCGCTCGATCTCTGGCAGCTTGCATCCAGTGAAGCAGACTCCGCTCTCTGAAAGATCTTGAGAATGAGTCTGCCCATCGCGTTGGCGGTTGTCCCAGTGGTCTCTTATGGTCTCTTGGGAGCCATTCTGTGACACGGACACTCCATCTATCGTCCTTTCATCGAAGTAGGTGCCCGGCCCAGCGATATTTAGACTTCTTCATGTACTGCAGCGGACCTGCTAATTGCGACTTCTCCCGTAGCTCCGAGCTTCGTAGGCCTTCTTGCCGTTGCTGACGAAGGATTGTCCTCTGAGGACATCTCTCCAGTGCACGATGCCTAGTTTGCATATACAACAATGGGACATAAATATGTATATATGTATATGTATATGTATGTAGATGCATGAATATGTTCAGGTTCGACTATACATAGATCTTGGCATGACGTCCAGTTATGATGAGTATTTGATAAGCTACCGATCAAGGTTGTTAACGACTTCATTCTGACCGATGTTTTGGCAGTTTTGCCTTCTTCGGAATCTGGAGAAGTCGTAAACATTTATGATGCCTAGAATTTAAGAATCTGAATTTGAGAAGCGTCGGCAGTAGTTGCGCAGTCGGAGGAGGGCTCGGATCTTGCTTGCGCCCACGATCGAGTCCTGGTTTGGTATCCATGCAGGCCAACCAAGTCTCCAACACCCCGAAGTCGATGAACTGTTACCGAATTTGTCTGGGAAGGATAACACACAGACGGATCTATCATAGTCGGAGGGGGGGGGGAAGCACAAAAAAAGCGAAACAAGAAGAAACAGTATGATCTGTCTCGATCTGGAAGATCTGGAAATTGCAAAGTCCGCTTCTAGCTTTTGAAAAATAGTCCATTTTCAATTTTGCCGCCGACCTCATGACTACGATAGATCCACATTGACTTGTTAGTCAGCTGCTAGCTGATGTAGTCGTGAACCACATTTAAATTTATTCTATGATATCCTGGCGCGTGTAGCGCAGTCGGAGGAGGCGCCGACTGTCGCGTGCACCCGATACCAGGTTCCTGGTTCGGATTTCCCGCCCAGGTCAACCAAGCCTTTGAGTAACGTCGTCCTTCATCCTTTTATCCTTATGATATCCTATAGTTGCAAAAAGCATGGCGCATCCCACAAAGCGGGGAAGAGTTGCCGCGTCCTTATCCTTGAGGCTACTCCAAATCACGATTCACAGGATAGACTACTTGAGAAAAAGCAGTTAGTGCACGCGTAATTGAAAGCATTTCTGTATTACATCTACTTGATTGATCGGGCTCAGCAAAAAGCTGCTTTTTTGCGATGTGCACTGCTGTTTCTTTCGAGGAGAGAAGATGTAGCGAGATGGGAAGAACAGACACAGCGCGGTGGTGAACACGGCGATTCGTCGCCGCCGTCGTCGTCGTCCAGCTGTGGGAGAGGAGGTTGTCGCACCGAAAACGTTCGGAAAATATCAGCGTTACTCGAGTAGCTCGACTTGTAAGAGGATAAGAACCAGTTGCTGCCGCTTCACCGCCGGTCGGCCGCCGGCCGGCCGGCCGTCGGGCGCATTTGCGAACTAGGCCAATCTCTCGGGGCGACGAACCACGACGCTCGACGTGTGGCCCACAACTGTGTTGCCGCGTCTTCGGCGTCTACTCTCCGAGAATCTCTCCGAGTTGGCACCACTTTAGAAGCGCCGCTGCGCGCTGTGCAGATCGGAAACCGGGGAGCAACGCGGATGTCTGCACACCACATGCAATGAGCGGTTGAAGCCACTGAGAATAACAAGGGCCGAGATCTGTCCTAGTTGGGGAGGGGAGGCACTCCATTCTGACCAGGGGTGTGCGCTGACTTGCCATCGGTAAATTTTTACCGCATATTTTTAACAAAAAAATTCGCCGGTGAATTCCGGCAAAATCGGTAAAACCGTTAATTTTCTTAACTTTAATATTCCCTTAAAAACAACTAGTTTTAAGCGGCAGTGATGTTAAAAAACCGTAAAGCTTTTCAACGAAACATCATCTCGTTCAGAAAAACCATATCCTCTTCATTTCATCATGCATATGTCATCCTAAAGTGAGTGACGCCCTGAAAGCAACGAGCATCCTACGACAAACAAAGCAAGCGGAAGCCTAACAACGCACAAGTATAACGACCTGTATTGTGGGTGCTTTAAAAAGATGAAAGCTTAATTGAGACTATACAAAAACATTTTTGGAACATCCGACATTCAATCGAATATTGCTATATTTCTTTTGGATTTACATTCTAACTGCTTTCCGAAATTACCACAATTATCAACATTTCATTTGATGAAAGAATGGTTTACACCTTACACTACTAATTTTTTGAACGGCACTATTTTACTTCTAACACTCCACGGGTCGAGGAGAGGACGAAAAAAACCTTTGGTACAAACTTCGTCTAGCAGTTATTTGGGTGATCACGAATATTACATCCGTTTTTCGTTTCACGCTGGAGTACGGTAGGTTACGGTAGGTACGGGTGACTAAGGCTGCCAAGGTCATGATCACCGATTTCGCCCAAACTTCGGCTAGGGGGTTTATTTGGGGTGCTGATCACGAATCTGACATCCGTTTTTCGTTTTACGCCGGAGTACGGTAGGTTACGTTAGGTGCGCATGATTAAGGTCATGGTCACCGATTTCGCCCAAACTTCGGCTATAGGAGTTATCTGTGGTGCTGCGGGTGAGCACAGCATGTAAGCGGTCCCGCAACGATCGCCTGGAAATTCGCAAATCCGCGGGAAGCCATTTTTGCTGGAAATTCTTCGATAGGTGAAGGCTTAATCGAGAGGTAGCAATCTAAGCATCATGGCCCTCCAGGCACTGTTCCACAAACGCCGCCAGGAAGAACTGCGCGACTTCAAGCTGAAGGACGCCTTTGACAAGCTAAACATGAACGCAGCCGATTTCCAGGAATGGGACCGCCGAACCTAATGTTGATGAATGTCATGTCAGGGGGTTTGCCGGTACTTTTCACCGTTACCGGCCGGTAAGCGGTTAACGAATCTGGCCCCTGATATGGACATGGATGCTTTGAGGCTGAGGACCACGAACACCAACAGCAAGTTATCGGAGAAGATTGAAGCAATCACTTCAAAACTGAGATCGGTAGTATGTTTCCTTCTTTATTAGATAGATAGAAACATGACTTTGTATTTAAAAAAGTCGTTAAATTTTCCGGTAAATTTGGGGATTTGCCGAAAATTTTCGTTAAGAGAATTTATCGCGAAAATGCCGGCAAATCCGTTAAACCGGTAAATCGTTAACCGTTAAACGCACATCCCGATTCTGACCGCTTGGCAACGTCGGCAAAACTGAAAGCAGAGTCGTTCTCAAGGTCAACAGCATCAGCAGAGTAGTTCGCAATTCCGAAAACTGTCTTATGAGAGAACTCTTCTTTGCAATTATCTAACCGGGAGATGCCAGACTGCTCACATTTGTGTCGCTTTTCTAGCAATGCCCCCCCCCCCTCCGACTAGGATAGATCCCAAGGACCGGCTGTGATCTCACCCCAACAATTCTCAACAAGACCTACATGCATGGCTTTGTAGGGCATTCCTTACTCCTTAACTAAATTCAAAAGGCTTTGAGACAGACATTTCCGAAACGCTTAATTGCTTACCTTTCTCTGAGTGTAGAAATTTATGCTCGATCAATCCTCTTTATCTTTATCTTTATCTTTATCTAGAGACGCACATTAACATGAGCGTGGAGTGAATTAGCAGAAATCAAACCTAAAACAAATTCCTAAGAACTTTGAACATAGACATGCTTTGGTGAGAAAAAAAAGCCATTTAAGTAGTGCGGAGAAATAAAAATACCGACAAGTGAACATAACCCGAATAGCTAAGAAGTAATAGAGCAAAAGACAAAAAATCACATGAACGGATAAAAAGGCAGTGAAAAACACACGAACGAATGATATTAAGACAAGAGCAAGACAAATCAAGATGAAGATGGTACTGTCAGGGCAACTAATTTTTTGAAAGATTTGAGAGTAAGGAGTAATCCGCCTTTGGCTATCAATGGTGCTAGCAAAGGGACAACCCTCTGACAGAAGAACGCAGACCTGACCCTACATCTAGAGCGAGAGGCCCTAATTTTTGTGGGCCCACCCCGAGCCCGAGATGAGAAAAATTTGAAGAAACATTTAGGCTTGAGTGGAGTCATACCAGTCAGAATTTTGAAAGCCATAACCAGATCATTTTTTACCCTTCTACTATGGAGAGAGTGCAATTTTAGCACCACGCGCCTATCAACACTGCTAGGAATAAAGCGATAATCGAGCTCAGCTCACTACATCTCATAACAAGTTTTCTGGTAAAATTGTTCTGTACACTTTCAAGTAGATTTATGTCTTTTTTGAGCGTTGGGATAAAAACGGTAGTTCCGGATTCCACGAGAGGGCGAATATAGGTTTTGTAGGCCTTTATGAGAGTGGTGGAGTCTTTTGTTCTTAAGGCTTTGAACAGATTGTATGTGCGGGAGAGAGAGCTGTTTACAATCCTTTTCAGATGAGGGAGAAAACTCAGCTTGTCGGTGAATAGAAAACCTAGGTCACGAATTTCTGTGACGCTCTCTAATTCGATATCACCAATTTTATAGGATGGAGCAAAACTACCACAACCGAGAGTTAGAACTTTAGACTTTTGTGGGGCCAGGGTCAAGCCATGCTCTCTGGACCAGGCTTGAACTGAATCGATAGCCGACTGAAGAACACTCATATCGTTCTCATTTTCAATTGAGCGGTATATTTTAACATCGTCAGCGTACATTTGGCACGAAACGCCAGTAGAGAGGATTCGGGAAGGGAGATCGAACGTGTAAATAAGGAATAAAATCGGAGAAAGTACACCCCCTTGAGGGACGCCACTAGGGGAAGGAAATGTGCTAGAAAACGACTGTCCGACTCGGACTTGGAATGTTCTGTTGCTCAAAAAGTTTTGAATCCAACGTACAACGTCAGGGTGAACTTGCTCCTCACGTTCTCCTTTTGAGATGGTTTTTTTGTTGACATTTCTTTTAGTATCCTCATGAGTTGTTTATGTTCGTGAATTTCACGCATAAATAAATAAATAAATAAATTTAACAGAGAACACAGGGATAAAGTTCCTACTTGGTGCGGGCCACCGGGTGCTCCAAAAATGTCAAAAATTTGTCGCCTAGTAACTCATTTCGTCTTGCAATGCGCTCGAGAGGACTGAAAATCAAATCACCGAGTCAGCCCGTATGCTGAAGAAATTCTGTCCCACATTTGGGCTAAAACTGAAAACCTTAGGCGAAATCGGTTTAAAATGAGCGCGGCAACGTGACCAGCCCTAGCTGCATGCGGGAGGATACGTAACCCCGACGTTTCATAAGTCACTAACAAGGGAAGGGTCTGAAGCGTGTGTCTGAACGGGGGAGCGAGTCATATAGGGAGAATCCTCACCCCACAATTAGTTTGAAAATGTGCTTATTTTTTGCCAAGTCGCTATACCCAAGGAGTAGGGGGTCACAATGGGATACGGCGCAGCACACGTTTGGGGGTCCTGTACGCCCGCGATGCGTCTGCAGCCAGTGGCTCGGAGCGCAGATGGGTGTAGGGTTGACTCGTGCGAGGGAGGTCAGGGGTTGGGTTCCTCTGCATTGCTGCATTTTTGCATTTCAACTGATTGGTTGAGATTCGGGGGATTCCGAGGTCTACACCATTTTCAGACGTTTTCTGCGCGTTTTTCCAGCTGTACGCTGTGGTATTCAACATGGTGATAAATGTTCAGCACCAGTGATACACAGGTACAAAGTGCCTGTGTAGTGAATCGCGGTGTCTTTCTCCATGGTTATGAGCACGCAACCGAAATCCAATTGAAGACGTACACTTTCCTCCGAAACAAGAGTTCCACCCGAAAACGTTATCATATGCCCACTGCTTGCTTGCCTCTCCACGTCCATCAGTTCATCTTGCGGATCCCAATCTTCCTCTTCTTCTTCCACCACTTCCAGCTGTTCTTCTTCGTCAACTTCAAGTTGACGTGCTTCGAAGTCCTTGAGTATGCTGGCCATCCGTTCGGCCAGCTGGATTTCTTCCCTCGAAGATTCCTTGTCTAAAGGTGGGCCATACTTCAGCGTGAGCAGGTGGATCACCACTCGACCGTCGGCGGACATTGTTGGCGTTAGGTTAGAAAACCTTCAGCAGACCCTGATTTCCAGGTGACAGGCAAAGATGAGGGAAAGAGTGTGTCGATGCCGTTTAGCTTAATTTGCGGGATCCGCACACCTCGTTTCTTATTTGAACCACCTCTGACGTCACAACGTGGTCTCCTTTGAAAATCTGAGCAGGATGGTTTTTCCCGAGGCCTTTGGTCCATGTATGGAAACAGACTATGAGGAGCCTGTAGCCTTTATACGCTACCAGTAAGGTGCCCAGTGGTGCTTTATGCACTTTGTACCTGAGTATCACTGGTGTTGAACATTTATACATCACCATGTTGAATACCACAACGTACCGCTGGAAAAATGCGCAGAAAACGTTTGAAAATGGTATAGGCGTCAGAATCCCCCAAATCTCTACCAATCAGTTGAAATGCAAAAGTGCAGCAACGCAGAGGAGCCAAACCCTGACATCTCTTGCATGAGTCTACCCTCCACCCACCTGCGCTCCGACCCACTGGTTGCAGGAGCATCGTGGGCGTACAAGACCCTCAAACGCGTGCTGCGCCGTATCCCATTGTGACGCCCTACTCCTTGTGTTACCGACTTGGCAAAAAATAAACACATTTTCAAACCAATTGAGGGATGAGGATTCTCTCCTATATGACTCGCTCCCCCCGTTTAGACATACGCTTCAGACCCTTCCCTCGTAAGTGACAAATTTTGCCTTTTTGGACGGTTGATCAAATTAAAACGTTCTGGAATCTTCACAAAATCGGCTCCTGACCAAACTAATACTAAGTGAACAACGGAACTCATAACGATGTTTTGTTGCGATCAAGGCTTATAGCGCCAGGCGGGACTCGAACCCGCACCTCTCTCTAACCGGGCGGAATGCTCTACGCCATTACACCATCGGCGCCTTGATCGAACACAACATCCACACCTCGTGGACCCATCAGCACTCACCCGTGTATCGGGATGAGCCGGCCGCTGATATAAATGAACAACGTCGCAAATCTTCGATTCGACCTAATATTTTCGCTTCGTGGGTTTCGTTCGAGGTAACGCTTGCACCTAGTAGGCACTGGATGCTCGCTTTGTAGCGAACAATCAAATGAGCTGGGGAGAAACAGTTCCAAACCAAGAATGTGCGAAATTTTCAATTCTGCGTACAGAAATCCGGCAGTTTTTGAGCACTTCCGTTCAGCGCTTCTTTCCCTCGTGTTTTGGACTCCAAGGTGGAAACGCACATGCTCGTTGCTGAACACCAGAGATGACCTCCAGCAGCTGTGAGAGGAATGTTGTTCGAAAGACCAGCATAAACGCCGCATTCAAGGGGAATGCCAGTCGCTGTTTGGGAGTGTCGCGTTCGATTCGGGAGGTCGATTCGAGGCCGGCCTCATCACTGTCGAAGAACAACGGGTTCCGGACGCCCCTAAACTGTGAACGACAAATTACAATCCGTTGATTACGGACGGTAATTCTCAGCCCTCACAAACTGAGTAGTGCAACCTTGGCGAAACGTCCTGAAGAACCCCGTTCACAACCAGGACAAAGGCGGCGTGGTAGCGCAGTTGGACGAAACACCGACTGGCGCGTGCACCCGATACCAAGTTCCTGGTTCGGATTTTCCGCCCAGGCCATCCAAGCCTCCCATCCGTCCTGTGTCGGTAAATTGGTACCAGATTTGTCTGGGAATGATAACGCACTGACTTCTTCATCGGCTGGCCACAGTAATCATTTTATAGGCCAAATACGCATTCAAATCGCTTCCGCACATCCCGTAGAAGCAGAATGCGTGGAGCATATCAAAGGGGATGAAGTAACGCCGTCCCTTACCCTTTCTGCCGTTTTTCGAACCAATGGCGACAGTAGGCCTCCTGGCAGCTTTGACACACAATATAGATTAATGGGGACATTGATCTCGCTCCTTGACTTTAAAACGATCAATAAAACAGGCAGCACAGCAGAAGCTTGATGGTGGAATTAAGGTAAACAAGGTCGTACATTTGACTACAGCATACAATGTTTCATGACAAAAAGCAAAGAAAGTTAATCGCTTTTTTGCGTTAAATCTGGCTTCATTAAAATAAGGGTAAAATACGATAATAATGACAATAATAAAAATCAATAAACAAAGAGACAGGGTGTTAACACCACCTTCACTTATTCATTAAAAGAAAATGTTAAAGGAAAAGAATTGATCTCATCATGGTACACAGAATAATAGGAACACTAATTGGTTTAAAAGGATAAAGGATGGCGTTATTCAATCCCCTTTGGGATGCGCTACGCATTCTACATCTACGGGATGTCGTGGAGCGAGTTGAATTGGCCATACAATGGCTTGCGGTGGCCAGCCGATGAACAAGTCAGCGCTTTAGTCAGCGCTGACTACCCAGACAAGTCTGGTACCAATTCACCGACCCCGGAGGGATGGAAGGCTTGGTTGGCCTGGGCGGGAAATCCGAACCAGGAACCTGGTGTCGGGTGCAGGCGACAGCCGGCGCCTCCTCCGACTGCGCTCCACGCACCCAGCTCGCTCTACGACATCCCTAGTTGGTTTAAATCCCAATAATTCTTAACTTTTACATGTTTACGCTCCCAAGGATCTGAGCGCAAGCTTGTGCTTGAACAACCACATAAATACTACGATTCGGTGGCACTTCTGCACCTTCAGAGCCGGATCGGAGTATTCCAAAACGAGCAAAAAAGTGCGGGTGCCTGACGGCTTGACAAAGCTCAAAAACTCTTTATCTCTACACCTGAAGAAGTGTTGACATTTAGTTCTTTCCGAAACTATTCCTGCCGCTCTTCTAGCAGCTGCGCTTCATTCTCATTCTCCCGATCTTGTTGTCAAAACAACGTCGCACGATCTTTTGTGGTCAATTCTTTTGAATTTCATGTTTTGCATGGCTTTATTTGTTAGTTCCTTCAACCCCACATGTGGTTCCACATGTAGCAAATCATCAGTTGTCAAATAAAATAATCTATCTCCATGAAAATAAAAGGATAAACGACGGCGTTACTCGATTCCTCCTGTGATGCCCCATGTATTCTACTTTTACGGGATGTCGTGGAGGCGATTTGAAAGCGTATTTGACCATATGTACAATGACTTGCGGTGGCCAGCCGATGGACAAGTCAGCGCTTTATCCTTCCCAGACAAGTCTGGTACCAATTAACCGACCCTGGAGGGATGGAGGGCTTGGTTGGCCTGGGCAGGAAATCTGAACCAGGAACCTGGTATCGGGTGCACGCGATAGCCGCGCCTCCTCCGACTGCGCTACACGCCCACTCCATTCAGATAAAGGTAAAATAAAGCAATACAATATTACTATACAGCCCACATTGACCAATCAGGACACCAACCCTGGTTCTTGTCCCTAATTAGTAGATTTCTTTTGCGTTATTTCTTACGTGGACGTTCTACGTTTCTGTTCCAGGGGTGTGCGTTTTCGTTAAATCGCTAAATTTCGTTAAAAAATATAAATAGCTACGCAGTATTGTTTCAATAGAAAAATGACAGTTGGACCGCTTTATATATCATCTTCACGACGGAATGACACTTTCAAATAGGACGTTTGAAACTTGTGGAATTTTGACAGCATTTGAAATTAAGCTGAACACCTTCCAAATAAAAACAAACGCCTTCCGAATTAAATTATTAATTTATTGAAAGTTATTTTCAACTGCTTTTCAGACTCATTCTCATACTATTGCAGAATGTAATATTATTGGAAAAATACCAAACAATAGGAAAAACTGTTGAAAATAACTTTTAATAATTTAATAATTTAAATTGGGAGGCGTTCGTTTTTATTTGGAAGGTGTTCAGCTTGATTTCAAAAGTTGTCAAAATTCCAGAAGCTTTTATTTGAAAGTGCTCAGTCTGTCGTGAAGACGGTACATAAAACGGTCCCACTTGCATTTTTCGGTTGAAACAATACTAAGCAGCCATTGTTTTTTAAACGAAATTTAACGACTTAACGGAAATGTACACCCATGGTCTGTTCACATCCTAATAAAGTAAAGCAAATGCGGTACAAGTCGTTAATGAGCCTTCTTGGGGATGCTGAAACAAATCAGACCACTCAGGCTGCGTCAAGCTTACGCTCCACCCAAAAAGGACGTCTCTGATTGGCTGACGCATTCCCGGCCCTACATGTAGGCCACGCCAGCGCGACAGGAGGTACACACGCCCCCTGCTGGGGAGGGGGGGGGGGCGTGGCGTCAGGAGGTACACCGCTGTTCTGCGGACCGGAAACTTTTGTTTTGCGTGTAAAGGCAGCCGTTGGACTTTCGGTGAAGCCTAGGGAGTTGGTAGTGGGTGAGCAATGGGGATGAGAAGAAAGTCGCACGACCTCCAGCAGGGGGCAGGTGTACCTCCTGACCGTCCCTCGTAGGCCATGTCAAAGTAGGCGTCTGTAAGGATAGCGTCAAGAGATGGAACTGCCATGAATAAACATCAAATCGTGACTGCCGGACGCATCTCAAGTTTATTTGAAAGCAAAACATGAAGTTCAGGTGTTTATTAGGATATATGTACAAATCCGAACCTAGCACTTCAGAGTTATGAAGACAGGACTAACAAACTACTCTCAGTTACAATCCATTTGCCTGCTTCAAACACAGCAAAACGCCTACGAAATCCTCTCGCGACTCAGCAGCATCATCACAAAATAAACAAATAAAACATATGCATTGTCTGAACCATCTATGGTTCATTAGGCAAATTACATTAACGGCCGGGAAAACCACAAATGAAACAAGGATAGAATACAAAATAAACCCGAATCATGATCAATCTATGAAACAACAACGTTAGTCTGAAACCTTTTGCAAAATACGATGAACTGAAAACCCTGATCGCAAACTTAATAGTAGGATAACAAACTCGGAGGTAGTGGAAGTGCAGGGAGACGGATTCAATCCGCTTCTTCCTCTCCAGCAATGTCCGCAGTGCGACCACGTACACCACGTAGCAACGGGTCCATAATACCTGGTCTTCGAGGAGCGGGACTGACCGGATGGATTCCGGGAATCCTGGAATCGATGCTTGTGGACGAAGATTCAAGAACCACACCGCTAAGACACGCACCTTTTGTTTTCTGGAATACGGGCGAAGAAAGGACTTTGTAGAGCGTCGGCCATAGTTATGCGAGCCGCCGGCTCAAACTGCATCATCGCATGCATGAGCTCGAACAACTCGCGCTCCTCCACATCGGAATCCTCGATTTTTCTCTGAAATTACAAACCGTCTCTTGTGCAAAACACTGCTGGGCAGACAGCATTGCACTTACCACTAGATTTGCGCATGTATCTCGAATGAAGCTTTCGTCCGTTCCTGTCACATCCAATACATCATTGTGAAAATATTTTGTTCTGAAAGAAATTAGAACTCTTCATTTTCAAGAAAAGAAAAGCCAAGATAAAAGCCGCTTTTGAAGCTATAAGGGTTCAACAAATCCTATGAGCTGATTGATAAATACTGAGCAATACCGTATGGAATAATGAACAGTTTTGAAGGTTATTAATAAAGTGATGGGCACGCGTAGCGCAGTCGGAGGAGGCGCCGACTGTCGCCTGCACCCGACACCATGTTCCTGGTTCGGATTTCCCGCCCAAGCCAACCAAGCCTTCCATCCCTCCGGGGTCGGTAAATTGGTACTAGACTTGTCTGGGAAGGATAAAGCGCTGACTTATTCATCGGCTGGCCACCGCAAGTCATTGTATGGCCAAATACGCATTCAAATCGCCTCCACGACATCCCGTAGAAGTAGAATGAGTGGCGCATCCCAAAAGGGATTGAGAAACGCCTCCTTTATCCTTTTTTATTAATAAAGCGCCATATGGCCACCTAAGTTGAGGAAAAGTTTTGGCACTATTGTACTACCTTTACGACTCCAGAGGTCGAGAGGTCGAAAAAATTCGCCCAAAACCTCGCCCAGAAGGGAGAGTTATTTGTGTTGTTGATCACGAATCTGACACACGTTTTTTGAAATTTTGCCCCATTACGGTAGGTACGGGTGACTAATGCCGTTGAGGTCATAATCACCGATTTCGCCCAAAATTTCGCCCAGGAGGTTATTTGGTGTGCTGATCACGAATCTCATATCCGTTTCACGGTATTACGCTGAAGCACGGTAGGTTACGGTAGATACCCCTGGGCGAAGTTTGGACGAAATCGGTGATTATGACCTCGACAGCCTTAATCACCCGTACCTACCGTAACCTACCGTAATGGGACGAAATTTCAAAAACGGATGTCAGATTCGTGATAAGCACCCCAAATAATCCTCCAGGGAGAGCTTTGGCGACAAAAATTTCCACCTCTGATATCGTGAAAATACGATAGTGTTCACGTTTTAACAATAATACTAGGTTACAGAACTTTTATTAGTTGTTTATCACTTTCTTTACTATATTCACTACAATTGCTTCTTTAGAAGCTGTGCATGTTGACGAAGTCGGAGGAGGCGCCGGGTATTGCGTTCACCCCGTATCGATGTCCCTGGTTCAGGTCCCGCTCAGGCCGAACAAACCCTCCATCTTTTCGGGGTCGGTGAATTGGTAATAAACGTGTCTGGTAAGGACAAACCATTGACATGTTCATCAAGTGGCCCCAGCAAGTCCATGTATATGCCAAATACGTACTTAAATTGCTTCCATGAAATCCTGTAGAAGTAGAAAGCGTGGTACACCACAGAAGACTTGACAATTCTGTACTTTATCTTCCACTCTTATTCTTTCATTGAAAACAGCATTTATTCTACATCGTTCTTTCCGCACTGTGTCAAAATCTTGAAGGCAATATGATGAACAAGGCTTTTATCTCCTTCTAAATAAAAACCAAAACGCTTCAACCTTTTAGCTGTACTTTCCGAAAGACGACTAACTCCGCTGTGGGACATGCTCTTCGCCCAATTATAAGGAATTTTCCGAGCTGTAAGAGTCACCTGAGAAATCTCGGATAACATGAAGCAGAACACGCAGCAGTGCAAGGGAGGGGACTCCAGCTTTTGCCGGAGCGTGTGTGATCCCCACCCACTCTACGGTGGCACTGGTCATCTCAGAAAGTACCCCTTTACCTCTTCAACTTGACAAAGAGTATACAGATCTGATCTTTTTTCGCAACATATTAGCATTTTCTCAAAAGCCCCTAGCATACTACATTAAAGCCTTAATTATTAGATTGGTGAAAAAGTCTTGCACCACAGCGTATTTTTTTTTCAAAATTTTACTGTTTCTTTCACACTTCTGCGATGTGAGCGACTTCGATCTAGAAAGTAATAAGCATGTACATCTACATCCTTCTGCCACGTGATGTGGAGATCACGAAATCCTTTCTTCCAGAATGAAGTCAGCTGTGACTCGAAGAAGTGCTCCACCTCGGATTACAGTTCAGTTCGGTCGTTGAAGCACCTCTTCCTCACATGTTGCTTGATAGCTTGGAAGAGGTGGTATTCCTATGGCGCAAGATCTGGCGAATACGGTGGGTAGGGCAACACCTCCCACCAAGGCTCCTGCAACTTCTGGCGAGACGACCTTGCAATGTGGGGGGGGGGGGGCGAGCATTGTCGTGAAGAAGGTAAACATCCCTCCGCCCCGCAGTTTGCGCGACATGGCCTCGCTCAGCTTCTGCAGCTGTGTAGCGGAGATGTCCGCTGTTACTGCGGTGCCGTCGTCAGGAAGCTCACTATAGAGCGTTCCTCGAGAATCCCATCAACAGCACAGCATTACCTTCCTCTGGTGGATGTCCGCCTTGAGGTTGTGGTTCTCCTTGAGGGAGCCACTGGGCCTTCCGAGTATGGTTAACGAGGAAGACCCAGGACTCATCTCTCGTGACGACATTCTCGAGAGAGTCCTTATTACGAAAACGAACAGGAGGAGACTGAGCGATAGTCAGTCGTGAAGCCTTGTCCGAGTCACGGAGTCAGTCAGTCTTCATTGCAATCGTAGAATTCATACGCCCTCAGAAGCAAGTTGCCACGTATGTGAAATATTCTAAAATGTTTATGCTACAACTAAGTGGCACGAAATAGTCCATGGAAGTTCCCGTTAAATCTTGAAAAAATTTCAAAATTTTTGGTGCAAGACTTTTTCACCAACCTAATATTAAGACTACTCCACAAGCTATCCGATCTATTGGACAATCCTGGGAGGACGGTCACCACCAGAATGTCCGCTTTATTCAAAAACGATCTCATCATCTGACCCTGTACCCTTCGTATCAGCGCTTCTAGGCCGTTGACTTCACTGAAAGAGCGGCTACAATCAGGACATCCCTTTTCTGTGGACGACAACCATCATGTACGGGACGGACGACTTCAAAGCCGAGCCGAACTCAACCAACCAGGAACTGAATGTGACATTTGGCTGCAACCAAGGGTCACATCGATGACATCAATGATCATAACTTCGATACGACAAAATCTTCTCATTATGGATGATACACGACACTAGAATCTGCACCTTTACCAAAGTAGGAAGCATTTCCTGAAGGACCCTGTGACTGGAGAGAAAAGCTGGATTTTGCGCATGAACTACAACTGTCGTTGGCTATCACACGGAGAAACAGCTCCAACACAGCCCTAGACTGCTCGACACAGAAATAACATTCTGATGTGCTGCTGGTAGGAATCATATCACTATGACAGCATCTGTCCACGCTAGCTATCTGCAGACCTTCGTTGAACCTAAACCCCACGGTAAAATAGGTGCAATCACAAAGCGCTTTAACATGTCGGAAACAAGAGCTGCCAGAGAATTCAGGACCCAAATTGGGAAGTTCCACCTCAGACATCTTCCTACCTCCACTTCGAGCGCTGAAGCAGCATCTTTAAAAAGTGAATTTGAAATTCGACGACTGACTTAACTCGAAATGGAAATCACTCAATTCCTTTCTTCGTAGCCTGCAGAATTTTGGTGGAGAAGGAACGACGAGGTATCCAAAGCATTAGAAAGATGTTTGGTTCACTGGATGATTTACAAAACGGGACTTGTTATTAGATGGCACACAGGATAAAGCACAGGATAGATGCTAATCAACTCCTGTTTGATATGTGCTGCACATTGTACTTCTACGAGGTTTAGTAGAGACAATTTGAATGCGTACTTGTCATTTACAATGACTTGCAGCGCCCAACACAAGGGCAAGTCAATGCCCTCTTCAGAGACCTCTTCAGTAAAATTTAATACAAATTCGCCGACCCGAGCAGACCTAAGGCTTCATTCGCCTGGGTCAGACCTAAACCAAGAGCTTTGATTCCAGGTGTACACAGAAGCTGGTCCCTCATCCGACTGCGCTACCACGTGCTGCAGAACCTGCTACTCAACCTAGCACCCCCTCATTCAGCAGTTATAGAAAATCGGCATCATCATTCTCTTATTAGGATGACCGGAATTGCAACACGTTTTTTTTTAAAAGAATTCTCTAAAGGAACAGTGAAACCTATTCAGAGTTCGGTATGAACGGAAACAAGCGGAAAATTCAACGTTCAAGACCACGGCGAAGCAAGAAACGTCTCAAAAGTAGCTACACATTTTGCAACGCTACCGACCTGTGCTATACGAAAGCAGGATGAGCACGCGATCAACGTCACGCAGCGTGGAATCGAGAGGACGATGCTCGGAGTGACACGACTCACGCAAGTGAGAGAAGGCCTCCGGAGTTCCGAGCTTCGCCGACGTTCGAAGATCAGAGACGCTGTCGCGTGGGAAAAGTTGTCAAAAATTAGGTGGGCCGGCCACGTAATGCGCTTCGCAAACACGCGCTGGACGAGAGCCGTTACCGACTGTATTCCGCGGGATGTCAAGAGAACACCAGGACGCCCACCAACGCGCTGGAAGGACTTCTTCGTGAAAGCCCTGAACGACCGATATGACGCTCTTCGTGTCCCTCGAGCGAGGAGGATCCATTGGACCACTCTGGCACGCGACAGGGACGAATGGAGACACTGCTGGCGCACGCTCGAGCAAGTCGATGATCAATGGGGCGACGGGTGATACAGGTGATACCGACTCTTTTAAACTCTGCTCCGAGCGGGATATTTAGTTTGAGTGGGGAAGGGGGGGGGGGGGCAGAAGTTGCTCCAACGGAACGGGTCTCTACGGCGTTTAACGATGAATAAAGGCCTCCGCACACTTCTGCGGGAAGCGGTGGGCGACGGGCGGCAGAACTCCTGGGGCCGTATGCTATTCTCGCCCGACTCGGGGACGGGTACTGCGCGAACTATCGATGGCGCATGATGTGCATACCGGGGATGTGGGCGGAGACCGCCTCATACCCGGCCGGGGACGACTGGGGAGAGAATAGCATACGGCCCCTGAAGTCGTGAAGCGGCGCCGTGCCGCAGCCGCGCACGCACGCACCGCTCGCCGTCAACGGCAAGCTCTGCGTCCCTGCCCTATGGTTAAGGCCCCGTTTATACTTCGTCGCGGGGCGACGCGATGGCCACGCAATGAGGCCAAATTGATCGATCGCGTCGCACAATCAATATGGCCACTATACGTGGCGTCGCGTCGCGCCGCGACGAAGTATAAATGGGGCCTAAAGGATAGGGCCGCCGTTTTGTCGTAAGTGTGCGGTAGCCTCAAGTGTTGGACCCGAGCTTTTTTCCTCTTGCCTCGCGCGCGGTGCCGGTACTGTCAGGACGGTCACATCACTTTCAGTTAACAATGCAAGTTCTCGAGAATGAATTAATAAAAATTTCAAAATAAATTAATTAATCAATTGATTAGAATTTCACTTTGCTTGTAACTTGACTGACTTCAACTCATGTTGCTTTGCGTTGTTTCACTTCGACATGGCTATATATGTACAGAATAAAAAATAAATAAAATGAATTCCCTGGCGATACTGTAAGTGGCTCCTGAACTTTGGTCAGTTTTGAATTGATATTTCGTTTTTATGGGCACATATGAATCGGTGAAGCAGAGCTAGCAAACTTGAAGTTCTTCAGGCCATTTTTTATCAATTTCAATGCTTCATTGCTGAAATAACGGGGACAAGTGAGTTTTACTTGGCGTAAAGTACATCAGAACTACTTGGATTTTTTCAGCTGCTCATGTAAAACTAACTCAAATTTCAGGCAGGAAGAACTCAACAGAAAAACGGCAACTGACACGAAAAAATAGGTACTTTCCGGGAAAATCACTCAACGCTGCGGCACATAAAATTTGTTTCGCTCAATGCTCGATCGCTAGCGGAGGGACAGTACAAGGTATAGTTATGCTCTAGATTGTTTAAAATACTCGAATGGCCTCGAGCGCTCACAAATTTCCAATATTCGAAATCTAATACATTCGAAAACGCGATTTTTTTGAATATTCGAATGCGAATGCATGCAAACGCGATGCTTTCAAAATTCGAATTCGAGTAGGTCGTTCGAGCACAATCATAGTACAGAGCTGAGCGAAGGGAGGAACCCCAGGACGTGCTCATCTGAACACGGATAAGCTATGATACACGAGCTACATCACGGAGTTCTTTCTTCGTCTAGCGCGCAGCGTTAGGTAGTTTACCCGGAAAGTACTGAAACCTGCAACGAAAAGAGCACCTTGTCTTGCGAATCATTCGAAGGGGTATGTGACCGCAAACTCGTTCCATCATTGCAAGATGCTCACGATTACTGTGAGTACGGAATAGTGTGGCTCCGCGATGAAGTTCGTACAAAATGCACCCTAACGACCACGTGTCACACGGCTGCCACCAGCCAAGGTCTGAAAACGGACTCTATCTTCAAGCCATTGCAGTAAATAAACAGCAGGAATTCTAGAAAATGGACCAACCAAGAATGACTTCCGGAGCGCGATAATGTCGAGTAGAAATAATAGCCGAGTGATGCTCATTGTTGAACGTCGCCGAGCCTAAGTCGATGAGACGAACATTCGTATTCTTCGGTCGATGAAACGTCTAAACCACGGTCGAAAGGTATCAATAGTATCCACAACATTCTAGATTTTGCTTTAAAAAATTATGTTAATCTAGTATACCCACCACATTTCCCACTTTCTCAGTATAGCAGTCATCACAGACGAAGAGCACGTTCTCAGGCTTGAGATCCGTATGTGTCAGTTTGTTGTCATGCAAGAATTTAACCGCATAACAGATCTGATACATAATGTGCCTCGTGTCCTCGATGTGATATGGTCGAAAGTTGTATTTCCTCTGAAAAATAAGAACTACTAATTCATTGTATCAGGAAGCCATTATTAAAAACGGATGATACAATAGATACTAACCTGAAAGTCAAACACGCTAAGGCCATAAAGTTTGAAAACAAGACAGCAGTGTCCATGGTAGTCGAAGTGTTCCACCAATTGTATTATTTTGCTGAAATAAAAAAAACTGAATGAACAAAATAGTGCCTAAAACGTTCTAGACCATAACGCCGTTACATACTATCTCTAGTAAATATTTTGGCAAAAACAAATGTTGCAAAAATTGCTAGCGTGAGAATTAATAGAATAATAAAAATACAATGAGCAGGAAATAAGTTAAAATTTCGCAGGTGTCAATATAGTCACAAATCAATTTCAAGACAACAGTACGGTAACAAGGTTGAAGACGTATTTCATAACTGAAACAAACGGCCCTTGTTAATCCAAACGTGCAGGCACTAGTCATTAACGTGGCCTACATGGGGAGGCGCGTGTCAGTGACAAACAAACAAGGCAGTGAAAGTACAAGTCTCCTCTAGGTGACATGTCCGTTTGAAACCACTTTATTGGTCTGGTACGTGCCCCATGTAGACCCCCTCACCCAACTAGTACCCTAAAAAAAACTCATTCAATTACTTTTCCACAGCTGAAGGGGTACACGATAAAGGATAAAGAACGTCATTACTCAATACCTCTGACATGCGCCACGCGTTCTACTTCTAAGGAATGTCGTGGAGTCGATTTTAACGCGAATTCGTCCACAAAATGACTTGCGATGGTCACCCGATGAATAATTCAGCGCTTTATCCTTCCCAGACAAGTCTATCACCAATTTACCGACCCCAGAGGGATGGAAGGCTTGGCTGGGCTGGGCGGAAAATCCGAACCAAGAACATGGTATCGGGGGCACGCGATAGCCGGCACCTCCTCCGTCTGCAGTACACACCGTCATTTAAAGCATAAAGGGAAAAACTCCAAGAAAATAGTCCACTTTTGTGAATAGCTACATATTCTATCCTTACATGATTGCACCCCAATTGCATTCAACGTATTCAGTCGCCTTCCCATAACAATCCAATACTAAAATTCGGTCAAATCAGTATATTTAAAAAAATTAACTGAACGTTTTATTCCTTTATTTTTTATTCTTTCCCCGTGTTTTTTGTGCGCGTGGAGAGCAGTCGGAAGAGGCGCCGGCTCTCGCCTGCACCCGATACTAGGTCCCTGGTTCGGACTTCCCGATCAGGCCAACCAAGCCTTCCATCCCTCCGGGGTTGGTGAATTGGTACCACACGTGTCTGAGAAGGATAAAGCGCTGACTTGTTCATCGGCGGCCACCGCAAGTCATTGTATGGCCAAATAGCATTCAACTCGCCTCCACGACATCCCGTAAAAGCAGAATGCGTGGCACATCCCAAAGGGATTGAACAACGCCGTCCTTTATCCTAAAGGATATCCTTTATCCAAAACGTCTTAGAACAACTAGGTCGCTCTAGAAATAATAACCATCTCTGTCATTCTACATTCCTACGCTTACAGCGTAGAGTTTCCCGAGACAAGTTACTTCCAGCGAATGAACTCTTAACGCAAGGCATCTCCTGATGAAGATCGAGAATTAAAGAAAAGGCTATTTGAGACCGGGTAGCAGACAGTGACATAGACACCAAATACGTATACTGCTTATGTGGCTGCTCAAGACTAGTAAAAAGAAGCTCAAAAAAGGTCACTCCTAGTAAGGCCGACTAGTGGAAGGAATAAACACTCCACAGAGAGAATATTTGGATCTATCCATGTGAGAGAAGGGGGCACCACCATAAAAGTGAGCCGGTCGCATATCCCGCATAGGAGATTGAAAAACACTGTCTACTCATCAGACAATTTAGCGTGCTGTCTTTGTATAATTGTCGACGTTAAGTTTTAACGCCGTTGTCATACCAGTAGAGTGCAGTGTCCCATCTGAATCGGATAGATCCGAATATTCTGCACTTTTGGCGCAAAGGCTAGCGGTCATTTCTCACCTGGACCGTTTTCCGTGATAAGAACAGGATCTTCTACGACAACGGAAAGCGTTCTGCAAAACAAAGGGGGCCTACAAACTTCATAAATACTGTTCAAAGACCCGGAGACGAATACCAAGAGAGTTATGTAAGGAAACCCTGGAGGTCTGTGATGATGATGACATGCTCGATCAAATCTAGGAAATACAACTCTTCAGAAGCTAAACAAACTGAGCGCAATATCAAGTCCGGCGTACCAGCTATAATTCGTCGACCTTTCCACACCTTAACCCTTTCACGACACGCGCGATTTTCAGGTTACTGCCGCGTGGGACAGCACGCATCTTTCCCGCGCTGACTATTGAATTATTTTATTTGTATTATTTGTTAAATATGAAAAACAGTAACGAATGAAGTTTCCCAAGGAACGTCTTGACCGTGGATATCAGTTGACTCAGTGATTAATATTGTACTATTAATAGTTTGATAATTTTTCATGAACTATTTTTATGATGATGTCCGACGACATCGTCGGACATTGTCCCACGCGGCAAAAATAGTGTCCGACGACATCGTGAAAGGGTTAATATCACATCCCCAGGCCTTATCTCAAACTCCTAGGTCGGATGGAACTTAAAAGGAGAGAAACTTTTCAGAAATCCTTTGATTTCAGGACTCCGGAACTCTGCTGGTGGATATAGTGGTTAAACTTCTTATCGACAACAGCGTCTAAGCTCATGGGGGGGGGGGGGGTCCATATTTGCTTATGACGATGAAAGTACTTGAAAACCTTTGACCGATGAGAGAAAAGGTAAGAGAAGGAGAGAACAGAGAAAGAAAGGAATGAAAGGAATAAAGAAACAGAAAACAAATCCAATGAACCCGACTGACCATGCAGGAACTGCCGATATAATTTGCACAACTTATGCGGAGCAGCTCTAAGAACTATTTTTAGCACAGCGACTTCTGTCGAGTAAATAGATATTTCTTGAAAAGGTGGATTACCAAGGAAGAAGCATAAGTGGAAAACTCTACTATACTAGCGCGTTTAAATATACTTGAATAATATGGAAAAATAGTAGAAAAAACGCCACCTCCCTTCAGAAGAACCATGTTCATTACAACACCTCCTCGCTAGCTCATCAGTGAATAAAGGTGTTCTAATTTTCGTATTTTCTTCAGCACTTATTAACATTATTTTAAATTTAAGCAATACACAACAGAGACCTTGACCTGAAACATTAAAAGGGAACCAGACGGCTATAAAGCCGAGCTGTACCATAATAAAGGATAAAGGATAAAGGACGGCGTAACTCAATCCCTTTTGGGATGCGCCAGCGCATTCTACTTCTACGGGATGTCGTGGAGGCGATATGAATGCGTATTTGGCATACAATGACTTGCGGTGGCCAGAAGATGAACATGTCAACGCTTTATCCTTCCCAGACACGTCTGGTACCAATTCACCGACCCCTTAGGGATGAAAGGCTTGGTTGGCCTGGGCGGGAAATCCGAACCAGGAACCTGGTATCGGGTGCACGCGACAGTCGGCGCCTCCTCCTACTGCGCTACGCGCGCCCTGTACCATAATAGGAACAAAATTTCAGAGAAACGCGCAGTTGTTCTTTAGATCAGCTTCGAGTGAGTCGATGAATCGCAGCTTCATAAGAGGGTTATTACTTCATGCATGTAGTGATCATGCAAACAGGACATAGCATGAAACTATGTCACGACTACGCTGTTTACGCAGAAGCGGAATTACTGATAATATACTCTTCGAAGCTAACAAAAGCACGGAAACCGATTTTTCAACTCAAAAATACTATTAGGTTGGCAACTAAATTCGTGGACTGTCAAGCACCTTCAACAAAAGTGTTTATTAAGAAATAACATTTAACAATTTTCAATCAAAGTAAGATCCCTTGGAACGCGGGACTGATTGCCATTTATCAGCTAACTGGTCAATCCCACAGTTGTAGAATTCTTCAACTTTTGAAGCCAAGAATCCTTGGAGGTGCATTTTGACCTGGTCCACATTAATTAATCGTCTTCCAACCAAGAAGTGCTGCAACAAACTAAAAAGGTGGTAGTCGTAGTCACTCGGTATACGAGCTGGTCTGTAAGGTAGGTGAGTGAGACGCTCCCGGACCAGGTCCTCGATTTTTTTTTTGAAGCGTCCGATTCGCGACGTCTAATCTAGCGTTGCCATGCTGAAAGGTAATTCCGCTCCTAGAAAGCTGCCTGAACCGATTCTGGCGGAGTTCAGCCTGCGCGCGGCCAGGTTGAGAAAAGTAGATCACAGCATTAATGCTGGAACCGTTCTTGATGAGCTCCCAGAAGTTAACACCTTCTAGATACCACCAAACGGAGAGCGTTTTGCGAATCGGACACTTCAAAAATCGAAGACCTTGGCTGGGAGCGTCTAACTCATCCACATTACAGCACAGAGTGTGCACCAAGAGACTACCACCTTCTTCGTTCGATGTAGCACTTCTTGGTTGGAAGACGATTTATTAATGTGGACCAAGTCAAAATACACCTCCATGGATTCTTGGCCTTAAAAGCGCAATAATTCTACAGCCGTGAGGTAGATCAGCTACCCAATAAACGGGAAGCACTTCTATGTTCCAAGGGATCTCATTTTGATTGAAGAATGCCATTTGTTATTTGTTAATAAATAACGGGAGCGCGTGGAGCACAGTCAGAGGAAGCGCCGGCTATTGCCTGCACCTGATACCAGGTTCCTGGTTCGGATTTCCCGCCCAGGGCAACCAAGCCTTCCATCCCTCCGGGGTCGGTGAATTGGTACCAGACTTGTTTGGGAAGGATAAAGCACTAACTTGTACATCAGCTGGCCACCGCAAGTCATTGCATGGCCAAATACGCATTCAACACGCCTCCACGACATCCCGTAGAAGTAGAATGCGTGGCGCAGGATTGAATAACGAGGATTGAATAACGCCGTCCATTATCCTTTTATTTAATAAATAAGTTTATTGAAGATTTTTGAGAGTCCACGAACTTAGTTGCCAACCTAATAATTCTCCACTCCTTCAACAGCGACAAGACCAGAACTCAAGCAATTTACTCGTTAGTAGAAATTTCAACACTGAATTCCAAAGCGAAAATCGTTGCTTTGCTTTCGATCAATACCTCGAAAGAATAGATGGTTGACGGAGGTTATGCATGAATACAGTAGTGAACCAAAGCAAACAACAATGCAAGGTAATAAGTCATACAATTGATGCTTTAAAAATTACGCACAGAAAAAAAGAAGCAGAGAAATGCTTCCATTGGTGCACGCTCCACTAATTCCAGTACAAGCAGAATCAGCGACTAATACAACGATAACAGACACCGAGCTAGCAGCACTTAATCAAGTCTTTTTTTCCGAACTTTTTTTGAGTACCCGATGGTGAAAACAACGACAGAAGTAGATACAAAAAACCAACAGTAGTCACCACAACATTCCTACGCAACAGGCAACGCCAGGGAATATTTTTAACCGCGAATGTAATACGTATTCCAAAATGTATATACTATGTATGTATATATCATATTCATCTCGAATTCTTTAATTTATACCACTTTCAAGTCACATGCAAGCTCTACGCATTTGAAACCAAACTTAACATCTCCCAAATCGGAACGGAAATTGCTTCAAATTAAATTAGGCACTCTTTTAGAAGACAAAAATAAATTTTCAACTTAAAAACACATTACTCCCCTTGAAAATTTATAAGTCGCTCACCCTCAAAAGAGGTATACAACATTTGCAATTTCATTTTTAAAATTCATTTTCAAATTTCAAATTTCATTTCATTATTCAAGGTACAAAAATGGGTTTAGGAAGTTGTTAAAGTCCAAGGTAAGCAGCAACTTTTGAGTATTACAAGAAGAGAGCGCACTCATCCAGCACGCATCTGTTTATCTGGATGATGGTGTAAATGCTGATTATTTAAGGCTGGGCAGCAAACATATGCGTGTTTTGCACAATTATTATTGTCGCAGTGTGAAAACTAGGTGACTCTGCGCGATAAGAATAGAATATAGGAGATTAATCAAATGAAAATTGCGACATGCTAGACGTGCACATTGTCTGACATCCTCTTGCGGCACGTTGAAAAATTGCTGCTTCTCTAAACTCCAAAACGAACATAATACATTTTTGTCGCCTTTTGTCGCCATTTTTGTATCACCCTTCTTGGCCAAAAAAATGTACAAATTCGAATAAATTAAAAGTAATCTTTTCCTTAAAGAAAATCTAATTTAATCCATTTGTTTGTCATTTTTCCTCGTTCTCGCTTGGAATATGTCAGTGTTACTTCAATAGTATGCAGTTCTTTTCGAATTGTCCAGTTTGATATAAAAATTGTATACGAAAGACCAGATAACATGAAAAACAAAAGCTGGCTGGAACAGCGCAAAAGTGACCTTTGAAGTAAAAATACTATGTATGGGTAAATCTTAGTGTGGGAAGAAAAACGCAGAAGATAAGGAAAAATGTTCAATCCAACAAGAACATTATTCAAACTGTTGTATTGACCTCAACCCCACCGTTTCTCAATCCATTAGAAAATAAATTATAACAGAGCAAAGTAATATAAGTGCGATAATAACTTTAACTGTCAAAGTATGAAAAACAACCTGTTGGTTTGGTTTTCGTTTCGAAGCACTTCTTAGAAAATCCTGTCCATATGAAATCAATCAACGAAACGAAAGAAACAAACAGCCCGCGAGAACAACTGTAAAGAGAAAGAGAGAAAGAGAAAGAGCAAAAATGAAGGATGTAGACCTGCAGAATATCAGATAAAAGTGTAAAAAAATTGAACTGCAACAGAAGCAAAGGCAAAAAAAAATCGAGAGAGAAAGAGAAGTTAAAACGGCAGGAAAAACCAGTCGTGCTCAAATAGCGGAAAATGCGACAGTCGTATAATAAGATTGGCTTAAAGCGGCTAGTAAAAGCAAAGAGATCCCCTAAACACCATGTAAACAGAAGCTGCACGTTCACTTCAGACTCCATTCTAATTAATGAAGGCGCACGTGACGCAGTTTGTAGACGGCGACGCTGGCGAGCAAGCTAGTTTCTGCTCGCTCAGTTCCTCGCCGAAGCTAACGCTTATAATACGGTGCAGGAGACATAGGACTAGCCTTTCAAAGGCAAAACAAACTGCCCATTGAGAAGATATTAGATCGGACCGAATGATTCCACAATTTCGATATTGTAGATGTTTCTGCTCCTCCCCAATTCTTCCCCATATTTCGATGAACGATTAGGCTACCTTATGTTCTGAAGAGCATGCAGTTTTAATCGCGGAGTTGGAGGTGAAGTCGGAATTTCGGTTTTGAACTCTGACGTTACAAATATTTGCGCAATCTACATGCATACCACAAACGAGGTCGATAGAACTTCACTCGGAGTAACACGATTCACGAAGTAAGAGAACGAGTCCAGAGCTTTCAACACCGTCAACGTTCGTATCGCTGACTCGTTTCCAGAAACTCCCAAAAGGACACCAGAATTCATTTATTTAATCCAAATCAAGACCACACACTATACACAGAGGAATTCAAAAGAGGAACAGACTAATTGGCTATAGAAAGAAAAGAAAAGTAACAGGAATAAAGGGAAAGTAGAAGAGGGCAAGCTTCCTGAAAAATTAAGTGAGATGTGGAAAAGAAAGCATGGAAGCTTTACTAACGCGTATATCGCGCAACTAAGCTTGCATGGTGAATCCAAAAATGTTACCCAGATGTCGCTGTCGGTTCTTAGGTCATTTATTTCTAGTAGATTTCTTTCTTTAAGCTAATTTAGTTTTTTGTTTAATTTAGCGACCATTTCTGCTTATACCTTAAGTTTGACACGTCCTGGTCTTATTTCATTTTTTTCTTCTTTTTATCCACGTGTACTGTATGGCACGTCTTTGAATAAATAAACGAATGAAATGAATAAACAGTGTGGAGACGTTTAACTCCTTGTTAGAATAGCTATGGTGAAGTAGGCGAAAATAAAATAAAATGGATGCTCGTCAACACGTTGAATGGAGTTATTCGTGAGAGCTCTGAATAAGAGTTATGAAACGCTGCTCATGTCCCTCGAGCGACGAGGATCCGCAGTGTTACTCTGGCACGCGACAGCGACGAAAGGAGATGCTACTGGCGCCCGCTCGAGCAACTCGATGATCAACGGGACGACAGGTGATAAAGGTGAACTACTCGCAATTTCCAGCAATTCAGTGAACAAACGCTAACGTTTCGGACGCCCATTAGAGCATTTGTACGACTATAGGGTCTCCAGACGACGGAAGTGAGACGTGATGTTGCCGCACTACCAAGATGACATCCAATTAAATGTCAACAGGGAGACCTGAAGTGGTTGGAAGCAACATGGGACCTGTGAATTCGTTTTTTATAACGCTGCATAAAACGATAAGGATAATAAGGAGACGGAAACTCAACCCACGTTAGGAAAAGGTGCAAGCCAAGTGGTTGGGACGCTTGACTAGCACCCACGCATTATCAACAACTCCCGGAATGCATTCAGAACTACGAAGATCTCATAGCTCTGCGAGAAGGAAGAGAGGGGGCGAGTTTGCGATCACTGTAATGAGAGTATCACTGTCTTGGCAAGCAAAAACGCTCAGACCGGAAGCCCACTCATTCCATTTGTTAATGCACACGACAGCTACAAAACAACCAGCACATTACAGCTGACCTCAGCCATCGCCGACGCTATCAGGCTGACGAGGGAGCCGCCAGCAGTCTTGCTACGGCTTTTGCAAGGCACATCAAAAACTGCAACACTGAACTGTCATCTTTACGTCGGGTCCCTCTCCGACGATAAACAACCGCCTGAGATAACAGTGTGCTCGGTCCAACAACGACCAACGCGTCAGCCCGCATCCATAAATCCTCAATTGGATAAAAAGATGAAGGGATAAAGGACGACGTTACTCCGTCCCCTTTGGAATGCGCCACGCATTCTATTTCTACGGACTGTGGCGGAGGCAACATGCGCAATACAGGAGGACAGGTTTGTGGTAGCCAGCCAATGGACAAGTCAGGGTTTTATTCTTCCCTGATAAGTCTGGTATCAGTTCACCGACCACGGAAGGATGTAAGGCTTGGTAGGCCTGAATGGAAAATCCGAACCAGGAGCTTGGAATCAGGTGCTCGGCACTTCCTCTGACAGAGCTACAACGCGCCTCAAATATGTATTCAGTTGGGTCAAGATACCTAATAAAAAAACTTTTACCCATACTACACTACTACAATATTTGCATGGCGCTGGAGTGTTGTGTTAATAGTGTTTTTTGGTACGTTACTTACTCAGGATAAAGGATAAAGGACGACGTTACTTAATCCTTTTGGGATGCGTCACGCATTCTACCTATATGAGATGTGATGGAGGCGATTTGGCCATACATGACTTGCAGTGACCAGCCGATGAACAAGTCAGCGCTTCATCCTTCCCAGAAAAATCTGGTACCAATTCATCGACCTCGAATGGATGGAAGGCTTGTTTGGCCTGGGCGGGAAATCGGAACCCTGGTATCGGGTGCAAGCGACAGCCGGCATCTCCTCCGACTGCACTGCACGCGCCCCCTCAACTGGATGGAAGACAAAAACTGCGAAAAAGGACGGGTATCTTACAACAGAATGCCGTAGCCTGGAAAACACTCCCGCTCTAGGTTCACTTTTCAAAATATTTCAGCAGTTTCCAAAGAAGACGAACAGAAAACGACCACACAGTTGATATAGGAACTTTTTTCGAATAGCAACTAATCAGGATAGAGGACGAAGAAAAACAGTACGCGCGTATACTTGAAAACAACTGTGAACCGAAACTCAAAGTAACTCGTTCGAAATAAAGCCCGCGTAGCGCAGACGGCATGGGACCGGATTCCGCATGGTACCACGAATCGATCATGGATGGGCTTCTTCCGCGTTCAGGCCAACCAAGCCATCCATCTCCCTGTGACCCATGATCTAGTACCGCACTCGTCTTGAAAAGAGAACTTGCCCAGTGACTGGACACCGAGAGTCATTGCACATGTCAAATAAAGGATAAAGGATGGAAGACGGCGTTTAGCGAATCCCTTCTGGAATGCGTCGCGCATACTACTCCTGCGGAATGCCGTGGCGGCAACATGAACTACGTCTTTGGCCTATCCAAAAAGTTATGGTGGACAGCCAATGGAGAAGTCAGGGTTTTATCCTTCCCTGATAAGTGTGGTGCCAGTTCGCCGACCACGGAAGGATGGACGGCTCGGTTGGTCTGAACGGAAAATCCAAACCAGGAACATGGAATCGGATTCACGCGACAGCGCCTCCTCCGACAGCGCTAATACGCACACATAGGCCAAACATAGATACTTTGCCCACCGCAAGCCCTCGGGCGAGGGAAAAACTCGAAGGCATCTGAACTGCCACCTCCTTATTCACAATTTTGTATTCCTTCATGATGGTTACGTCTTCACGGTGTGGTGATGCCATTTTTCCGACAAAATGCTTGAACAGGTTGAATAGAGGGTGCACACATAACATAACAAGCCAAAGTTGCTTCTGCTATTTTCTGGTTTAGTCCATGTATGGCTCACAGCGGTCGCGTGTAGCGCGGTGGGAGGAAGTGTCGACTATCGTGTGCACCCAATACCAGTTCCTGTTTCGGATTTCCCGTCCAGAGCCAACCATCCCTTTCATCCTTCCGAGGTTGGTGATTTGGTACCAAACTTGTCTGCCAAGGACGAAGCGACTTATTCATCAGCTGGCCACCGCAAGTCATTGTATGGCCAAATACGCATTCAAATCGCCTCCTCGACATCCCGTAGAACAAGAATGCTTGGCGCATTCCAAAAAGGACTGAATAACGCCGTCCGTTATCCCTTATCCTTATCCTATTTGGCTCCCAGTGAATCCTAGCATGATTCATAGCAAGGACGAGTGGCGCAGCCGGTGGCGACTTTAGCGACACTGAATCAGGGTTTAAAGTTCGGATCCCACTGAGACCGACTTCTGTTTTCCCATGGTGAGTAGATAGGGGTCAAACAACTGGAAAAGACAAGACGCTGAGTTTTTTCCTTATCACCACAAATCACTGAGTAGGCCAAACACGCATCCAGGTTGTTCCATGGTAATTCGTAGAAGTGTATGCGTGGTGCATCCCAAAAAACGGCCGGTTAGCAACGATCCCTATGCTTCATCATTATGCTTCTGTTGAAATCATTAGCTTCTTTCCATTCCCTTTACTCCAGCTTAAGTTTCGGCCTTCGTACCTACCTCCACCTTAGAAAAAATCAAATTTTCAAAATCTACCCATAAAAACTCCTTTTCTTCTCACAAAGGCTAGCTACACAGACACCAAGAAGGCTAAGAAAACAACGACACTGCGTAATCTGTCTCGTAATAATTAGGATCTCTGACTTGTCCTTAATTCAATAAGGATAATGATAAAGGACGGCGTTACTCAATCCCTTTTGGAATGCGCTACGCATTCTACTTCTACGGGATGTCGTAGAGGCGATTTGAGTGCGTATTTGGCCATACAATGACTTGCGGTGGCCAGCCGATGAACAAGTTAGCGCTTCATCCTTCCCAGACACGTCTGGTACCAATTCACCGACCCCGGAGGGATGGAAGGCTCGGTTGGCCTGAGCGGAAAATCCGAACCAGGAACCTGGTACCGGGTGCACGCGATAGCCGGCGCCTCCTCCGACAGCGCTACACGCGCCCTAATTCAATAACCCTACTATATAATAATAAGCCACTCCTCTGTCCACAATGCACAGAGGAATGCCTTCACATCTCCACCGGCATTATTGTTCGCCGCTAACGCTTACCCTCTCGGGGAGGAAAACACGCAGATGTGTTATGGATGGACCTATGGACAGATTTCACAACAAATAAATAACTCCGATCGGATGACCATTACCAATCGATTTTATTGACTTCCCCCGAGTTGACCGCTTGAGGTGGAAATCTTGCGAAACAGACTTCACATTGATTAAACAAGATCGGTCTTTATTAATTATTAATCCAGTTCGAAGGCATAACCTGTAGCCAAACCGGAAGGTTATGCCGGGTGACAACGGGTAAGAAATAATTTCCTTCACGCGCCTTAAGATCACAACTATAAAAAGGATAAAGGATAAAGGACGCCGTTACTCAATCCCTTTTGAGATGCGCCAGCGCATTCTACCTCTACGGGATGTCGTGGAGGCGATATGAATGCGTATTTGGCCATACAATGACTTGCGGTGGCCAGCCGATAAACAAGTCAGCTCTTTATCCTTCCCAGACACGTCTGGTACCAATTCACCAACCCCGGAGGGATGGAAGGCTCGGTTGGCCTGAGCGGAAAATCCGAACCAGGAACCTGGTACCGGGTGCACGCGATAGCCGGCGCCTCCTCCGACAGCGCTACACGCGCCCTAATTCAATAACCCTACTATATAATAATAAGCCACTCCTCTGTCCACAATGCACAGAGGAATGCCTTCACATCTCCACCGGCATTATTGTTCGCCGCTAACGCTTACCCTCTCGGGGAGGAAAACACGCAGATGTGTTATGGATGGACCTATGGACAGATTTCACAACAAATAAATAACTCCGATCGGATGACCATTACCAATCGATTTTATTGACTTCCCCCGAGTTGACCGCTTGAGGTGGAAATCTTGCGAAACAGACTTCACATTGATTAAACAAGATCGGTCTTTATTAATTATTAATCCAGTTCGAAGGCATAACCTGTAGCCAAACCGGAAGGTTATGCCGGGTGACAACGGGTAAGAAATAATTTCCTTCACGCGCCTTAAGATCACAACTATAAAAAGGATAAAGGATAAAGGACGCCGTTACTCAATCCCTTTTGAGATGCGCCAGCGCATTCTACCTCTACGGGATGTCGTGGAGGCGATATGAATGCGTATTTGGCCATACAATGACTTGCGGTGGCCAGCCGATAAACAAGTCAGCTCTTTATCCTTCCCAGATAAGCCTGGTACCAAATCACCGACCCCGGAGGGATGGAAGGCTTGGTTGGCCTGGGAGGGAAATCCGAACCAGGAACCTGGTATCGGGTGCAGTCGACAGCCCGCGCCTCCTCCGACTGCGCTCCACGCGCCCATCACAACTAGAACTCGGTAAAGTTTAAACCAGTAAAAAGTGTGAGCAACTGTTTTTGCAACCAATTCGGTCCCTTACATATGGCCTAGTCGGCAGGAGGCGCCCGCTCTAGCGCGTATCTCGAATTGATTTTAGGACGGATTCGTGCACAAGCCATCAAAACCTTCCCCCAGCGTCAGCGAAACCACCAGTTTTACCTAGAAAATGTGGCCACCGTATATTATAGTGCAAGCCGAGTCGTGACAAACAAAAGAATAAACGACGGCGTTACTTAACCTCTTTTGGGATGCGCCACGCATTATAACTCTACAAGATGTCGTGGAGGCGATTTGATTGCGTATTTGGACATACAATGACTTCAGGTGTTCTGCCGATGAACGAGTCAGCGCTTCATCTTTCCCAGACCAATCTGGTATCAATTCGGAGACCCCGGAGGGATGGAAGGCTTGGTTGGACAGACAGGAAATTCGAACCAGGAACCTGGCATCGGGTGCACGCGACAGCCGGCAACTCCTCCGAAAGCGCTACATGCTGCCCGAATCACGATACTTTCACGAAATTTCATATAGGTAAAACATGCGGCGTGTTCCCAAAGCGGATTAATTATTACCAAATTTTCTGGAACAACCCTAGTAGGAGGGGAGTGCGGCTAGAAAAGCGAAGCAAACACAAAGGGGAGGGTTATCACCGGTAGGAAGGATAAAGGATAAAGGAAGGCGTTAATCAATTCCCTTTGGGATGCGCCACGCATTCTACTTTTACGGGATGTCGTGGAGGCCAATTGAATGCATATTTGGCCATACAATGACTTGCGGTGGCCAGCCGATGAAAAAGTCAGTGCTTTATCCTTCCCAGACAAGTCTGTTACCAATTCACCGACGCCGGAGGGATGGAAGGCTTGGTTGGCTTAAGCGGGAAACCCGAACCAGGAACCTGGTATCGGGTGCAGGCGACAGCCGGCGCCTCCTCCGAATTCGCTCCACCGGTAGGAAATTGCATAGGAATATCGTCCCGAAGGACAGGCGTACCTCGAATCGATTCTAGGCTAGCCATCCAAACCCTCCCCTAGCGACAGAGAAACAGGTTCTATCTACAAAATGCAATCACCACTAGCAGTGTACATATAGACCCAGAAGAAACTTTGCCTTCAATTTTACCGTTGTTTTCAAAGAGGCTGAGCAAAATGCACCCACTAGGATAGATATACGGCGCATGTCGCAAAGGTGCACAGAATTGGGAGATGAGCACACGCCAGCCAATAAGGGTACCAACAATGCCTCTGAATGGGACGCCCACTCGATACGACCTGATTGGTTGGCGCGTTCCCACCACCCAATGCTGCGCGACTTCGCTACCTGTGCCTAGATTAGCTTTTCTCTTTTACCCTTTGATCCTATGCGCGTTCGCTACTCAGCGACGACGGGTAAGTCTAGTAGTGGTCAGAATACAGACCTACTAGCGTTGGAACCAAATGCATCTAAGTACCTTATTCCACAGCAACGAGACGTTCATCACCGCCTAGCCAAGCACTCGCTGCCCCTCCTGATACAATAAGGCAGGCCGAGTGTTACCCGGTTTACAACGAACGGATGTCCCTGGAATCGATAGCGCCTCGCCGAGTGGCGCGAATGTGGCACTTGTTGATCGCGGCCGCAATAAATGCTCGTCTCATGGAGGACGCAGTGTTTCCGGGAACGCGGATACCTGGACCGGACGCGGAAGTGACCATCCCTCTCCTTGGCGCCTTGATTTTCTGTGATGCGGAGAAATACGGGCAGTTTTAGATGGGCTTGCAGCACCTTGCTCTGGAACGCCAGCCCTCATACACACCGCCATTGAGTGTTCGCTGTGTGCAGACGCAGTGTAACCTGACGTCAGATGTGTTCGCTGCTAGTTTAGGCAGCATGAGCTCTCTCTCCGAAGAATGACATCTGCGCTTACAGCAAAGAGAGTTGAGACCACACTTCCGAGATTTCCAATCTGCCTCTTCGTGCCAGCTGGCCATGGATGGACCTTTGACATCGCCCAAGTACCACCTTAGGTACTTGGGCGGCCTCTTCTGTCCCTTCAGCTGGACGAACTGCTATTAAGCCCTGTTGGATGGTGAGCGACTACCGTATCTACACTCTCCGATCTTAGGGTCCCCGCCAATGAAAGTGGAAGAGCGACCGGAACGGGTACCATTATTCATCGCACCACATGACCAGCGCTCCTGACGAACATGCGAAGGGCGAAGAGAATGACGCAATTTTTCAGCTCGACGAATAGCGCCATCAGAGTTTCTTAACACATGACAATGGAGCTTTGACGCATGAAGACGGCTTGGTATACCACCTCTTTGAAAGTGATTAGTGCGAAACAGCTTCGAAGACCTCATTCGAACTCCCTTTCTGCTTGAAGACTCGTTGTAAGAAAGCGCGCCCTCAATTTAGGATCTATCCTGGTCGGCAGCGAGCAGAGGCATTTTTGCTTCGGTACCTCTTCCCAGGATGTGACAAAGAGCTCAGGTTGCAACAAATGATATGATGGCCGTTCTACGGAGAGAGAGGGGAAGGATGGTGTGACCAGGGAGGCAGACTCATTTGCGATGTGCAGTCTGCCTTCTCTCGACTAAGATAGATCCTTTACTTCAGCTAAGGAAGGGACGAATAGGTGACCGAAATCATCCTCATGGGAATAAGTAGTGAAACGGAAGAACTAAATAGAAATGAGACTGAGCTATAGGAAACGATATCGAACAATAATAGACGACGTATAGAAGAGAACAATGAATTTATCACACTATAAGTGGTCCCCTAGAACCTTTTTGCGATTTTTCACCTAATAATACTATCAAATTCGAAAGCAGGGTTGACCACAAAATCTACTATAACCGAAAACCTCCCTTGTCAAGAGGCCTTAACAATGTTACTTCTCTAATCAGAACTTCGGATCTACACTAGTGTGGGGAAAAAACTTCACTCAGACTCTCCTACAACGTTGGGAAAACTGAAAGTAATACCGTAGAGTTACCCCGAAAGAACCTTCCTTTGTAATTCCTTTGCCAGGAGACGCTACACCGCTTACATTTCCTTCGCTTCTTTAGCAATGATCCCATCCGACTAGGATAAATCTCAGAACTTATCGCAGTATGGTGTATTCAGTATAAAGCCTTAACACAACCCACGCATTCACTCAAATGTTTCCCAACGATATACCGCAAAAGTAGAAAGCACGGCGCATCTCAAATAGAAATGTAGAACGCAGACCAGTACTCCTTCATTTATAACATCTTAACATCCATTTTTACTCACAAAGGTTTTTGGAACACACGAAAACATAATTTGAAAATAAAGCGAATTAAGCATTGTGTAAATAAATAGTAATCCAAGAACCGTGACGAATTCGACATTTGAGTGTCCAACTTCTTCGAGACACAGCCACCGGAGTTCTTCCATTCTTTGTGAGGACGTTGGCGACAAGTCATTGATAATAATGGAGATTACTTCTTGTATTAAGGTATGGCCATTCTTTTCTTGTAGCGATTTTTTTTTTTGACAAAAATCTTAATGCTTGATGCTTGTAATCCCACAGCCTAATAGTATAGAACAACGCAGTTTAGTCCAGATGTAAATGGTAGAAGACATGAAGAGGAGTGAAAATAGCACAGACGGACGGACGTCTAGTTCACGGCCATTCCAATCATTCCAGGCTATAAACTCACTGAGTCCCGTTCGGGTCCAGCTGTTTCAGTTTCGTCAAAACCTTGATCTCCAGGTAAGCAGCATCACGATACTTATGAACATTGCGAACAATCTTCACGGCTCTCATCTTATCTCTCTGAACAGAAGGTTTTAGTGCAGCCATCAATTACTATCTTTTTATGCGACAAACCTGCTTGTCGTATGCTTTCACGACCCTTCCAAATGTTCCTTCTCCAAGCTCCTCTCGAAGCTCCCCTAAAACATGACAAAAACTTAACACAAAGACTGAAAATTAATACCTCCAAATGTAGTGTAGAACTCAAAAAAAGTAGCGAGGAAAGATTAGGAAAAGCAAAAGAAGAAAGAAACAAACATCGTCCGTGAAGTGTATCGTTCTTCTTAAAGATAAGATGACCATCATCATCATCAGGTAGAACTCCAGCAGCTTGCCGATCCAGATGCGCTTTCATACGCGCTCTCTAAAACATCAACAATAGGAAACAACTCTCAAGTTGGAGAAATTCCATTAGAAATGGACCTGATCAGTTTGCTTCTGCAGCCTTGACTTTTGCCCCGATGCAATGATTTTATCAACCTTGGCTGAAACGGTGGGCGGAAGTTGAAGTTGAGCGAGTAGATTTGCTGTCGCTGAGGTGACGGCTTTTACGGGCGGTTGTACGACGTCTTTTTCGAGTTCTTTTTTCTCCTCCACCTTTAGGCTCTCCGGTACGTCAATCGAAACCGACTGCGTGGAGAACGCCGCTGCGACGGCGTTCACGGTCTTCTTAGCCTTCTGCTCATCAGCTTGACTGGACTTCTCGCCAATATCCATTTGACATTTCGATGGCACCTGCACCGCTGCATTTTCCTTGACCTGCTCCTTCCTCTTTCGCAGCGTCACTTTCTTCTCAATGATCCTCTGGTCCTCGACGTTGATGTTATTCGTCGTCGACGCTGCAGTCAGCGGAGACCCGATAGCGCAAATGGTTGTGCCACTCTTCGAACCATACGCCTTCCTCAGAGCCTTTGGCGCTGACGGAGTGGCTCCAGCGTTTCTCGGTTCAATTGGTGGAAGCTCAGTCACAACCATCTTTGCACCTCTTGCCTTATTGTTCGAGGTCGCGGTGGATTTCTCGCTCTCCGGAGAAGCTTTTGGAAAGCTTGCAGGAGAGGGAGCGCCCGATTTCAGAAGAGCAGAGCTCTTAGGCACACCAGCTTCAGTAAACGATGATAGCTTCACAGTGCTATCCTTGTCTTCCGAGTGCACGTTATTCACCTCTTCATATTCACCCTTTGGTTCAAGACCTTGTTTCTGCGTGGTGCTAGCAACAGCACGTAGAGATGAAGCCTTGGGTGACGGCTCAGTTCGCAGAGGGCGACGTGGTAAATTCGCCAAATTCGCCCTGGGCGTTGGTAACGGGACATGTAGGGCAGCTTGGCTAACTTCGTTCTTCTTCAGCTGAGTCATTTTTCCAGCGAACTGCTTGAACAACGGCGACCTCCTAGCGTTCGCTGACGGAGCGACCATGGCGTTGGTAACAACAGGTGTTCGAGGAATTTCTTCTTCATCGATTAGCCGTGGAACATCAGCTGAAGGAGAAGCCGCGGGCTCTTGAACGGGAGAAAATTCCCTCCACAGTGCTTTCCAGTGGTTGAAGCTTCGATACAAGTGCGGATCCGAGACACATTTGCGCAGGCTGGCAAGCAGATGAGTGTTGCGACGCCGGGATACATAGTTTTTGTACTTCCTCTTTCTCGGAATCACCACTATGGGCATGCGTCGCAGAACCAGCGGCGTATCGTTTGAAGGCTTCTTCGGCATATCTTTGAAGTAACACGATGACACTAGGGTTAAGGCGTCGCTACAGAAGTGGGTGAGCGGCGACAAACACGAGTTTCACAAATCTCGAAAACCCGTCTGATCAGGTGAAAGTCACTTCTCTTGACAGCGGAGCACGTCGGATAAATGGTAGAGGCGATCAACCGTCGGTAATGTGCCAAAAAACTGCTCGGCCAGAGTCGAAGATTGATGAAAATCGAACGGAAGTCACGGATATGGACGCAAAAGACGACCCTGTCCAGAATAAGCACTGCGATGAAACATATGTTGAAGCCAGTCGTGAGAAGTGGATGAACAATGTTGACGAGTGTGCTAGGGCACTGATCTTCCAAGCCGGCTAGCCGGTGAGCCGAAAGCTATAGTCCTCGCAAGAAACAGCCGCGTGCATCCGCCCACCGAGCCAAACTTTACAACCTCCGCCACGCTTCACAATTTTTTCGAAATCAGGGGGATCCCAAGCGCAAAGACAATAAAGAGTTGCATCAAAATCGTTGGCAAACACTTTAAGTCACAGCAACATGACATGTTTTCCTTTGGATAATGTCCAAAGCACCTTCGAAATAGACATCGATAATCCAGCCTGCTGCGGCTGTTACACTTTGAACACTACACCGCCGCCGAGTTCTGGACTCATGTAACAAACCTTCTCAGCACGTTCCGCGCGACCTTGGTCATCTCTTCTAGATCTCAGCCTGCTCGATTCTTGTCCACGCGGTCGAATGCTGACTTTCCTCGCTTTGCGGCCGTACATCGCAGGAGCATACGAAGCCGTATACCGCATATCGGTGTATCTTTTTCAAGTATCTAAAACAAAACGAGTTAGGCTGGTAGGACCCCACCCGAGATGAATTTGTAAAACAAGACAATTCTGAAAAAGCACCTCAGAGTAAGTTTAATTTCAACTTCTCTATATGTCGAAATAGTTTTAAAAACTATGCTATCTAACTGATTTGCAACATCCAAAGCTGAAGACATGGATATTCAAGAGCAGGGACGGAATTTAACAGCAGTGACACCTTTAGAAGGTATCCAAATGTTTCCAAGACAGTTTACAGGTAATCGTCGTCCTTATACAGAGAATGCGGTGATTGTGCCTATTCATCACCAACTATATCGACGATGTTGTCTTACTCTGGCGCCCGGTATACAGCGTTTGGGTAATTTTGCTCTGAAAGGAAAACCTCTTCAAGATAAAATCTTCAATATCTTCAATGATAGCTTCAATTCAGTCGCAGAGCCACCAGTAAGAACTGTTTGTTTCCAAGTAATCTCCATGCTCAACGTTCTCGAAACCTGGTCGTAGAATGATTCAGTTCAGCATTCTTCTGTGCCTGCCAGGATTCCTAACAACTTTTTATGACGGTCAACGTTTCCGCAAAATTCTCTTTTCAAGGTCCGAAAGGAGCTCAAAAGGTCTTGAAACTGCGCAGTTCACTAGGCCAAAGACGTTATCTCCACTAAACCACCATTACTACAATTAATCGTTTCGACGTTTCATTTTAAAGTACTGACCGACATGACATAAACTGCTTTAACACCACGCTCACGATAGCTCGTCCAAAATGCTGTACACAACATCGAGTGAGTGGCTGTCACTTTTTCGGTCCCTCACCCCTCCTAAAACCTGAACGTCGTTAGCTAACTAGCTGCACCGTCGGTACTAGCTGCACCGAGGACAGTCACGAACATAGAGATAGTAAATGATAGGCAAATAACGATTTATATAGGGAAGCAGCCCATGTGCATGCAAAGAACTCCAGGACGTGATCATCTACGACACCTATGTCAAAGTTGGCCGCATTCCTCCTCTTGCTCAGTCAGTGGTGGTCTCCTCTGTTGAGGTGGAAAAGAAAGAGTTAGTTGACTTCTAGTCGTTGGCGAGTTTTACGTCTAAACTAAACGCTTGGCAGATATTTGGGTACTTGTAGAGAAGCGGGCATGAAAAATAAAAACCTGAGGCTTTGAGGCTAAAACCCACAGCTCGTACCCTGCACTTTGAAATGACGTTTGAGCTGGTAGTGCTGTAGGTGTTTCCAACTACTCCTGGCTCTGGAGAAGGCGAAGCTCGCCGAAGCATAAGCCGAATAAAAAACTGGATAACAAACATGGTGAACAGATATAAAAAGAGCACTAACAGTTAAACAACGCTATGCCTAGATCCATCGAAAGTCGAACCTGGGCGCTGAAATTCAATTAATCACCTCTTTTGTTAAACAAAAATTCTGCTTCCCATGAGCATTTGCTCTTAACAACTAGAAGAAGCCGAAAGTTAAGACCGTTTTAAAAATCCCAGACAAGCTGTCTGCGATTCAGCGACCCTGAAAGGATCGTAGACATGGTTAACTTCAGAGTAAAACTGGTCCTTGTACACATACAATCTAATTCTCCTGTCAATGCGACCATTCTCCTGCCCCCAAGAGATCTGCTAACTGCTTCAATATTACAAAAATGCTTCTTCAGAACATGTTCATGTTACCCGACTCCTCACCTAAAAGACTATTAACTACACAACAGAATTCCAAGAAAGCGTTTTATCGAATTTCTATTCGAAATAGAAGTGAATAGACGCGCAGACGAAAAATCAGCTTTCCCGCTTCTTATCCTAAAACCAATCGTAGTGAAGGAGATTCTTGAGGCTCCATAGATATGTGAACAATTCTTTAAACAATGCGACTAGAGGGAAGAATGAAGAATATATTACGTATAAATAGTTACCGAGGAAACATGAAACGTATGCAGACAAAGCAAAATGATTAAGCAAAAATTGTTTTCCAAGGTAAGACGACTGTAAGATTGGTCAACTGCACAGCACACTGTTTACACATGAAATACAAGAAAACTGCTAAAAACTTTGCTGAAATGTGCTTAAATAACCATACAAAATAAAACCACTAAAATCCAAGTGCACATATATATCATCAAAATACTGGGGCCGGATTCATCAACGACTAACCCGCGGGTATAGGGAGTAGAGATACCCACGATTAAGTCTGCTTCTCTGACTCTTGCCTTATCTCTACCTGACTGATATCTCTACCTCTTATATACCGCATACCTACGGGTTTGGTTGTTGATGAATCCGGTCCCTGATGTGTCTTGCCAGGATGCGCCACTCCAGAATTCTGGTATACTCTATACACTGGATCTGACGCCGACTCGGATAAGTCGAATTCGTCATATTTCAAACCTCAGATAAGTGGATCAAGCAGATAGCAGCATTCTTGAAATGTCAGCATCTTTGGATGATCCAAATAAAGGTGATGTTACCTAAAATGGATTTTCGGATGATTCAAAAAAAAACTGATTTTTCCTTGGATCGGACACCGGATACCCAATTCGGGAGAGGTGCCAAATTTCAGATCAAAATCAGTTATCTGCATCATCCGAAATCACCCTCATACAAATTATCCTAAAATCCACGATTTTCAAAAATGCCATAATCCGCATGATCCATTTACCCAAAATTTAAGAAAAATGACGGACACGAATTACCCGAATTGGCATTGAAATCAATGCATAATATACTCCCGTGAAATGTATAATATAATCCCGCGAAATCCTAACGGCAGGTTCATGGTACGCGACCAAAGCGAGTGGTCGTCCATGCAAAAAATGGAGATCGATTAATACCGAGCAACAACAACAAGAACTTCTCATAATCAAAAATATATAGCCGCATGCACACTCGGCAGCGGCGGCAGCGGCAACCGTGATTAAGAATAGGGGCATCGATTTGGCGGGAATCGATGCCCCTAGTTGCGCTTATCCGACTAAACGGATAATTTATTATATCATATTATTCGAATTCGAAACTCCTGGTCTTCGAATATTCGATTTCGAACAGGAATCGAAAATTTGGTTCGAGTAAGTTTCGAGTATTCGAAAAATAGGAAATACTCGAACACTTTATTCGGACAATTATTCGAATAGTCGAATAAGCCCAACTATACTGCCGAGTCTGCATGCGGCTTATCGTCGCCTTTCCCGTCGCGGATAATGCATAAGCTTCCGCAGTACCTGAACTCCAACTCCTCAAAGCCCTGTTTCCGTCTGTTATCGACTCCAGGAATGGCAGCCAGGACGCGATGAATCATAAACTTCCTTTTGTGAATTCGAAAACACGAAACGACTAGTTCAACACAGAATGAAGAAGACCTTTATTTGGAGACATGAGAGGGTCAGATAGCGTTACGGAACCTACATTACAGGTCCTAATAGAAACAACAATAAGCTTGAAGTTCAACGAGATATTTCCCTAAGGGCCCGTTCATACTTCGCGACAACAGCGACAAGAGCGCAGCGCGCGGAAGTATGAACAGCCGACAGCAGCGACTGGATCGACAGCGCCGGCGCTCGACTATGAACACTTCTCGGAGGCGCGCGCCCGGTTTTAATCGATTTGCATATTTAGCACGGGCAACGAGACCGACGAGGGCGCAGCGAGCCCAGCGCGCATGGCGTGCGCAGAACGGGCAAGTATGAATATACGACAACAGCAATTGGAGCGACAGCACCGGTGCTCCAGTATAAACACTTTTCGGCGGCGCGCGCTCAGTTTCAAACGATGCGCATGTTTTGCACAGCCGACGAGTCCCCCTTCTCGCGAAGTATGAACAGGCCCTAACCACCACGACCGGAGGTGTATCATAATTTTCGAGGCTCTTACAAACGTTCGAAAACCAACTCATTTCTTGATTTTTTTCACATGAGAGCCCTAGCACTAAAACGTGTGAGTCGCTTTCATAGCTGTGCTCAAATAACCTATTCGAACAGGCACTCGAGTGATTTTTGTCCGATCTCGAATGCTCCAATTCGAACCTTCCACAAATCGCGTTATTCGGAGGAGGCGCCGACTGTCGCGTGCACCCGATACCAGGTTCCTGGTTCGGATTTTCCACCCAGGCCAACCGAGCCTTCCATCCCTCCGGGGTCGGTGAATCAGACGTGTCTGGGAAGGATAAAGCGCTGACTTGTTCATCGACTGGCCACCGCAAGTCATTGTATGGCCAAATACGCATTCATATCGCCTCCATGACATCCCGTAGAAGTAGAATGCGCTGGCTCATCTCAAAAGGGATTGAGTAACGCCGTCCTTTATCCTTTTATCCACATCCGGATACCCAGAGAAACTGCAGTTTTAGAACATATTCGGATTCGAATATTCGAAATTTGTGAGCAATTGAAACCATTCGAATGAAAATTTTGAGAGCACAACTATAGTCTTTTCTAAAGAGGGTTTTGGCATGCTCAACTAAGACTGACCGTGTATTTTTGAGTCCAACAAAGAATTAAAATCTGTACAGGTTTGGAGATAGTAAATAGAGCTTTAACACACAAGTGGTTTAAAAAAGCTCACTCGCCGCTGCCTTCGGACAAACCTTTGTATCATGTTTTTCCCTCGGCCTCTGTACGAAGAAGGAAAACATAGGAGTAAGAGAAAAAACATAAGAAGCAAGTAATGTTTAAGCCTAGAAATAAAGCGCAAGTCTTTTTTAGATATTCTAAACGACAACTGTTGAAGATTACTGAAGCAATAAAACTTTTCATATGACAAATATATCATGTATTGTAAAGAAAAGTGAGCAATCACTCTCGAAATGAATGAAGAAGACTATCAACACGATCCAAAAATTGATTTTTTTGAGTCTGGAATCCACTACGTTCGTTATAAACCGCCATCACTGAGCAGCCGCTACTTTTCTACGGAAAACACTTGAATTCAAGTAAACTAAAGGAAAACAACGCTGGAAAAGCACAGCGAGATTTAAGAAATCAACAGTTTTTTTTTCTACTGAAAGTACAAGATGGGCACCGATTAGTCTATAATCAATAAGTAATTTAACTGCATAGAAAATATCTAACAGTAGCGTATTAAGGCAAAGATGCCAAACGTCCTATGTTAGAGTAGCTGCTACTACCTTTGGTGATGAGTTCATAAGTCATCAATCACGCAGCGTTAAATTTTGTCTAGGTAGTAGTTAATTGAATCCTAAAATTCGCTAATCCAAAATTCGAAAGCATATTTCCATGAGATCTAAGGTACGAGAGATAAGCTTGTTTGGACTTTACCCTCAATCCATTTTTCCCGGCTAGTTGCTCTCCTTGGTTTACACTCACCCAAGTTCAAAATTTGCCGCTACACTCCCTCTCCGGAACCTGAAGGTCCATGTTTTTCAATGTAAACTTTTTGTAAACGAGGAAAGCTCCATTAAATATCCGGCGCAGAATATCAGTTGCCACACCAGAACACTTCGAAACATACCACAGCCTCCTCACCCTGCTTGGTATAACGCATTAGAATTGGTCGGCATTTCTAAAGAAAAACAGGTGCCTTAAACCACACATTCAATATTCGAAAGGAGCATATGGGGAAAATGTTGTGGAGTTAAGGTGACAACTGAAAAAAAATACTGAAGAGCAACTACTTCGTACTAATTTGACGACCTACAAACACATTGACTGATTATTATTATTACTTCCAGGATGCGCCACGCATTTTACTTATACATGATGCCGTGGGGGTGATTTGAATGCTTTTTTGTCCATACAATGACTTGCGGTGGCCAGCCGATGAACAAGTCAGCGCTTTATATTTACCGGACAAGTCTACTACCAGCTCACCGACACCGAAGGGATAGAAGGCTTCGTTGGCCTGGGCAAAAGTCCAAACCAAGAAACTGGTATGTGCACGCGACAGTCAGCATCTCTTCCGACTGCGCTACAAGCGCCCTACTATTATTATTTATCCAGGATTTTATATTATTTTTATTTGAACAAATTTATTTTTCATTTCAGTTTTTCTCCAAACCCAACAGAGGTCGATAATGGAAGAAACAGTCCAGTAAATATTGGACTGTTTCGGAACATGACCTGTAACCTGCGTATTGTGGGAGTAAACAAATTTAAGGAGGCTGACAACAAAAACCAAAACACATCTAATGCAATTAAGATTTTTGATACGCTGTCTAAGGCCTATGTTATACTTCGGCGACGCGTTGGCGACGCTATGTTGCGTGGGCTGCTATGCACTGCGTAACACTGTCGTCGACGTCGCCGACAACAGCGTCGCCGAAGTATAACATAGGCCTAGCCTGAACAATGACTCATAGTGAGAAGGAACTTTGCATTGCCTAACAAGACACTTATATTTGAGGACACTGCCTTAACGAACAAGAGTGACGTGAACGATTTCTAGCCCCGCACGAGTGATGTTATGACAACCGATTTGATGTTTTCCAAGGGTACATCTCTTCAGGTCACGTGAAACAATGGATATAGCAAATCCTGTGCAGATTATTCCTAGTCAGCAGATTCCAGGTCACGTTCTTCTAAAACCTCAAAGTGAAGAGCGGGAAAGATCTAAGTAACCTAGTGAAGATCTAAAAGATTTCCCGATCAAGTTTCTACAATAAACCGTTATGAAATGTTCTTGTTTCTTCACCATAGATTGCACAATTGACTGTGAGCTGAAGTGAAAATCAGCTTGTAATCAAAACGGTTTTATCTTCATTTGGATTACGATATGATCTGAGTGGATCTTGCCGCTATTACTATACACAACTCTCGTGGCGAAATGGAAGTGAAGCCTTGAGCATAACACTGAAACAAAGTCCAGTTCTACCACTGATTTGCCGAAATTAATAGTTTATATCTAATTCGCATGGCATTAAATTAGCCATCCTTAGTATTTCAATGAGAGTGTCAGTGGCAGAGGAGCTCTCAGTGTACTAAGGACTCATTAAATATACGTCACTATTTGCTACAGCAACTATAGTGTTACAATCTTAGTTTCATTCACCTCTCCCTACTGCTTCAAGCCTCCTATCAGTTCCAGTAAATATTGTATATCGGGTTTTAGCTTTAAAAGAAAGTTTTACGACTGAAATTGTAAGTCGCACTGTGCTAGTTGATGACTAACTAAATAAAAATCGTGAATAATGCACCTAATAGAAGATGACGCTGTTCAAATCCCTTGACTGAGACCACGGCAGAATTGACTAAGTCGATTCATTTAGTGATTGCATAAGGACGCCAAAAATGTTTCTTCAGTCCTGGACGGAAACCACTAGCACACTCACTGACGTCGAATCTTATGAGTACCGTTTTAGAATCCCCAGTAGAAGCAGCTACACAGAAATCGCTGGAACAGAAAGTAGTTTGCGGCAGCAGGGAGAGATCTATGAAATTAAGATAAATGAAGTTAAAGTTTTTTGAATTAAGTTTTAAAGAAATTTCAGTAGGATCGCCTCCTATTAGGTGCATTATTCACAATTTTTATTTGGCTAGTCATCGACTAGCACGATGCGATTGTTACAGTTTCAGCTCTAAAACGTTATCCTTTTAAAGCTACAGACCGATATACAATATTTCCTGGAACTTATAGGAGACTTGAAGTAGCAGGGAGAGATGAAAGAAACTAAGATTGTGACACTTTAGTTTCTGTAGCAAATAGTGAAGTGTATTTAATGAGTCCTTAGTACACCGAGAGCTCCTCTGGCACTGACACTGTCATTGAATTACTAAGGATTTCTAATTTAATGCAATGTGAACCAGACAGAAACTATCAATTTTGGCAAGTCACTGTAACCCTGGATTTTGTTCTAGTGTTATGCTCAAGTTTCACTTCCATTTCGCCATGAGAGTTGGGTATAATAATAGCGGCAAGATCCACTTAGATGATATCGTAATCCAAATGAAGGTGAAAGGCAATATGAATACAAGCCGATTTTAACCTAAGCTCACAGTTGACTGTGAAATACGAGGTAGAGGTGGAAAGACTTTTCTCATAACGATACACTTTAAAAAAAAAAGAGTACAGAAATAAAATAAAAATGATATTATCAGAAAAATATCGTATCACTAATAACCATCGAACTTCGTTCAAAATCCTTCGAGAGTACTATGATTGAAGGTTTCCCAGGAGTGCTAGAATTTTTGAATGCGCCTTTTCAGTAAAGCCGGAAAATAACGTGACTTTAAGTCATGTCAAACTACATGCGGAAGATAAGTATCGCATGGATGGGCTTTTGTCCATTTTTAGTGGTCAGAATTGTAGAAGTCTAGATGGAGGTCTACCATGTATTTCTTCCAGTCAAATCAGGGTGTCCCCTGCAGTTCTTCTGCACATGCTTCGGTGCTTAGTTTCTTCATTTCACAAACCCTTTGGACAAATTCTTCCATTTTATAAAGAAAAATGAAGGTAGATCCCCATCCCAGACTTGCACCACCAGAATTCCAACATACTTTTGGATTGGAGGAAGCAACAGTGTTCAATGAAGGTTATTGACAGAATTTTTGGCGCAGTTGTGGCTGCGTGAGGCATATGCGTGCGTACGCTGACAGACATAAAGTGATAACGTTGGATGAGAAGATCTTTTCACACACGCCATATTCGCTACTCCCCGAGTGAATTTTCTAAACAAACAGTTTCTTTTGGCACACACTTGGCGCTATTTTCTTCCTCAAAATTACCGTTATTTTCACTTATTCTCGACTTTATTATTGAAAGGGAAATAAACCTTAAAAATGCTGTGACTTCATGTAAGTTTAATAGCCGAACAAAATATGGAAGCTAGACAATTAAACTTGCCAGCACCAAAGTATCACAAGTTATCAGAAGATAAATTGATGCTGGTTTTGGAAGGCGGACCAAATGGTGTTTTGTAAGACGACATCCTACCTTGATCCTTTTCCAGAGGACAGTAGATGCATTAAATGTGAAAACGTTGACAATTTCACGGAGTTAGCAGTGGAGAAATGAATAGCAATGCAACTCCTCGGACTAGGGTCTACCTCGTAAACTAGGATTTCACCAATAAATCAAGACAAACTAACGTAGTTCTGACCAAAAATCACCTTCCACTTGTCTTCTTTATTCTGTGCACTGAATTGCCACGATTTTTATAATGGCGAAGTTGTTCCGTATAATTCTGGCCATTCCAGGTTGTCTTTATGAATGTCAAGAAATAGCACATATGGAGGATGCATTTAGAAGCTTATTTATTCCAGCACCAGCACACAAAAGTGAACAGAATGATTCCATCTTCATTGAAACGACCCTTCTTTAATGCGTTTTCAGCTGTGTTGCTAATTCTACTCCAAAGGATGCATTTAAAAGCTTGTTTAACCCAGCATCAGCATATTGGAAGTGAGAAAATGACTTTCTCATCATTGAAATGACTATTTTCTACGTTTAGCTGTTGTGCTACTAACTCTGCTCATAATGATCTGTTTTCTGGAAATCGATTTTCTTCCTTCCAGTTTTTTTTTCATTTACTGCGTTTTCAAAGTAATATTTTTTATTCTGATATCAAGCGCTTATAGAGCACATTTTATGCAATGCTAAAAAGCAGAAAAGTGATGATTATACCCATGCCTTTTTCAGAGAAAAATCTGCCAAACGAGGAGGAAAAATGATTGCCTGACGAAATAACCCCACTTCTATTTCCCATTGTTACCACTCGCACAAAAATATCTCCCATCCAACTACATCAGAAGCAAATTTTAAACGTTGGAACAGATTAGCCAACGATTTCTTTCAACGCGTTGTTAGCTAACCACAATGAATTTCAAATCGTTCTGTTGAAAAAGAAACTCACATTCACAATCGTTATTCAGATCAGCTTCTGTTACAACCGCGATGTCATGGTGATATGCTGATCCCCTGATTCGTCTCCTGTACCACTCAGTTTATTTACCTGAACATATTGTATGAGTAAGAAACGACGCCGACATACACACAGTGCAAAAACTGTTCAACCTAATTCTGCGACGGAATTATAATACAGAAAATGTTTTGAAAAAGATTGCCTGCAGAACTACCTTGCAACCTAGACATGGCAACAGAAATTGCTACACCACAACGAACTAGAAACGAACCATACTAACGAAGAAAACCTCAAGCAACCCCAAGCGCTGCATTTGTCTCGCGGTCGCGACGCGTTTGTGTACGCGTAGCGCGAAAAGTCCTTCACGAGAGGTGCCGTGAGGTGAGAGAGCGCGATGGACGCTGATTTGCTTGGTGGCATTCTGGAATAGAAAAATAGAGACGATACTGAAGAAATACACTGCATTCAACTACTATACGAGCACAGAAAAATCGGCGATTCGGGCACTTCCGTCAGTTCAGTAGCTTCGCCGTTTCATTCGCGACTAAACAGCCAAGGGTAAGGCGAGCTGTCCATGAAAATGGACGAGTTTGGCGCAATATGGGTTGGGAGCGCGGGTGTAGTCCATGGTGGACTTGGATACTTTCAAGCCTGCTATAGGACGACTATTTTGCCTCCCTAGCAAGGGTCCACCCCGGCACCAGGATTGTACTCGAATGGAAAAGGGATCTATCCTAGTCAGAGGAGAGGGTGGCACCGCTACAAAAGAAAAACAGAGTGCAATAGCGCGGCCTCTTCCGGCTAGAAGACTTCAAAGAACGCTAATTCGAAGTGTTCTATTCATAAAATAGATAACTTTCAATTTTGCTGCAGTTGACAAAAAAGTCGAAGTGGAATGCTCCTTCCCCATTAGGAATGATCCAAAAAACGCAGGAAATTCCAACGCCATAAGAGTGCACCCCCCCCCCCTAATTCATATTGCACCATGAGTTTTCCTACAGGGCAGGTTTGTCAACAACTGAACCCGCGGGTATGCGGAATATAAAGGGTAGAGATACCCACGATGAAGCATTCATATCAACCCCTTATTTCAATTCTCCTTCCTATACCCCGAACACCCGCAGATTTCATTGTTGATGAATCCGGCCCCAGGTGCACTCAATCACAACTAAACCTGCAGAAAAAAAACGGCACTAGTTAAAAGTTCCGGCTCCACCGACAAAACTTGGGTCGAAAAAAAATTCTTGGCTGAAACTTTGTCTAGGGGGTTATTTGGGGTGCTGGTCACGAATCTGATATCGGTTTTTGACGATTTGGTCGGAGACCACCCATACCATTAACAAGGGTGGTCGAGGCAGGGTCACCGATTTCGCTGAAACTTCGTCTAGGGGTGTTATTTGGGGTGCTGATCACGAAACTGATATCCGTTTCTAAAATTGCGGCCGATTACGGTAGGTTATGGTAGCTAAAGGTAACTAAGGCAGCCGAGTTCATAATAATCGATTTTGCCCAAACTTCGCCTAGGGAGTTATTTGGGGTGCTGATAACGAATCTGACATCCATTTTTCGTTTTACGCGGGAGTTTGGGCGAAATCGGTGACTATTACCTTAGTCCCCGTACCTTCCGTAACCTATCATACTCCAGCGTAAAATGAAAAACGGATGTCAGATTCATGATCAGCACCCCAAATAATCCCCCTAGACTAAGTTTCGGCGAAGTCGGTGACCCTGCCTGGACCAACCATGTTAACGGTATGAATGGTCTCCGACTCAATCGTGAAAAACGGATATCAGATTCGTGATCAGCACCCCAAATAACCAACCCCCTAGACGAAGCTTCAGCGAAAAAAATTTTCGACCGAAGTCTTGTCGGTGGAGTCGGAACTTTTAACTAGTGCCAAAAAAACATTCTGTAAAACATAAACCTTCGGAATTAGCGACGAGTTTTATGAAGAAATATTTAGATTATCCTATATCTTTAACAGCAAGTTTTTGACCTCCAAAAATAAGGCTTGCCTATCGCCGAGTAGCTGAACAAAGTGGAGAAATACGGAATCGGACCTCACAATCTTGTAGACTTCGAATTGCTAAATAACGCTTGACCGTCGTTACTCACCACTGAATTTTTCGTAGAAGCTCAGAACCAAATTTTGACCTGCACCAGCAGCATTCGGCGTATTTTCCTAAATAACTGATGTGTTGATAGAATTCAGCGGAGCGTTTTTCGCATCCACAAAATAGTTAATATTGAGAGTTGTTGGAAATTAGACAGAAATCGGCGGAATTTTGCCAAATCTAATGGAGGGATCGTCAAACTACGTCGAATAGACGTAAAATGTCTGCTACAGAAAAGGAAACAAGTTGAAGAAGCGACGATCAGAAAGCGTTTCCGCATCAGGCAAAAGCGAACTCAATGTAAAATGTGATGTAAAATCCTACTGTTGGCTCAATTCTGTGAGCTACGCAACCACCCACAATCAGCCCATGATTATTGAATCACATGTTTCTGGAGACGAATGAAGTAGCACCGAGGGTTGGACGATGAGATTGAAAAGGTCAGGTAAAATAAAGATTTGCGGCGGACCTATAATGTATTATGCAGTATTATTGATTGATTGATTGATTGCACATGTTTGTGTGCTATACAAGACAAGGAACGTAATTGAAGAAAAGCATAACATTTAACTGATTTGAGCGTTTCTCGATTCCATGTTTGTCTCTGATGAGAAATTCAATTAAATGAAATTCAATGAATTCAATGAGTTATACCAATAGAAGAGCGAGTATTTCGAGAGCAAATTAAAATGTAAATGCATTTTTTACATGAAAGTAAAAAATTAGAGAGATATGACGTGAGTTCGAAAATTTGGCGCTATGGTAGCTGGGGGGAGGTCACCTTACAAAAAGTGTCACTAACACGAAAAAAAGTAAAAGAGAAGAGACACGCTGACAGTAACGGAAAGAGACAAACAATAACAGAATTGGGCAAAGGAAGGGACTACGGGATGTAGCCCAACTAAGGCCAACTCGGGATAAAATTGCCTAAATCCTGGAGCCCCTTCCCATGAAGCGGATGAGGTTCGGATCAGTAATCGAAAAAAGTAGATGAGAGTGTATTTACACCCGAAGTATGTAACTACTCCTCACGCCTGCACGCCCAACATGCTACGGTGCCCCTAACTACCCTAGCCCGCAAGTTTTCATTTGGACGGAAAAAAGTTGGCTTGAGGTGAAAGTCTACGATTTGACTGAGGTGGTTAATCACCCGTATCACCTGTCGTCCCATTGATCATTGACTTGCTCGAGCATCTCCATTCGTCCCTGTCGTGTGCCAGAGTGCTCCAATTGATCCTCCTCGCTCGAGAAACACGAAGAGCGTCATATCGGTCGTGCAGGGCTCTCACGAAGAAGTCCGACCAACGCATTGGTGGGCGTCCAGGAACCAGATTCTTCAACCGCTTACCAGCCGGTAACGATATATCGGGTGTCGTGTCTGTATCTCTGTATCTCTCTGTATCACATACTACGTAGGACGGTATGGTGAATCCGCACTGAGAAGATACTAGCGGTACTTGATGAATCTGGCCCCTGGTGTTCTCTTGACATTCCGCGGAACCCAGTCGGTGACTCTTGTCCAGCGGATGTCTGCGAAGCACATTACGAGGCCGGCCCACCTAATTTTCGACAAATTGGCCTTCGCGACAGCGTCTCTGAACTTCGTACGTCGGCGAAGGTCGGAAGGTGGTTAATATTTACCGTTATTTTTGAACTAGGTTTCGAATTAATTAAGATTTGTGGTTATTTTTTAAGTTTGCTTCGAATGCAAAAGAGTAATCAGTAAATAGTGTTGGATAGTGAAATCTACAGTAGGGTCTATTGTTTCTTCGGACATCTCCTGCTCGTTGATGACCACAGTCTGATTGAAAAATCTGACAGGAAGGTCTACATTTTTGTCTCAATGCACCCGAAAAATTGACAACCCTGCTTGGGAGGGTTCTCAATAAGCCACTTTCTTAAGGATGGGTTTCTAATGGAGTTCCCGAGGTGGAGCAACCACCAGCGAACCAACAATATCTTCGGAAATCCCTTGGGAAACTATTGAACCTAAACGACTTTATTCACCACGGCCTGTGCCGTAAGCCTCGACATGCCGGAAGACCACGGCCTGCGGGATGAGTCATCACTCGTCGAGAGAATCGCGGAGTGGAGTAAACCCGTCCACTGTACGGAACGCCCTCGAGGCATAAGCGGCTGACCGGCTGGCACATCCAACTCATACTCCACGGAAAGGGCAGGGGTGTGAGCGGTAACTGTGATACTGACATCTCAATCCAACTGCCTAACCTCCTGGAACCCAGCTAGAAGGGCCCAGGGAGGGGTAGAAGGGCCACGCAGTTGGACGCCCACCGTGCCAATTTTTGGAAGACTCCAAGGAGTCGACAAGGCGAGTTCGAGTAGGACGTAAGATGAACTCCCAAACTTACGCGGTTGAATCACTCGGTCCAACCAATTCTCCATCTCTTCGGATTTAGTGACGACGTCAGTCCTGATCTGTTTTCTCTGTGTAAGCTTAAGAGTGACCACCGCATCTCACTGCATAGGCAAAGTGCCGTTCAAAAAAACCTCCACGACAATCCGTCGAAGTGGAATGCGTTACGCACTTTGTAAATGAAACGACTATTCTGAACTGAGAAGCTTTTTGAGAGTCAAGAAATCCCATCAGAGCTCTAGATACAAGTCTAGAACGGGGGAGGGGGGGGGGGGGTGAGAGTTACTCTGGATACTCTCAAATGAGGTAACCAAACTCAGAAGCTCTGTGATGTTGATGAACTTTCATCAGAGCTTCAGATGCAAGTCTAGAGTGAGTGAGGGGGGGGGGGGTGGGGAAAGGTCTACTCTAAATCTTTTCCGCTACAGTTAAGTTTACTTATCCGTTATCTAAACCTAGATGTTCCTGTTCCGCAGAGACCTTTTTAAACGAAGGAAAATTGATGGCCTCTAGGTGTTTTGAGCGATATGCAAAAAAATCGTGTGGATAGTTAATATTGATTGATATTATTCTGTTGATTTTATAGGTAATAATGATCGGTATTGTTAAGTTTGATTATTATTGATTATGTGAGTATGATGGGCTCAGGTTTAAGTGTCTGGCAACATTTTTGCCAAAATTTTACAACCAACATCTTTTCTTCATCACCGTTGTATTTCTTCTCTGTATTGTTTTTTCTTCAAAATTTTATGCGATTTTTGTACCTTTTAATAGGTTCTTCTTTCCAGGTGCAGCATCGACACTGTGGGGATTCGTTCACAGAAGAAGACATACACTTTGATTGATTGATTGATCGAATGATTTGTTTAAAAAAGGTTGATTAACGTTTGGAATATGTACATAATATGTTGACAATATTCTGATTTCGATTGTTCTACAGTTAAAAATAAAGAACTTTGACGAGCAGTTTTTAAGTTAATTATAACGAGTCCAACTTTTCAGATTTTCTGAGGATCTCATGGATACGCCACATTTTCACCTGAAGGAGCAAAATTTGAATCCGAAATTGAAGTGTATAAAATTATGAGTGTTAATTGCTAAAGCAGACCTACGCGGTATCCTTACAAAAGTTTTTGAGGCAGTCTTTGAAATGATGACGGAGACGCAACTGATGGATAAACTTCTCGGGCAAAAATGTTCTACTTCTGAAGGGAAAAAAACCATCAGAGTGTGAAATTGTACCACATAGAATTTTAAGTTGTAATTATTATACATTAAAAATAAACTTCTTCGCAGCGATCTTCGATGTGATTAGGGCAAATCTTGTTCAAAATTTTCGTTTTCCATGGAAAATCAATTATTTTCTGGTGAAAGCAAATCTGTGCAGACAATATTTAACCGCAAAAAAAATTCAACTTTTGGTCAATACACAGTAGACATTGGATCCGATGCCAATTCGGATAATTCGGACCCGTCATTTTTCAAACTTTGGTTAAGCAGTTTGTGCGAACAATGGTGTTTTTGAAAAGCCCGTATCATGGGGCGATTTAGATAGAAGTGGCTTTCATAAGGTCGAATTTTATGATAATTTTGATAACTGATTTAGGTTCGAATTCTGATGCCCTCTCCGATTTGGGTATCCGATCTGAGATCTAACGGTAAATAAGTTATATCATAGTCATAAAAAATCCTTTTTTTAAAGCTACTATTATTTGAGCCATACCAAGATCTGGGCCGTCTCAGGGAAGACATTATTTGCACAATCCTTTCAAACGGGTTTGAAGTAACCGACGGTTTCGAGTTATCCGAATCGGTATCGAATTCAATGTCTAATGCACAGTAAAAAAATAATTTCCTGAATCGAGCAGGTTGGAACGACTTTGGGTCGATCTTCCACCGACGTCCTTTGAGCGTCAAAATTGGACGTTCACAAAAATGATCACGTTTTCGAATATCTGAAAAGCCTATACAGTAACCAGTTTTCAAAAGGGCGTCTCTATCAGGACGGGGTAGTTTCGATTTCTGGTCGATTTTTGGCAAAAATTCTTGTATGTTTTAATTGAAAAATAGGAGAGCCTTTACAGCTTTTTGCAGGTCATACAAGTGCTACCGACTCACAAGGGAAGGGTCTGAAGCGTATCGAACGGGGGGAGCGAGTCATATAGGGAGAATCCTCACACCTCAATTGGTTTGAAAATCTGTCTATTTTTTGCCAAGTCGTTAAGCCTAAGTTAAGTTGTAGGGGGTCACAATGGAGTAGCAGGCGCAGCACGCGTTTGGGGGTCTTGTATGTACAACCGCGATACCTCTGCGAACAAGCGGCTCGAAGCGAAGTGGAAGAGGAGTTGCATCATGCGAGGAAGGGTGCGAGTTTGGTTCTTGTGCGCTGCTGCATTTTTGCATTTCGACTGACTGGTTGAGATTTGGGGGATTCTGACACCTATACTATTTTCAGACGTTCTCTGCGCATTTCCTAGCGATACGCTGTGGAGAGTACCTTTCTTGCAACTTGTTTATTACCGACCGGATTTTTAACAACAATGTCTTCATCTACTTCAAGTTGGTGTGCTTCGAAGTCCTTTATTATGCTGGCCATCCGTTCGCCAGCTTGATTTCTTCCCTCAAAGGTTCCTTGTCTAATGGTAAGGATGGGCCACATTTCAGCGGGAGCAAGTGGATTTCCACTCGAGCCTCTTCAGACATTGCTGGTGTTAGGTTCTAGGAAATCTTCAGCAGGCCTCTGATTTCCAGGTGACAGGCAAAGATGAGGGAAAGAGTGTGTCGATGCCGTTTAGGTTAATTTGCGGGATCCACAGACCGAGTTTCTCACTTGAACCACCTCCGACATCACATCCTGGTCTCTTTGAAAATCCGAGCAGGGTGGCGTTTTCCGAGGTCAGTGGTCCATGTATGGACACAGACTGTGAGGAACCTGTAGCCTTTATACGTTGCCCGTATTGTGCCCAGTGTTGCTTGATGCACTTTGTACCTGTGTCTCACTGATGTTGAACACTTCTACGTCATCATGTTCAATACCACAGCATGCAGTTGGAAAATGCGCAAAAAAGCGTCTGAAAGCGGCATATACTTCAGAATCCCCAAATCTCAACCAGTCAGTTGAAATGCAAAAATGCAGCAGCGCACAAGAACCAAACCCCGACCTTCCTCGCATGAAGTTTTTTATGACTATGATATAACTTATTTACCGTTAGATCTTAGATAGGATACCCAAATCGGAGAGGGCATCAGATTTCGAACCTAAATCAGTTATCAAAATTATCATAAAATTCGACCTGATGAAAGCCACTTCTATCTAAATCGCCCCATGATACGGGCTTTTCAAAAATACCATTGTTCGCACAAACTGCTTAACCAAAGTTTGAAAAAATGACGGGTCCGAATTATCCGAATTGGCATCCAATCCAATGTCTACTGTGTATTGACCAAAAGTTGAAATTTTTTGCAGTTAAATTTTGTCTGCACAGATCTGCTTTCACCAGAAAATAATTAATTTTCCATGGAAAACGAAAATTTTGAACAAGATTTTCCCTAATCATATCGAAGATCGCTGCGAAGAAGTTTATTTTTAATGTATAATAATTACAACTTAAAATTCTATGTGGTACAATTTCACACTCTGATGGTTTTTTTCCCTTCAGAAGTACAACATTTTTGCCCGAGAACTTTATCCATCAGTTGCGTCTCCGTCATCATTTCAAAGACTGCCTCAAAAACTTTTGTAAGGATACCACGTAGGTCTGCTTTAGCAAATAACACTCATAATTTTATACACTTCAATTTCGGATTCAAATTTTGCTCCTTCAGGTGAAAATGTGGCGTATCCATGAGATCCTAGAAACTCTGAAAGTTGGACTCGTTATAATTAACTCAAAAACTGCTCGTCAAAGTTCTTTATTTTCAGCTGTAGAACAATCGAAATCAGAATATTGTCAACATATTATGTACATATTCAAACGTTAATCAACCTTTTTTAAACAAATCATTCGATCAATCAATCAATCAAAGTGTATGTCTTCTTCTGTGAACGAATCCCCACAGTGTCGATGCTGCACCTGGAAAGAAGAACCTATTAAAAGGTACAAAAATCGCATAAAATGTTGAAGAAAAAACAATACAGAGAAGAAATACAACGGTGATGAAGAAAAGATGTTGGTTGTAAATTTTTGGCAAAAATCTTGCCAGACGCTTAAACCTGCGCCCATCATACTCACATAATCAATAATAATAATCAAACTTAACAATACCGATCATTATTACCTATAAAATCAACAGAATAATATCAATCAATATTAACTATCCACACGATTTTTTTGCATATCGCTCAAAACACCTAGAGGCCATCAATTTCCCTTCGTTTAAAAAGGTCTCTGCGGAACAGGAACATCTAGGTTTAGATAACGGATAAGTCGGATAAGTAAACTTAACTGTAGCGGAAAAGATTTAGAGTAGACCTTTCCCCACCCCCCCCCCCCCCCCCCCTCACTCACTCTAGACTTGCATCTGAAGCTCTGATGAAAGTTCATCAACATCACAGAGCTTCTGAGTTTGGTTACCTCATTTGAGAGTATCCAGAGTAACTCTCCCCCCTCCCCCGTTCTAGACTTGTATCTAGAGTTCTGATGGGAATTCTTGACCCTCACAAAACTCCTGAGTTCAAAATAGTCGTTTCATTTACTAAGTGTGTAACGCATTCCACTTCGACGGATTGTCGTGGAGGTTTTTTGAACGGCACTTTGCCTATGCAGTGAGATGCGGTGGCACAGAGAAAACTGATCAGGACTGACGTCGTCACTAAATCCGAAGAGATGGAGAATTGGTTGGACCGAGTGATTCAACCGCGTAAGTATGAGAGTTCATCTTACGTCCCACTCGAACTCGCCTTGTCGACTCCTTGGAGTCTTCCAAAAATTGGCACGGAGGGCGTCCAACTGCGTGGCCCTTCTACCCCTCTCTGGGCCCTTCTAGCTGGGTTCCAGGAGGTTAGGCAGTTGGATTGAGATGTCAGTATCACAGTTACCGCTCACACCCCTGCCCTTTCCGTGGAGGTATGAGCTGGATGTGCCAGCCGGTCAGCCGCTTATGCCTCGAGGGCGTTCCGTACAGTGGACGGGTTTACTCCACTCCGCGATTCTCTCGACGAGTGATGACTCATCCCGCAGGCCGTGGTCTTCCGGCATGTCGAGGCTTACGGCACAGGCCGTGGTGAATAAATTCGTTTAGGTTCAGTAGTTTCCCAAGGGATTTCCGAAGATATTGTTGGTTCGCTGGTGGTTGCTCCACCTCGGGAACTCCATTAGAAACCCATCCTTAAGAAAGTGGCTTATTGAGAACCCTCCCAAGCAGGGTTGTCAATTTTTCGGGTGCATTGAGACAAAAATGTAGACCTTCCTGTCAGATTTTTCAATCAGACTGTGGTCATCAATGAGCAGGAGATGTCCGAAGAAGCAATAGACCCTACTGTAGATTTCACTATCCAACACTATTTACTGATTGCTCCTTTGCATTCGAAGCAAACTTAAAAAATAACAGCGAATCTTAATTAATTCGAAACCTAGTTCAAAAATAACGGTAAATATTAACCACCTTCCGACCTTCGCCGACGTACGAAGTTCAGAGACGCTGTCGCATGGGCCAATTTGTCGAAAATTAGGTGGGCCGGCCTCGTAATGTGCTTCGCAGACATCCGCTGGACAAGAGTCACCGACTGGGTTCCGTGGGATGTCAAGAGAACACCAGGGGCCGGATTCATCAACGATACCGCTAGTATCTTCTCACTGCGGATTCACCATACCGTCCTACGTAGTATGTGATACAGAGAGATACAGAGATACAGACACAACAACCGATATACCGGCCGGTAAGCGGTTGATGAATCTTGTCCCTGGACGCCCACCAACGCGTTGGTCGGACTTCTTCGTGAAAGCCCTGAACGACCACTATGACGCTCTTCGTGTCCCTCGAGCGAGGAAGATCCATTGGAGCACTCTGGCACGCGACAGGGACGAATGGAGACGCTGCTGGCGCCCGCTCGAGCAACTCGATGGTCAACGGGACGACAGGTGGTACAGGTGGTTGAAGATACGATTCACGATCAACGCAGGGATGGCTAACGAACTCTAGCATGTAGACTTCTCCCGATATGTGTCGGGATTCAAAAAAACCTTTCGCAAACGTCGTACAACGTGCGTCATGATTCAGTGCACGTGTCAGACCGTTGTCCGATATGCGTGGGGGTTCAAAAGACGTGTAGCGAACATCAGCCGGCGTACATCGGAATTCAGAAGACGTTCTTATCGACGTTGCTCTATGTGCATCGCTATTGAAAAAACGACATGAAATCTATCCACTCGCCAAAATTTGAGACAGTCACTCTCAATGGAGAAACTCCTTTTTATGAGGGCATCTTTTTCTTATTAGGATCGTGGTGACAATCCAATTTCTAGCCCTTTCTTGAAACAATAGCTTGCTTTCCACTGTTTTACTTGACTAAAATCTAGGATTAAAGCAAATCTCACCCGCTGGACGAGAGCCGTCACCGACTGGATTCTGCGGGATGTCAAGAGAACACTAGGGCGCCCACCAATGCGTTTGTCGGATTTCTTCGTGAAAGCCCTACACGACCGATATGACGCTCTTCGTGTCTCTCGAGCGAGGAGGATCAATTGGAGCACTCTGGCACACGACAGGGACGAATGGAGATGCTCGAGCAAGTCGATGATCAATGGGACGACAGGTGATACAGGTGATTAACCACCTCAGTCAAATCGTAGACTTTCACCTCAAGCCAACTTTTTTCCGTCCAAATGAAAACTTGCGGGCTAGGGTAGTTAGGGGCACCGTAGCATGTTGGGCGTGCAGGCGTGAGGAGTAGTTTCATACTTCGGGTGTAAATACACTCTCATCCACTCTTTTCGATTATTGATCCGAACTTCATCCGCTTCATGGGAAGGGGCTCCAGAATTTAGGCAATTTTATCACGAGTGCCTTAGTTGGGCTACATCCCGTAGTCCCTTCCCTTGCCCAATTCTGTTATTTAATTTAGCGACAGCCTAATACTCTTCTGCGTTTTACCGCATCGTGTGAGTAACTGCGATTTAGTTGCCGCTTCGTTATTAATTCTCGTATTACTTTCAGGTATATCGGCACCTTCCTTAAAGGATGCTACAATAAGCACAACAAATCCATGCAAGAGCTGAATACTCTAGATTGGGCTGTTCTCATCAAGTAAGCCATCCAGGCAATCTAAGCGTTTGAAGTTCGTTCGTAAGAGCTGTTATTTTTCCGAAATATCTTCGTTGCAGGGAGAACGGCATTCAGATGCAAAAATTGAGTGTCGATCCCGCACAGGCGCTAGAATTCCACACCGGATTCCATTAAGTACGGGATACCGCGCATGGACAGCCGTCTCTAGTCGGCGACTGACGTCTGTGCCTTCTTACCGTTCCAAGTTTTCCCGACTGCAGTATGGTTGACATACGTGCCGGCAGGAAACCCAGCAAATACTCTCCTGCGCGTCAAACGTTGCGCCATGCACTCGTCCAGCACGTGGCAATATTTTCTTGAGTAATTCTGTAAACGCTATTTACGTGGGTTTTGCAGAAGTGATCTTTGCGTCTTCTTGCTTTGTTTCTGATGAACCCTATATTTACGCAGAACTCCACATAGTCAGGTTTCACATTATCGTACAGTCCAGAAGTCAATGACCTGATGGCCAGATTAACTACCGGCAGGGGCTCCAGAAATCGTTGGTAATCGATTAATATAGACCAGTTTATAGACTTTGGCTACTTGTTCTGAAGCTAGCGCCCTAATAGTTAAATTCACGTGACCATACTTAATCCGGTCCAGTTTATATAACATTTAGACGAATCTTATCTTTAAGCGTAAACATTGGCCAAAAATCGATAATATTGGTTAATAGCGGCGGCCAGTCGATACTGTCTACTCACTATAAGGCCGTCAGTCGACAATCTAGCCGATTTCCACTTCAAATTTTCCACAGATATTTTCACAGGCAGAGGGGCAGCTCTTTTATATTTAGTAGGATAAACATCGCGACACAAAGTACAAGTGCACGGCGCGATCTTTTGACACGCTACGCGTTGTTTCTTTTTTGCATTTTAAAGTAACCCTAGACACCAAAACCAAGAAGGCGAGAACTGCTATATAGCCACTTTTTGGACGCCCTGTATAAATAAAACTTGGCAATACGTTCTTCTTAGGTCAAAAATTCATTTTGCTTTCAGTAAACCGTGTGAAAGTGACCGCAAACTGTTAATAACAAGCAACTTCGGAATGATTGCTTCGTGCATTTCTAGCTCAACAATAACATGGCTAAATCGTAGTGCTCTTAATCAGCCCCAAAATTCGTCGCTGAATTATCAACTAGTATTATCGGTCGCGTTGCCTAATCGATATTGACAACCTTCATAACGTTGCCACGTACGCCAAATAAACTTAAAATAATCGAAAACCTAAATAGGCGCTATTTTCACAGCAGGCCCACTCCGAATGGTTTTGAACCTATTGTTGTAGATTTGTTATACAATATTTTTGATTATGGATCTCTGAAGTTTTGAGATTTTGTGGAATAGCCAGCATTCGCCTTCCATTTCCACAAGCTCTGAAGTTACCCTTTCGCATGTCTACGTTTGCTATAACTGCCCGCACTTTTAAGTAGATAAGTAGAGATGCGAAGCTTTTGGATAATGAACTTTAGTATCTATATTACTAATCCAATTAAACGTTCAAATGACTAGGTTAGATAGATATGGCGCTTCATTATTGGGAAAATCATATTTCTACTTTCCTACCCGTCTATTGACTAGACGAGTACGTATCAAACGCTGACTGTGCCGATAGGCAGATTTTTTTCGATTGATTCCAGGTTTTGCTTCACTCCGTCGTGTTTTTCCATATCCCCCTCAGCTAGGAATGCTGTTTTGGGCACCCATTCAAGAAATTTTCAACACTAGAGGACTTGGGGTTTGCATAGTTGTATTTTCTGTTGCATATTTTTTTATTCGTACCATGATTTTTATGAGAATGTTAGGCGAATCCCCCCTCCCATTAGTCTTACTTACTCCGGTGTTCCCAGCTTCGTCGTTACTGTACTATCAAAGCCGCTGCCTCTTCTGCAGGTTGTCAAAGATTAGGTGGGCCTGCCGTGTGGTGCTGCTCACTAACATCCGCTGGAGGACCGCCGGAACTGATTCCGCTTGATCAGAAGGAAACCGGGACTCACACCAATGTTTTAGTTGGATTTCTCTGCAAAATCAAAACGCAGAACGAGATATCATAGTTTTGGTCCCCCGTGAGGAGGGTCCACTGGTTAGGTCTTGCACGTCACTCACAAGGGAAGGGTCTGAAGCGTATGTCTGAACGGGGCAGCGAGTCATAAGGAGAATCCTCACCCCTCAATTAGTATAAAAATGTGTTTGTTTTTTGCCAAGTCGCATAACCCAAGGGGTAGGGGGTCCTTGAAGTCACAATGGAATACGGCGCATCACGAGTTTGGGGGTCTTGTACGAGCGCGATGCCTCTGCCGGCAAGCAGCTTGGAGCGCAGTGGAAGTGGGGTTGCTTCATGCGAGGAAGTTTGTTGGATTGGTTCTTGTGCGCTCCTGCATTTTCGCATTTCAACTGACTGGTTGAGATTTGGGGATTCTGACGTCTATACCATTTTCAGACGTTTTTATGCCTAATTTTCCAGCTGAATGCTGTGGTATTCAACATGATGATGTAGAAATGTTCAACATCAGTGATACACAGGTACGAAGTGCATGAAGCACTACTGGGCACAATACGGGCAACGTATAAAGGCTACAGGCTCCTCACAGTCTGTTTCCATACATGAACCAATGACGTCGGGAAAAGCCATCCTGCTCGGATTTTCAGAAGAGACCAGGATGTGACGTCGGAGGTGGTTCAAGTGAGAAACGCGATCTGTGGATTCCGCAAATTAACCTAAACGGCATCGATACACTCTTTCCCTCATCTTTGCCTGTCACTTGGAAATCAGAGGCCTGCTGAAGATTTCCTAGAACCTAACACCAACAATGTCTGAAGAGGCTCGAGTGGAAATCCACTTGCTCCCGCTGAAGTATGGCCCATCTTTAAACAAGGAACCTTCTAGGGAAGAAATCAAGCTGGCCAAACGGACGGCCAGCATACTAAAGGACTTCGAAGGACATCAACTTGAAGTTGACGAAGTCGTTGTGGTTAAAAATCCGGTCAGTAATAAACAAGTCGCAAGAAAAGTACTCTCCACAGCGTACAGCTAGAAAATGCGTAGAAAACGTCTGAAAGTGGTATAGACGTCAGAATCCCCAAATCTCAAGCAGTCAGTCGACATGCAAAAATGCAACGGCGCACAAGAACGAAACCACGGACCTTCTCCTCAATAAACAGCCCCACTTCCACTGCGCTTCGAGCCACTTGCCGGCAGATGCATCTGCGGTCGTACAAGACCCCCGAACTCGTGATGCGCCGTATTCCATTGTGTCTTCAAGGACCCCTACTCCTTGGGTTTAACGACTTGGCAAAAAAAAAACACATTTTTATACTAACTGAGGGGTGAGGATTCTCCCTATATGACTCGCTCCCCCGTTCAGGCATACCCTTCAGACCCTTCCCTTGTCAGGTCACACGGACTAATTGAGACGGTGCTGGCAGCCGTCTAAACTAATTGACGATCGTTTGATGAACTGCAGATGAGGTAGAAACCAACAGGCTGCAGAAAGTAGCCGCAGCCGGTCCCCACCCTAACGAGACTTGCGACCTTGAGAACCTCAAGGTGATTAGGCCAATGCCATGCCTTAATTCTCATTAGAGCGCGCTTCTTTCGGGCCGATATTTCGTAGCACCTCTGGGGAACCGGTAATCAGTTTCGCGTAAGTTCAATGGGGCTCTGCAAACTCTGATTTTGTATGCAGTTGAAGTGCTATCCAGATTCTTCGTGCGTGTTTGCCAGAAATTATTGCCCAATGCAGATAGACCTGGTGCATAGGTGAGGTTCCTTATCAGTTTATGGATTTTATGCTATTTGCTCTCGTCTTTCTGTCTAGCGTGGTGTTTTTCTGCAGTTACTGCAAGATCTACTGCTGCTGTTTCGCTTAAAGGGTTCATTTTTCAGTCAGATGCTATGAAACCTTCGAATTATCCCGCGTTTTTACTGTTTCACGATTGGCAAAACTGTTTCGCATACACAAGGAATGCATCGTCACAGGAGGAGATTCCGAGTGTGTCTACTAGGGTACGTGTCGAATTCCCAGTACCATTTACTTCATTCAACTGTTGTCATTCGTACTTTAGACCAACTCTACCTCTTCGCTAGGACATTTCCGAATTCGTTCGTGCGAAAATTCGCGACAGCTATATGTACAAGTATACGGCTGCTTTCCTTTCACGTATGTGTTCGTCAACAGAAGGCTTGCTGACTTAGCCAAGTTCAGAAGTAACGAGGAGGTATATCGCAGTATTTACGCGATTCGAGGGCATCTGAACATGTTCGTTTCCTTCAGGTGATACTGGAGCACATACAGCCAACAATCTGCACGGCCGTCGAAATTGTTCCGTTGTCTCAGCACGACTATGAGATTCTGGTGAGTAGTTCGCCTATACTTGAAGGCCTATACTTGAAAATTATGCTTCAAGCCTGGTTTTGCACGCTGGGCCTGTAAGCCTTCCATGCTACATTAAGTCCTCACTCGTTACTTTCCGTTGCGTCAGTTGTTCGGCAGATTCTTATCATCGATGCGGTCAGTTTGGTCGATGGTATGGCCACGTCCTTCGCGCTAACGACGACACCGTCTGTAAGATTGGTCCGGATTCTTGAAGTCCCTGGAAAGCGGCCCAGAGGACGCCCGAAACAACGTTGGCTAGACACGTTGCAGATGGACTTAAAGATAGCTGGTGTGCATCCCGATCAAGCATTTGATCGGGAAAAATGGCGTCACCACACCAGAAGAGCGGACCCCGCCACCAAGCGGGACAAACGCTACTGAAAATGATGATGCGGTAAGTTTGGTCGAGGGTGAGGCCACTGTAACTGGCATGTATTAGGCTGTCCCATAAGTTCCCGCCGTTTTTTTCCTCAACGATTCATTGCGGATTTCGCCGTCGGTCTCTTACATAGCGCTATACAGCTTCCGAAAGAGAATGATTTGCTCCATCAGAACATGTATTGCATTTCTTTTTTCATTCTGAATTTTGTAAATTTTTGGGTCGTTAAAGTGAAAAGGTGAAAAAGTGGTCATCAGCGCAGTCGCCTCTCCGCTTAGGTTTGAGAGTTTTGCGCAGTTTTTCATAGCATTCGGGAAACAATGCTCTGTACATCAAGAATACGTGTTGGCGCTATTTGTTCACTTGTCCTTTATTGATTTTTAGGCCATCAAATTGGGATGTCCGAAGGAGAAGATTTATTTTTACCGACAGCTCCTGCTCTGTGGTAGGGCTTTTTCACTCGGTGTCATATGTCGGTCGAATGTCATGCTCTATAAGAATTTGCGTCGCGTTAATTGGCTTATGCTGATTTCTGTCGAATATCAATCAAATTCCAAAAAGAGAAAATTCATCTTCACGAACAACTCCTTCTCCTTGTTCAGTTGTTGATGTTCGACAGAAATCAGCATGAGCCAATAAACACGACACAAATTCTTATCGAGCAAGACATCCATTTTCGAACGACATAAACGAAGCAAGAAAGTCCAACCACAGAGCCTAGCTGTCGGTAAAATGTCGGACGGAAAAGTCGGACGTCGCAATTTGATGGCCTAAATATCAATAAAGGACAAGTGAGCAAATAGGACCAACATGTATTCTTGTAGTACAGAACATTGTCTTCCAAATGAAAAACTGCGCAAACCTAAGCGGAGAGAACAACTGCGCAGATGGTCATTATTCCACTATTTACTTTAACGATCCAAAAATTGACAAAATTCAGAATGAAAATAATAAATGTAATACATGCTCTGATAGAGCAAATCATTTTCTTTCGAAAGCCTTATAGCGCTATCCAAGAGACCGCCTGCGAAATCCGAATCGTTGAAAAAAAAACGGCGGGGACTTATGTGACAACCTAATATTCGGTCTGGACCACTGTCAGGTCTATAATTTTTGGCTCGCATGGATCGCAGTGTATGCACGTGTAGACGAGGACGCCGTCTAGAAATCAAAACGCGCCTTCGGCTGCGGTCGCCCTGCGATGCGATGGCGTGTTGTCAAATGTGCGTTGCTGCAACAAAACTCATGTTTGAGAGAGTGTAAAGTGTTGAAGCGAGAAGACCTTGGCAGTTAAGGTTCGTCTCGAACAGTTCTCATCAGAAACTATAAAACCAAAAAATAAGGATAAAGGACGGTGTTATTCAATACTTTTGCGGGATGCGCCACGCATTCTACTTCTACGGGATGTGGGGGCGATTTGAATGCGTTTTTTACGACCATACAATGACTTGCGGTGAGCAGCCGATGAACAAGTCAACGCTTTATTCTTACCAGACAATTCCGCTATCAATTCACGAATCCTGGATGGGCGGAAGGCTTGGTTGGCCTGGGCGGGAAATCCGTACCAGGAATCTGGTATCGTGTGCACATGTCAGTAGGCACCTCCTCCGACTGCGCTACACGCGCCCTAAAATTAAGTAGGAAAGTGGGAGCTATTCTACTGGCGAGGTGGGGAAGGGGGATGGGCATTTCACTTAAGGCCCCACACACTTCTGCGATAACGCCGCTCGCCGCTATGGTTAAGGATATGGCAGGAACGTAGCCGCCGTCGAGTTCTGCGTCCCTGTCCTATGGTTAAGGATAGGGCCGCGGCGTTGCCGCAGAACTGTACAGGGGCCTTTAGTGGTCTGATTCTGACGGTAAAACTGAGGCTGAACAATGATTATTACTGAACTAGTCTATGAGAAGGACATTTCTATGCGACCTTCAACCAGTAATAGGCCACCATGTCTGTGTTTGCCTACCTTTTCTAGCGGTGCTCTCCCCCCCCCCCCCCCTCCTCCGACTAAGGTAGAGGTCGGAAGAGTCTGTGTTGAGGCCTGACCAATGTCTCACGAGTCTTCAAAGGCGTCTTCATCAAGGGAGTTAAAAAAGAGGATACCATACTCTCAAAGTTGATTCAGCTGAATCTTAGGCCTATGGTATACTCCCACGTCGCCCCGGCGACAGGCTCGGGGCAACTCTCAATGATGCGCCTTCGCCGCAGTGGCGAGGGAGCAGGGCGTGTCGCGGTTGTCAGTTGTCGAGTCGTCGCTCCCGCGACGCGTCGCTGAAATGTGTTATACCTCCATGTGGCGGAAGAGGAGTATAGTTCCGCGCTACGGCCCTCGCTCGTTGTCGTGCAGTGCACAGCGACGAGTGACGGTCGCAGAAGGAGAAGCGCTCGTCGAGCACTATTTCTGTTCTTGTTTCGACCGCGCGTCGCGAGGCATCGCTGTCGCTGTGCAATCGCGTGTCGCTGCGGTGGACGGGAGTATACCATAGACCTTACGAAAACAATGTTTATGAAGAACCGTAAAGTCTCTCATGCACCGCCTCCCTTCTTCTTCATGCTAAATGGAGCGAACATCTGTTCCACCTGCCTGTATCTAATTCGCGAACTCAATATGACCAATTACCTAGTGCTGGAGTTGGGCAGAAGAAAACGAGCGACTTGGAGAACTTTCAAGAGCGTCGAAGAGGTCGTGAAGAAGGCGAAGAACGTCCGCATCCATGCCCACTTATTCGACTCTTCCTACGCAAATATTGGTCTCCGAAACCTACAGGACCTTACAAACGCAGAACGAACACGCAATCTGCGTCGCACAGTGATGAATCCAGAGGATGTGCTTGAAATAACAAGATCTGTTGAGAGGAAACCTTCGGAGTTTCGATCTTCATCGGATCACAGACGCCGCCGCATGGGCCTGTATTCGAAAATTAAGTGGACCGGCTACCTAATGCGTTTCGCTGGCACCTGCTTGAAGATACCCGTAGGCGACTGCTTTTTGCGGGGTGTCGCCTACAGAGCATGTTGGTGTAACACATTTTTGATACCTCAAGCACAAAAGTTATGACAATATTCTCCCTTGAAAGTGACTACTGGACTATTTGGCACTTGACGCGAGCGGGGGAGGGGGGGGGGGGGGAGGGCTTGGAGGAGTCGGGTCCTTTTGAAGGGTATCCTACTGATATTATTCTGCGTCAAAGTAGTTATTTGTACAGCTCTGGTTGAAGTGCATTTAGCTGATTCTTTTTTGGCATAAAATGCTTACGATAGTTGGAGAGAAGAAGCATAGATAGCATAGCTGAAGCCTTCGTTAAGAAAGTGTTACTGATCCGTTCTTCAATAGCTAGCCGTTCAACTGTGAAGTCCTTTTGTTGGCCGGTGTGTCTGATGTGAAATGTCTGTTTTAGGACAGGTCAAGTGGCGAAGTCGAAGAAGTATTCCTTCAACAGATTCAGCTGGTCGTTACAAACATGAAATTCCCACTATGGGTATCGCCGAGTGTGTGTGCATCATTTCGTGTAGGTTAGTTGAATATTACATGTTTAAGCCAATTTTTATAGTTACTCTTGTAAATACTCACTACTATACTACCGAGGAGAAGTAAATGGGCGCGTGTAGCGCAGTCGGAGGAGGTGCCGGCTGTCGCGTGCACCCGATACCAAGTCCCTGGTTAGGATTTTCCGCCTGGGCCAATCAAGTTTTCCATCCCTTCTGGATCGGTGACTTGGTACCAGACCTGTGTGGGAAGGATAAAGCGCTGACTTGTTTATCGGCTGGCCACCGCAAGTCATTGTGTGGCCAAATACGCATTCGAATCACCTCCACGAGATCCCGTAGAAGTAGAATGCTAGACGCATCCTAAGAGGGATTGAGTAGCGCCATTCTTTATCCTTTATCCCCACTCTTGTAAATAGTTATTAAGTCGCTCCAACCATTGTGCATAGAATTATGCCAGAATGAGAGTGACGCTTAGTTGGTGTGAAAACCATAGCTCCATAGCTATCGATGTGCTGCGCGATGCATCAATGTTATTGACTTTCACGCCGCCGCGCCACGGTGTGATGTAAAGAAATAGATTAGAAAATACAAACTGAGATTAATGGACAACATGAACTAAAAAGCTATACATAAAAGGATAAGGGTAGGCATTAGTCAACCCGTTGCTGGATGCACCATGTGTTCTACTTCTTCATTCCATTTTGGATACTATTTGAATACGTGTTTTGGTCTATGCAGTGATTTACGGTGGTCAGCTAGTGGATAGGTAGGCATTTCATCCTTCGCAATGTAACGTTTGGTTGGCTATGGTGGGACCCGAACCAAGAACCTAGATTCGGGGTGCACGCAACAACCAGTGCCTCCTCCGACTGGGCTACCACCCGCCCGGTAGAATATGTACTTCAAAAATGCAAAAATTTATGAGATACGATAACATTGCTGCTGGCAGGTCGATTAGCAATGGTTAAGGCTTGCGTGGAAAAGCGAACCAGTGAAAATGTTGAGAGCTACGGGATGTTAAGATTGCGCCTTGCTTTGCTCCAGAATTTTAAAAGCTGGAAGCGATAGGTTACGTGACGACCACACATGTTTCAATTTTGTAGTGATCTGACCATTTAGCAGTTTTACCTACAAAATCTACTTTTCGTTTTACTTGTATGATTTACCGATGCTGTATTGGCGGGAGGTCTAGAAGGCTGGAGCAGGACGCGTACTTTTCACACATCGATTCAGGACGCGCGCGAGTGCCAGCGCCTCTCCCGACTTCTCTACCTCTCACCATCATGCGATAGTAGTGTAATAATAGAAGGTGTCGGAATCGTTAGAGCAGAAACAAGGGCAGCTCTGCATGGTCGCTGATTTTCGGTTTGCTTTATTTGTTTCATCTTATCCTGTTTCAGAGAATGTTCTTCCAACGACGTCTGAACCAGTTCTCCTATTGCCATCAACGGAGTTGCACATACTATCCGTTGCTGAGGAGTTGAATTCATCGGAAAAAGACGTCTACGGGAACGTCGTGAAGGTTTGTTCCACTTCGTCGAACTCAGTCGTACTATGAAAGGGAGATCCGTTTTTACAGATAAGTTCAGCTTTCCCAACGGTTTCTGGCAGTGAATCACTCAACTATTTCTGCTGTCCAATGAAATTTCACGAGAGACCGTTCCGTGTATTGCCAAACTCGCTCTGTGAGAGAAGTTTTGCAAACGATTCTTCGCATCCGAATGTTATCTATGTCCTTGGAGAAGGTAGATTATGATCTTCATGTTTTACTGTCTTTCGTTTCATGCGATTTACTTCAGAAGTAACTACCTACACTGCGTGTGGTATAGTGGCCATGAAGACTCATCCTAATTCGTCCGAAGAAGAATTTCTACTGGTTGTGGCTGTACCACCTGTCAGCATTTCGAGCGGTTTAAATCTCAAGTCGATCTCAGGCGTTTTGAAGGTAGTCTTAATTTTCTACGTTCCCATATTTTACTCAAACCGGTGTGGCGCTTTTGTTGGAAACGGTTTCATCGAATTCTATCGAACTCTGTAAGGTGAATATAGTCCTAACAAGTTGCCAACATATCCTGGTGGGACGTTGCGCGAAGTATTTGAGACCATTTTATCTATTCCTTTTTCGCTTTTGATGTCACACGTGATTCCTCTTATTTTAAGTAGATACTGCAGGGCTGTGGGGAACCGCAGTCTTAGGGAGTACATCGAGATTTTTAATTCGGTCGCTGGAGTGGCGTTATTGGCGTTATAAAATGTGCAGATATTGATCGGGCGCCGCAGACGATCGATATCGGTAGTCTTAATAACATCGCGTCCTCCAGCGACTTAAGTATAAATTCGCCTAAAACTCTCTCAAAATTTTCCAAGATTGTCGCTAGAATTTCGACGAATCCTCTATCAGCTACTCCCTCTCCGTTTAGTTGCCTCGTAGATCGCAGGACCAAATTAGACGCAAAACAGTGAACTCTGAGGTCCTACGATGATTTTGTTAACGAATTCTGAGTTCAAATGTGAAACTTTATGGGTAGAAATGCAATTATGCTAAGAGATGGTTGGGAGAGCTCCAATGCAAGCGGGATACATGTAGTCGATATCTGTTTTAGTCATATAACAAGCCATGCCACTGCATCTTTCCAAGTAAGGATCACTTAGCCTATTCTACAATCTGGCTTACATCGTTGGAGCGACAATTTGTCAAAACCCTGACATCAGTCGACGTCTCGTTTTCCAAAGAGGTTCGTTCGATGTTCGCTTCGATTTTTTTTATTTCTTCTTCGATTTCATATTAAAGCAATGAACCAAAAAAACTTTTCTGGCACGAAAACACTTTTCGGACCTTATTTTTGAGGAAGATTTTCATTTAACGTTTGTGTAGGGAGGGCTGTTGTTTGGGCTGTTGACCTTGAATTCAATATCCGTTCTGTAAATTGGTTAGGCTATGAAGAATGTGAGAGGTTTGTAAATTACAAGGATTCTTTTCCAACAAAAGGGTAAGGTATGCCTCAGATTCCTCCACTAAAATATCTCTGATTGACTTTTATGCTTACAAAAACCGCACAGGATATGGAATGGATTTTCCACAACTCCAGGAAGGATGATGTTTATGGAGCGCTGCGAGATATTGTGTCGGTTCATCCGATACTAATCCCACTCGATGGTCTTCCTTTAACTGCTTCCATAAGAGGTATGACATGTTTCTTATATTTCTTCTATTAAACCATTGCTTGAACTTGAAGATTGTTGCCGATGACGTAAAAAACAGATTTCCGCAGATATTTTATCGGAACAACAGACAAGGTTTTCAACTAAAGATCTGACCATAGTTCATAAAGGTGACGAATGAATCGCCTCTTACGAGACTTTTTAATAGCGCTATTGGTAGATTATCGAAATAAACTGGTTTGTTCGAGAGTCGGGAGGAGATTTAATTTTTTTAACAAAGGCACTCGCGCTGAATTTGGTTTCAGTTTTCAAACCGCACTATTATGTAGTTCTCGCGAACGGATTAAGACACCTTCAAATGCATCATCACAGTCTTTAGCTTATATTTTGTCTTACTTTACTAGTGTTTTTTGTATAGTCGCTTGGTTAAGGACGTCAGGTAATGATGGTTCATGTATCACCATCCAGTGGCGAGAAAGTTTCTGAAGTACCTCGACAAGCGAAGTCCTCTTGTTATATCGTCAACGCAGCCTGCGCCTTCAAGTTAAAGGTATCTTTGATTTAATGCATAAGTCATCTTCTTTCCCATACGAGGCTTACAGTCTGAACCATCAGCATCGCTTCCTTCGAGCAATCCGTCTTCAGAACCTGAGAACTACGGTTTCGTCCAGCATGATTCCTTTATTGATTTTGAGTAGGGATTTCTGCTTCATTTTTTGTATATATTTTGGGTATTATTCGATGTATGCTAATTTGCGTTCCAGGAGCCAGCATGCTTTAGTGAATGAACTCGTTAGTTGGGCAAGTTACTCGTGGTCGCACAAAGGATTTGGCCATGCACTCCTGCTGGGACCAGAGGGAAGTGGGAAGACGTCTGTCGCTGCCCTGCTGTCCCAGAAACTGGCAAAGTCTCCGTGCTGTCTTTCTGTACATATTGACTGCAGCTCTTGGAAAGGTGAGCCACTGTTTATCAGCGTTTCTAAGGAGTATGAGGAGGGAATGGGGCAGCGTTCTACAAGCGAGTGGTCGCGTTGCGGTGTGGTTTGCTGCGGGTACGATTAATGCGCTAAGCGCTGCTTAGATATCTATCTCGACGTGTCACGACGTAACGATAAGCTCACATATCGATTCATCACCTTACCGAATTGATACGGAAACTTATCAACTACGTCGCATCGCATCGCGTCGTGATGGGATTGGAAGAAGCACATAGAGAGGTCAAGATTAACTGAAGCCTGCATGACGTTCTTGACTTTGAGTGAGAGTATAAATTTCGTAGTTATCGCTGACAATTTGTTTACTGGTTCGAGCCGGGATTGTCTCACAGAGGCAGCCAGCAAGTTTGCCCGCTCTCCCTACCGCGATGTTGGCGGCTTTTATGCCGGCAACAGAGTTTTGCGGCATGTCGATATGCCGCGAGCCTCGATGAACCTGCCGGCTTTTGACGCGGCGAGGTGCCGCACGGGATTGCTGTATGCAACGCTGCGTACTGCGGCGCTGTCTAGAGGACCGCTTCGTAAGGTGGCTGTCCGCTTTTCGTTAGCGACAAGAAAGTGTCCGCTTTTCGTTAGCGACAAGAAAAGCGCCCTAAAAATTTCATAAAGTTGAAAAAAATAGAATTTCCTACTCCTCGCCGCAGCCAAGACAGTTTGAAGTGGACCACGCCCCTCAAGCCCCTCAGCGGTGCTCAAACTTCAAACGATCCCTTACTGCCGACCGGATCGCGCCCGCACGCTCGAGAAGCGAAAACCTCGGTTTCTATTAGATGTTGTACTGCACGTTTTTAGGAAAGCAGTCGGAGCAGATTGAGAAGAGCCTCGATGCGGAGATTACGTCGCTTTCAACACGAGCACCGAGTTTGCTGATACTTGACGACTTTGACTTTCTCAGTGTATTCAACGAGGAGGAACAAAGGCAACTGGCTGTTGAGCGCGTGTTTGAGAGTGAGTGTACTGTGAATACATTAACTTTCATGGGAGGACATTTGTTTGAAGGCGAACGATTTAATAGCGAAAAGATTACCTGGCAGATATAGAGGATCCCCCATACATATCATAACAGTGTTGTAATAGGCTCCAAGGTGATTTACATCCCATTTGTGGATGGGAAATTAGGCGGCAGCTATTTCCGACGAAAATCTACTTCTATATAGTTGAGTTTATCCATAGCTAAAGATAAGGCAAATATTATTTTGTGACAGCAGGCTGTTTCTATGTTGTCTATAACGATCAGCTTTTGCAGCTTGACAAGTCTTTGTTTTTGGTCTAATTAGCCTAGTTTGAAGTAACTAAGCAGCGGGGAGCGGATCAAGCTTACGAATGGTCATCGCTGTTATGGCAGCCACCGCCGCGCTGTAATTAGCCGCTGCTGCGCCGTCACTGATCACTGTCGCACCGCGCCGCGAACGCTTCTTGGAAATTTGCTTGAATCCCTCAGTGTTTTTTGCCCAGCTATTCATCCAATTCAGGTTCCATTTCGTCAGAAAGGCCACTGGCTACCTTCTGAGATGTAGAGAAAGGTCGGGTAAGCTAATTGATCATAGCTGGCAAGGAAATAAGACAGAGCGCTAAAGAGAGGATCGGACGAATACCATGGACCAGATTGTAGGACTTGAAAATATTTTTGGGAAATGGATACAAATTAATGGCGGAACCCTAGGGACGGAAATAAAGGTGAAACTGGTTGCCAATTTGTTCCAAAAAAGTATAAGAATAGCTTGAAAACAATCCTAAAGAAGGTATATTAAGAGAGTAGAGCGAGTAGAAGGTAAGCAGGAGACCTAGTGAAAGTAGACTTGTAGATCTCAAGGATTCGAGGGTTCTTAAAATGTATTGTAGTCCTGGGTCTCCTTCACCTCTGCCTCACACCCGCTGATGTCGTCGCGGCTGCTGCGGAGGATGTCGCGCTGGCGGCGGCTGAAGGCGGCAGGTGGGAAGGTCTTGCCGCGTTGCGGCATAGGTCGCCACAATTAGGGATGGCATTCGTAAGTACAGTCCCCCACCCCTAAGCAGCTACACAAACACGTTAATACTGCTCAAGCTGTATCCCGGGAAGAAATGAGTGCAACAAGTACAATCGGTTCTTCTGGTACCATGTTTGCGAGGGCACGTGGCAGCGCAGTCGGAGGAGGCGCCGGCAGCGGGTGCACCCAATTCTAGGTTCCTGGTTCGGGTTTGCCACCCAGGCCAACCAAGCTTTCCATCCGGGGTCGATGAATTGGTACCATACTTGTTTTGGAATGGTAAAACACTGACTTCTTTATCAGCTGGCCTCCACAGTTCAGATTATGGGCCAAACACATATTCAAATTGCCTCCACGACATCCCGTGGAAGTAGAATACGCGGCGCGTTCTAAGAGGGATTCATTACCGCCGTCGTTTATCCCTTATCCTTCATCCTTACGTGTTTTGGAAACTTCGCGACAATTTTGATCACCAGTTTTGGATGTTGAAATTTCAGCACTACTATGAGTTATCCCAATGTATGAAATCAAGTGAAGCTACGACGTGTATGCATATGAGGTGTTTAACTATTGAGCTTTGGGATACAACAAAGAATGCTGTGATATACGGTGAACCATTAATGATCCTGCTATGGGTCTTCCCCGCTCCTCCGGAACGCCCAGCACCGGCTAATTTTTCTGCAGAGTTTAGTAGTCTTGCTTCGAAAATTAGCGAGCCGAACTCTAACAAAGCCAGAGCATGGGTTGACCTCATCTTACAGATGTAGGTAGACACATGAAATTTAATCGGTTTTAGTGCTGCGACGTGTGCTGTTTGCGACCACTGTTCCCGTGTTGGTGATTGCAAAACATCTGAAGTCTCTCCATAAGTCCATTGTGAATCCTGGCGGACGCCGACTCTTCTCATTCACGAAGACTATTCCTCCACTTACTCAGGTAGAGAAATCCTTTTTTAAACTAGTGTTGTTTTGTGGTTTAGTACCTAACTGGTGTGCATATCAAGACCTTAGTTGATGTTTTACCCAATCTATGGTCGCGCTCGTCTTAACATTCTAAACGTATCCTCTCTAATGAAGGCTCTCCTGTTTTGATGAAAGAACAACTATTCCATGGTTTAATCCTTGTAGTGATAATCGGTGTTTCCTTAAATGCTACGGCCCAGGTGTCTCGCTTCCTCTGATTCCAAAACCTATTTTAGTTAAGCTATGAAAAAAAAAAGAAAACCGGCGGAATCTGCGTTTTCAGAATGTTCACTTATCCTATGCATCTGCATGTACGGTGTGTAATTTGTATTGTCAGCACGACAGTCTATCGGTAAGGAATATCAGCAAAGAAACAGCGGAACCATAAAAATTAGGAAACATCATGAAAAGGAGCAAGTGAGCGGTCACAGCAAGCAGAACTTCCTAACAGCTTGCGCGCTCCGCGGCTATTTACGTGACCTAGCGAATCAAGGTCCAGTTTATGGATGCACACCCGTCTTCTGCTGGGGGCGTGGCGTCAGGAGGTACATCCACTTTCTGCGGACCGGGAAATTTTGTTTTGCGTCCCAAAGGTTTCGTAAGGCAACTGTTAGACTCTTGGTGAAGCCTTTGGGGTTGGGGGGGGGGGGGTGGGTGAGCAAGGAGATGAGAGGGAGATCGCATGCCCCCTCCCCCGGCGAGGGGCGTGGCTATATTTCGTACATCCTGGCCGTCTCCCGTTCAAATCGCTTTCCCATGATTTCTTCCTTTCATATTAGTAGTAAGTAATGCAACATCTCAATTTAGATCTATGCATTCAGTTCAATTTTCGTACATCATCCGAAGGTATGGTATCACTTTGGCTGGTAAAGGATATTCCACCCCTCCCTTAAAATTGTTCTTTCGTCGTGTTCATACTGATGCCCAAAGCGTTTCGATAAGTTTCAGAGTGCTGTTTTTTTTTTCAAACAATCTGTATCATATTGCGATCTTTCCAGTATGACTAGCATACACAATTCGTTGAGATGATCATCAATGATGTGTAGCTGGGGACACTGTGCCGTCTGAGTGAATTCGTTCTGAGCTTCCATCCGTATGCGTGATATAGACGTAGTGCTCCACAGTTCTCCGAGAAAACCACGAATGTCTATTGCAGAATACAATGTGGTACCTGAAAAGGACGAGAATAAATTTCGACATCCACTTCTTTCGACGTTGACTGTAGAGTAGTTCATAAAGTTTCACATTCGCATTGGGTCAAATATCAGACAAGTGCTGCGAGGGCCTTTATAGAGTCCTACGGTCCTGAGCTTTTTCGTCACGAACTATTTCTCTAAAGTGTTTGCCTGCATCCCCTACCTTGTGTCTATGCACTGCTAGTATTTAAAAAGTCGGCGATTTCCCATAAGCTTCGGTTTTGTTGTTCAAAACTGCTCTTAGAAGTTTTTCGGTAATACTTATTCCTCTCATTGTTCCTAAGTTTGCGCTCAGATGAATCGATGTTCTATTAGGTTTACTGATACTCAATCCTTTCATGATATCCCGAAAAAGTAGAATGCATGGCGGATTCTATTTCTACGGGATGTCGTGAAGGGATTGAGTATCGTCATTCTTTATCCTTATCCTTATTTTTAAAGAGAGATGGGGAGCAATCCCGAAGAGTACTGCTGAGCTGCCAACATGAAGGTTTTTTTTGGAAAAGTTTGTTTCATTGTTTACTGACAGACAGCTCTGACGTGTAGTTAGTGTACTGCTGTTTGAATCTGTTCTCTGAATTCATTACCTTCCATTCCGGTGACAGTCGATGAAGTCTTTCTCGTGTACGAGCTTCGCACTTAACTTCAACCATGGATAAACCATTTCCATAGAGTCGATGTCCAAATGATGCTCGTTTTTAGCTTCCTGCTTCGGCTGAAATTGAGTGGAATATTCACACAACATTACTGGCACATATTCGATACTTTTTATTTCCTACAACTTCGGTTATTTATTCATTTGTTTTTTTTTCGTCAGCACACTATTATCGGTTCTAGGTACTGGAGAAGGTGAAAATACGCATTTAAGAATAACTTTAGCGTCTGAAGATTGAGACCCATAACAAGTTTTCGACCTTTCAAGCATATCTGGACCCACTCACAGCATAAGTAGAAATAGAGAGGAGCAGCTCAAACTTCAACTTTCTTGACTTCCTACTTCGACTCCTTTTATGGACTGACCAGGATACTATATCAACGGTAGGTCGGAACTGCGCAAGTCTTGTATATGGGCAGAACCGCCTCTCCTTGGGAAGTAACAAACTGCAGGTGTCTCGACCCCAATGCAACTCTGCGCAGAGTTAGGGGCGACGGAAGTCGCGTGTTGGCGCCCTGTTGGTTCACGTGCTCCACAGCCGACGGGCTCGCGCGGGATGAGGGCCCGTATCGCGACCCAGCGCAGTGCACAGGTGGCGTAGTAGGGAAGCGCTCGGGCTCGAGAGCGAGGGTCAGGGGTTTGGATCCCGCAGACTGCGTCTGTTTTGCACTTTTGCAAAGTCCATGTTTATCATATAGGTAATCCACCTAGGGGTAGTATAGTGTGTTATACAGCATGTTTACATATAACATACCACCCATACCGTTAACAAGGGTCAAGGGTGGTCCAGGCAGGGTCACCGATTTCGCTGAGACTTTGTCTAGGGGGGGGGGGGTTATTTGGGGTGCTGATAACAAATCTGACATCCGTTTTTCACGATTCGGTCGGAAGCCACCCATACCGTTAACAAGGGTGGTCCAGGCTGGGTCACCGATTTCGCTGAAACTTTGTCTAGGGGGGTTATTTGGGGTGCTGATCACGAATAACCCCCTAGACGAAGTTTCTGCAAAATCGGTGACCCTGTCTGGACCACCCTTGTTAACGGTATGGGTGACCTCCGACCGAATCGTGAAAAACGGATGTCAGATTCGTGATCAGCACCCCAAATAACCAACCCCCTAGACGAAGCTTCAGCAAAAAAAAAATTTTGACCTAAGTCTTGTCTGTGGAGTCGGAACTTTTAACTAGTGCCACAAAATATCCATCGTTACATAACTACAGTTTCACACAAAATAGGCTTAAAATAAGTGAAACACAGAAGTGAACATTTTAGCTAGTCTGTAGTTTGAAGCATATGTTATATGTAAACATGCTCTATAACACACTATAATACCCCTAGGTGGATTACCTATATGATAAACATGGACTTTGCAAAAGTGCAAAACGAACGCAGTCTGCAGGATCCAAACCCCCGACCACGCGTTTACGAGCCCGAACTCCTCCCTACTACGCTACCTGTGCACTGCGTTAGGTCGCGATACGGGCCCTCATCCCGCGCGCGCCCGTCAGCTGTGGAGCACGTGAGTCAACAAGGCGCCATCACGCGACTTCCGTCGCCCCTAACTCTGCGCAGAGTCGTATTGGGGTCGAGATACCTGCAGTTTGTTACTTCCCAGGGAGAGGTGATTCTGCCCATATACAACACTTGCGCCGTTCCGACCTACCGTTGAGATAGTATCCTGGTGAAGCTATGATGCCGAGAAGGCTTTTTGGAGAAAAATAAAAAATGTGACGGTAAAATATTTTTTAATAAATGTCAAGGCGCTTATGTAAAACGATGGAGCACAGCTGTGGCGAAGGCGATTCTGTTACTCCCAGTGGTAAGCGTGAAAGGCGGGTTGAGACGGCGGTGTTAGATAGCACATAATTTGTGTAACTACATGGAAGTGTCGCATTGCAAAGGACCTTCTCACTGTCCGGAACGGAAATGGCAGAGTTAGTGGTGTAAAATGTACGTATCGATCAATGCCGAGCGATACAGCAGCAAAAAATTGATATGTATGTCTTGCACATGCGACCAACTGCTCCTGTTGTTCTTGCAGCAGATTGTAAACGGTCCATAACGTTACGAGGGAGACAAATTAAAGGCCTTTTCTTCTTGTTGAACTACCGAGGAAAAGTCGGCCACCAGTGGGCGAAAATCCTGTGATCTATGGGTGACTTCCACAAGACGAATGGTGTAGTTTGTTGCACTTCACCGGGAGTTCACCCGTATTTGATTGCTAGGGGGCCCAGAATTACCCTAGAGAATTATGCTCCATAATTCTAGATAAGCATCAAAATCAGTTGGTGACGTGCTTAGTGCTATTTTGGTAAAGCCGCAGAGTGCCGTGTCACTTCTACACATTTGGTGATTATATTTTCGATCAATCATTTACCATAAAAATCGCTGTTTGTTTCGCGTCATATCTGAAGTTAAAGGGCGTAAAACATCAACACTGAGCTTGCCCGTGTTATATGAATAGTAATAATATTCTCTTTGGTTATAACTTCTGAAGCGAACCTCGTAGAAGATGCCGAAGAAGACATCACCATCAGTTCGGAAGTACCAGCTTAACGTTTTAGGTTCCAGTATATCTAGAGAAATATGGCGAGTTTTCTTTGCAGGAATGTGAAAGTGTTCTAGATGATGGAGGAGATCAGGATTCTCGGGTATCCAGTACTCGGACTGGGGTATTTTTTCAGCGCCAGTGCAGTGTATATTCTGGAAAGAAGACATTTATCTGATAAACACATCAAAGAAACTTCGACAGTAGTCGTTGATGTGGCCTACATGAGGAGACGAGGACGTGGCACCGAATCACAACCAATCAGGGCATGGCCGAACACGTCCCCTTTGTGTGAAATACTCACTCGACACGGGCCGGTTACTCTAGCGCGTTCCCGCCCCCTCATGTAGGCCACATTAACGACTAGTACCAGAAAGTTTTTACCGTACCTCATTGTTTCCTCCAAGGGTAGTTGGTATATGATCTGCATCAATCTCTTCAGTCAATGCTTTCAAAAAGCTGCTGTCATGTAATCGGAATTTGTCGGAGAATCCTGCCGGCATCATTGTTTTGGCTATTTTATAAGGCACATGTATCCATTTGGCTATATTGACTATATCGATCGGATTAACCTGAAGTAGACGATTTGCTTATGGTGATACGCAGTGCTTGACGATTCTGATCCTATTGTAAAACTTACCAATTCTGGGTAATTCTCGTAGTGAAACAATTGTGAATAATAAGCTAAAGTTCCGCTACTGACGAAGACCATTGTGAACGGATTGATTTCGTAGCCTGTCATGTCTACGATATGTCTTATTCCACTTAGCCGTCCAGTTTTCTCTTCCTAAAACAAAATGTACGAATTCACTCTTTAATGTGAGCTCAGTCGGAGGAGACGCCAGCAGTCGTGTACTCTTCGAGTTGATGTTCTTTGTTCGGATCCCGCCTTGGAAATCCCATCCTTCCCGTTCCTCTGGGGTGAGTGCAGGGATACGAAACCTTTCGGAGCGATAAGTCTTTGGACCAACTTTAATCTGACCACCTGCAGGTCATTCTGTATAGGCTAACCAATCATTTAAAATCCTTCCTTCCCTCCGTCGTTGCGTTGAAGTGGAATGTGTGGCGCATCCCACAGAGGGATTGGTTAACTCCTATCTTTATTTTTTGTTCTTAAAGAATAATTCGCACGCAGAAGTTGAAAAATCTACTTGTTCAATCCTGGAAACTATCCGCTTCTTTAAAGCCAAATTTTGTTAAAATATTTCGCGAATGCAAAGTTTTGACATCCAGTGATGGACAGAACGTCGAAAAATTGTTTACTCTAGGAGATTGGCCTGCCAAAGAAGCTATGACTTATATGGTGTGAAATCAAGGAAATGAAATGAGATAGGAAACCCGAGATTGGATAGATTTTGGCTCCGATATTTATAGTCGAACATGTTACATATGTCATATTTATATCGAATCACATTTTGTTTTGTATAGTATTATATTTTAGGAGAAGTATATTGAAACAGAGCAAAATACAATTTAGTTGTATTGCAAAAAAAGACAAAAGAATAAGAATTGTAACTATTTATTCCCTCTTTGGGGTGCGCCATGCGTTCTACTTCTAAAGCAGTCTAATCGCATTTCGTGGGCTACCAACAGGTAGGTGGGTCATTGTATTACCCTTTAGAGATACATCTGATACGAATTCTCCGCTCTTGGAGGGGCGGAAGGCTTGGTACGAGATCAACCTAAAATCGATTCGGAATTCTCACAAGGACCTCCTCCCAAGACACCGAATGCGGTAGCAAGTTTGGCACAATGCGCATTAGTGGAGGCAGCATGTGAACTTTTAAAATGACAAGCTAGCCCCGGCTTCTAGAAAAATCCGATTATCCTAACATAGGAAACTAGGAATATATTAGAAAGGAAAAGCCATAAAAGTAAAAAAAGCATGAAAATTCCAAAAACAAAATTTATGTAGCGAGAACTCCCGCAAGTACATTCCCCCGTGCCGCAAACCGAAGTGTCACGTGTCACGGACATGTGCGTGACGCGATGCCACACGCACGTCAGTGACACCTGGCGATGTGTTGTTTAACACGCGGTAATGTATCACATGACCTAATGCAGAAATTTGCAGTTTGCTTACCTTTTTTGTTATTTTTTGTGGTTTATGTTGTTTCGCTGTGAACTCCTAGCTGGGAGCATCACTAGCGGAAGGACTCCACGATGTAGCAAGTCTTAATAGAAGCGAGGTATTTTGGGTAAATCCTGAAGCAGCTTGCCTTTCTTTGCCTAGCTCTGTGTACAGAACAAAGCCGCATGGGTGAGCTGATCCCTCCACTTAGGATTTGCACATGACCTTTGTTTGACGGTGACTCACTGCTACATATGTTTTTATTCTCCAATTTTGCACCTCGTTTCTGTCATTAACAAGGTTAGTCGTCCTGGCACACTCAAATTTAGACGTTACCTAGTACTGGTTTTTCTTCAATTATTTGGGTGTAATGGTTTGTTTCGATCGTTTTTATTATTAGCGTGTTCTGCACGTCTATTTGACATATAAATAAATAAATATATGAATAATGTTATTGCTTGGGCTTATATTTACATGTGCTCAAATTTCCCGCCCTCCTGTAATAAGCTATATGCTGCTTTCCCCCCCCCCCCCCCCTCTAAGAAAGTTCTTCTAAGTGATAAAAAGGGTAAAGGGTAAAAGACGTTGTTCAACTCCTTTTGGGATGCGCCCAGCATTGTACTCCTATGGGATGTCGTGGATTTGATTGCGTATTTGGCTATACAGTGACTTGCGGTGGCCAGTCGATGGAGAAGTCGGCGCCGTATCTTTCTAGACAAGCCTGGTACCAATTCACCGACCTCAGAGGGATGAAAGACTTGGTTGACCTGTAGATGACCCGAACAAAGAACCTCAATTCAGGCTAGGCCCGAAGCGGGCGCTTCCACATGTCAAAGATAGATGTGTACTTTTTAAACATCACTTACGTGGGCCATAACCTTGCGTAGCATATACTCAAATTGCCAGAACTGATACTTGCACGCTTGGGAGCTTTGCAGTGCATGTGCTATGCTCTGAAAATATACTAGTCATCATAAACTCAAGGAAAACTCCTTCGCTATAAACTCACCTCCACAGTGATGGTAGCGTATTCGATATACCAAAGGAGTCGATTGTGGGTGTCATGCATAGGAAGGACGTCTCCTCTGGGCATCAGTTTCTTCGCAAACATCGGATTCTCATCGAAACCTCGCACGGGTTGTGTATCCTGTAAATCTCTGAAAAATTAGCAATACATATATCTCCATCTCATCCTACTTCTAGTGCATTAGGTGCTGTCGTTTCTGTATTTTTGAACTCTGCCCTGATCACATGTGCTATTGAAAACATTATTCTTCGTCTCTCACGTTATAGCGGAGAGATTAAACTAAAACGTTAACGACCGCGCAATTTTCGCGTTTCTCGCGCGTAGGATCAATCGATTTTTTACAACGTCGAGGGCTATTTGATAACTGAAGCCACTACTTACTTGTCTCAATAAATCAATAAATAGCTGGAAATGACTTTCCGTGGATCGTGCTTTTTACAACAATATCTAAAGATGAAGTACACATGCACAAAAAATCCTTTAAAAGATTTGAATCCAACTAGAAAAATAAATTACAAGGCTGTGACACGGCATCATATCACACGTTCCGTGCGGCCGAGAGGGTGTGGTCCGACATGGTGTCAGGCTGTCGTCAACGTTTGAAATGCCTAACTAGGATGTCACATGGCTGTTGTGCGTCAATCGTGGCTTGGTGTCTTGCTAGCTAAAACAGATCGAGAAGAAACGAAATGATTTAGGACGGCTTGATGAATTGCCATGCGTGGTGCGCTTTACCATATTTGAAAAAGACGGTGTGGAGATGAAAAATCACTATTTTTGATTAGTATGACATGTAGAATCCGACAAAAGCAATGGAAATACTGAAAATTCAACAAAAAATGCAAAAAATGACACGTGAAAAGGTGACAATATTTCTACCCTGTAGGACTGAAACCCCTTTTTATTGCCTTTTATGTGAGGTGTGTCTGCTACGAGACCGGTGCACCATGAATGAGCTGAAATTTCGAAAAATTTCCCAGAAAACAGAAAAGCCAAAAAACTCCAGAAGACAGAAAACAGAAAATTTCGGAATTATCGCTTTAGCTATCTATTGTATTTAAATATACATTTTTACGAATAACCCACATTTTTGTACTATTTACGTCAAACAGGACATTTATCGCCGTAAGCTAGAAAGTTTTGAAACCAAACTGAACACCTCAAAAAAGTGAAGTGGTGTGTGATTAATACAGACTTTTTTTTTTGAAAATTTACAATTCACCTACGACAAATTTTATGAAATTTGATTTTTGCAGTAAAGTAATAAATGATTTATTTCAACGGTAAAGCAGTAAAGCAGCAATTTTTGAGAGTGTGAAAAAAGAAATCACACCATGCCTTCGTCTAGATCAGCATTGTCTTTAATTGATAGTGTAATTGCTGCTTGATCGAAGCTGCAGCAAGGATGTGTGTATTTTCTAGTTTTGCCCTTGTATTGTGTAAAAGTGCGTAATTAGGTAAATAGAATTTTGGCTATTAACCAAAGGAAAATTGAGATGCTGGATGTGTACATGAGACCACCTAATCTTTAAACGCACTGAAAATACGCTGTTTTCCTGCACTTCAACAAAATTGTGATATATTACTTTTCTTCTTATAAAAATAAAGAGTTTTTAGTTTCAAACACAGTGTTTGCTTTCCTGGGAAAGGTGAGTTGCAAGTTTTCTGAGAAAGGCAAAAATTTCGACCTTTTTAATGGGACTCCGCTTTATTGGGAAACGCGATCGTTTCGGTTTGAAAAATGTTTGATTTCGAAATTTACTTCGTTTCAAAATTTTTATTTTGAGGTTTCTATAGATAGACACGTGGTGTTAAGAGAGAGCCTCTTCGGGAGAGCAAGTAGTGGTAGTACGAATTCCGGCCACATATTTAAGCTAGAGAAACCCATTTATAAATGACGTGAAATCTGCTACGAGGGAACTGTGTGATAGTAGCATATAGACCATCAGTCAAACGAATCGGTGGAGTGCATGGCGCGACCAATCAAACGAATCGGACGAGTGCATGGCGTAATTTCTAATAAAAGCAAACAGCTTTTTCCGAATCTGGAATAGCCTAAGAGTATTTTTTTGCTGTAGAAGCTTTTCTTTTTTCTGACTAATTTCGGCCATTTTCCCAGAAAACCGAAAAATAGCCAAAAATGGCCAGGAATCAGAAAACAGGATTTCCATCCACTCCTGCTGTGTACGACACGGCCGGTATCTGACTACACAGTAGTCGAGAGGCTATAATTGTCGAAGGAGGAGTGTAGTTCGGGAATAAAGAGCAACGTGGTCGAGAAAGTGAAATGGTCGTCGCGAAACTCACTAAGTCGAGTGCTTTGCGAAGACGGAGGTGGTTGTTCAGCGACTTGGCTGCGGCTTCGACGATGTCCTTCTCCTTTTTGTGAAGTCGTTCGGCGGACAACACAAATCGGAATATGTTGAAGTCGGTGTTGAACTAAACGATTCACCATTCTCTGACGCTGACTCGGTTCAAACGATGTTCACTGCATCTTCAAGGGAGGGTCTAGTAGAAGAATGTACCATGGCACTTATTGGTTGTGTGATTTTCGAGCGCACTTCGTTCACGTATCGTTGCGACTCATCACTAAGAGGTTCTCCAAATGTGGTCGAGAATCGCCGTGTCATCTCGCGTCTCGTAGCGTCCACGAATACACGACGAATACTGAAAATAAGCTCGATGACGGTGATTCTGCTTGACACGATTCGCACGGCGAAGAGCCGCACCACATAGTCGGGCAAAAATTGGGTTAGTACGTCAGTCTTAGTGGCGTGGGCGCATGATGACCTGGATTCTCTGTCCGCCCCATTCATTCGCCTCGTATGAAATGGACAGGTCTTGGTCGTCGTTCAGATCGCCCAAGCGCATTCAGACGTTTCAGCGGCTAACAGCGGTGAAAGCACGACCGGTTTCGGCTTTTTTCAAGCGCTCAGTCATTAATTTGAGGATGTCCCTTTGTGAAACGACGACCGGAGGTGGCTAGCATGCGCTGGCTGCCCAACGCTGTAGGAGTCCTCTATTTAAATGTGCCGGATATTCAATGAGAATCGGACGAGAAAAAGAGCGTAAACAATTGTGAATTCAGATCGACCGGCAACATCTGCTGAATGGATTCCTCGGACCTGATTACGACTCCACGAATGCGGCCAAGGTCACGGAGAACCTTTCACTGACGGACATGCGACACCTGGCAATGAGAACACGGATAGAGGCGAAGATTCGAGGTAGTGTAGTGTCGCTGATACATGGTATGTCGTGTTCGGCGAGAGAAGACGTAAGCCGGCGATCGTAACACAGCAGGAAAGCTGGATTGCACAAAGAAATTTGGCAGCGAAGCGCGCGAGCGACGTGGCGATCTGGAGTTGGCACCGCCTCCTAGAGTGCGTAGTGTTCATCTTGTCTTCGATTTTTTCTTCATATTCTTCACAGAGTATTTTTTAATTATTGCATTTTGCGAACAAAAACTGTGTCGCAGTTACAAATTTTTAGAGAAAACTTTCCAAAAAGATGCACATGTATAGGGTTTACTGAAATACCTTCCTTTTGGGAAATGCTTCCAAACATACCATTTTCATTTTACATTCGGCACTTATCAAATCGAACAGGTTGTTTTTCAATTCAAACTGCTCACTTTTCAAACAGAACTGGATACTTTTCGGTGCTGGTTCACAACGGAGGTCCATGCTTTTTCTGTTTCAGATCTGGTATGTTCACCTTGGCTAAAGCAGGCTTAGATGTCTTCTTAGAGCAGCAGCATTTATTTATTTATTTATACGTGCTTAGCTATTTCATTTTGCATCGCTTACACAAATTCCCCGATTTTATGGAACAAAATCAGAGTGGAACCACCCTCTCTCTTCTAGGTCTGCAACAACTTTTCGAGTCATATTTGTCACTTTTTAAAATAAAGCGGTCGATTTTCATGTTAAATATCGCACTTTTGAAATCATTCCGGTTCACCTCTGTCAGACTAGAATCAATCTGTTCGCTTTCAAAATCGAACTTACGGTTATACCCTTTTGAAATCAAACTGGTTTTTCTTCAATTCAAACTGGTTACTTTCAAGGAAGACAGATCACTTCACATGAAGCAAATCATTTCGGATCAAAGTTCTTTTCGTTTTAATCTGGATAGTTTCCAACATAAGCTGGGCACTTCTCAAGCTAAAGGTAAACGTTTTTAAAAGAAGGCCAAAACTGAAACCTTATACGAAAGTGAAAATAATTTTTTTATTAAAAACTCACCAATATAGGATAGAATAGGATGTCTATGGAAGAAGTGGTTTAAAATTTAAATGTTCAGGAAATTCTTATCCTTTTAGGGTACTTGTGAAGCAAAGGGCCCGTGGTGCCGTGGGGTTGCCGGGAAACATGTTAACGCGGCAAACCCACGGCACCACGGGGCCGGTACTTATGAAGCACCCGTCCTCGGGTGCCGTGGGTTGCCATGTTTCCGTTGCCGTTGCCGCGTTAACATGTTTTCCGGCTGCCCCACGGCACCACGGGCCCTTTGCTTCATAAGTACCCCTTTTAGCTAAACCAATAATGTTTAGCCTTTTAAAGTGTGAGAAGACAAACGGTTTCCGGCGATTCTGCCATGGAACTCGTCTAGTATGTATATACATCCATTGTTTCGTTATTTTTGTAACCCTCGTTTCTTTTTTCTCTATTTTTTGCGTTATCTATCAATTTTCTGCTTACCAAAAACGCCCGGAAAAGAAGGACGCTATTCCGTGCTGCGCAACTTCTGATAAGCAGTTTTGCGCATTCAAATAAACATTTCAAATAAACATCACGACCTGGACGGCGCAAACTATGTTGTGCATGGCGAGCATCGGTTTTCTAGCTAGGATTCTAATTTTTTTCGCCCCTTAAGGATAAAGGATAAAAGACGGCGTTATTCAATCCCTTTTGGGATGCGCCATGCATTCTACTTCTAGGGAATGTCGTGGAGGCCACTTGATTGCGTATTTGGCCATACAATGACTTGCGGTGGCCAGCCGATGAACAAGTCAGCGCTCTGTCCTTCCCAGACAAGTCTGGTACCAATCCACCGACCCCGGAGGGATGGAAGGCTTGGCGGGAAATCCGAACCAGGAACGTAGTATCGGGTGCACGCGACAGCCGGTGCCTCCTCCGACTGCGCTACACGCGCCCTTTTGCCCCTTAAAACAGAGTAATCATTTTTAAGCTAACCTTCACGTGGGTGTTTTGCAAATTTTTCAAGGCATTGAAAAGCATATTTGACTTCCCTGAAGCAATGCTTCAGTTAGTATTCAGTTTGATTTGAACAGTATCCACTTTATTTGCAGAGTGTTCCGTTTCATGAGACAAGTGTAAAACTAAAGTGAAGTTGTACATCAGCTTGTTATAGGTTTGGAAATGTTCTTCACCTTTTCCTACCTGTTGAGGAGAGGATAACCAGTTTTTTCCCCTAATGGTGTTTTTGTACTGTTAAGAGGCCCTAAGTGGTTAATGTAGAGAGAACATTCAAAAGCGAAAATAGAAGAACAGGAAGTGACGCTTATAGAAACTGCCAATATCGATCTTAGTCGATCGATCGATATTGGCAGTCTCTTGTAAAGAAATGTTGTTTATTCAACAATATTTTTACGTTATGATTGCCACAACCAAGAATTATTCGCAAAAGATCATTCTTTCGAGGTAAAAAGAAGTGCTCATCGGCAGTGATTAATATATGTATATTGATTTTATCGATTTCCAGCTTCTGGCTACAGTAGAAAGAACAGCAGTCAGCGCCAGGGCTGACCACTTACTTGAGCTTCTGCCCAGAATTCGACAATAATCGATTACCATTAATTGCTAGACGTTATCACTAACTTATTGTAGAGTCGTTCAGCATTATGTAACTGTACCCGAAAGTCGCATTCTGAATGTGGATCATAAAATCAGATTTTTAAACATTGATTGGGCATTTTTCTCAAAGCACGCAGTTTGGAAAGCGTAATGAAAAAGCGGCGGAAAAGGCTTTTTTGCGCCTTTTCCACCCCAAGACGAAAAGGAACGGCCGGTATTGTGCTTTTGAGGCGGTTGTGAGTAGGGAAAAATCGACAATATCGATAGAAACTGTTTGCGTGTTATGAATCCCGCCTAGCGGCAGCCGTGCTCGTGTGGTCCCCTCCAAATCTGCTCAAGCATCGATAATGTCGATCGATATTGATAAGTATATCCAACGGCCAGCAAATTTACGACTTTCGAGAATGATCGATTACTTGACTCCACTCAAAGCTAGAGAAGCAGATTACGCCATTAGCTTTGCACGGACGCATGGATTTACACATAGGTATACAAAATAATAGACTAATTCACTTGTATATACCACGACGTTCCGAAACCGCATTTGTTTTCACAAAAAAAATTGTTACGTAAATCAGAAAGCATTACCCATCACGGTGTATAAAAGTGTGAAACGTTTCTGCTCAAATCTATTAGAACTTTACTGCTTTTCGTCGAAGAACTAGGGAGCTACCGCTGAAAGAGTGCGGGAAGGTAAATTGCATCAGTTGCGAGCATTTTCGTGAATTTTGATCGTCTGAGAAGATACAACAACACACACACGGCGGTATGTGTTGTCGTAGCAGGCGAAGAGAGAGGCTGAGGGTGTCTACGAGAGAGTAAGGGTAGCTCTGATCGGACCCAATTACGATAAGATCGCTGCTGCTCTCACCTAGTGACGAAATGTTGAGTGTTCTGCTTCGCCTACAGGTTCTGTAAGTACCACGAGGGCAGCAAATCTCTTGATTACTGGCGGAAAGGGAGCTGTGCGACGCTGCTTGGAGCGGTCTGGAGTCACTTGACGTCTTCGAAAGCGAAGACTAGTAGTGATCCAAACAGGAACGGCTGCCGCCAATGGACATAGTACAGCATTAAGCAATCAGAAGGATAACGGTCGGCATTAGTCAGTCCTTATTTGTTATACGCCACGCATTCTGCTTTCTTGGAGATCTCGTATAGGCAATTTGTATGCATACATATGTGGCCTGTAGGCGCGTGTAGCACAGTCGGAGGAGGTGTCGGCTGGCGTGTGCACCCGATACCAGGATCTTGGTTCGGATTTTCCCGTCCAGGCCAACCAAGCCAGGCATACCTCATGGGTCAGTGAATTGGTAGCAGACCTGTTTGAGAAGGATAGAGCACTGACTTGTTCGTCGGCTGGCCACCGCAAGTCATTGTCTAGTTAAATAAGCGTTCAAATCGCGTCTGCGACACCCCGTAGAAGTGGAATGCGTGGCGTATCACAAAATGGATTGAGTCCTTTATTCTTTATCTACTTGCCCTGTTCACAAACTTGCGGTAGCATTGGATCGAACTTCGAGCGCCACATTATGACGAGACGATCTGGGAGCGCAACGACCGGTTTTGAGTGCTTAACACTGGACAGAACTCGAAACTGAAAACTTTGCAAAGCTTCGAAGACTTTTGTCTGACGTAGAACTATGCACTAAAAACGTAGAGTCAGTGGAGAGAAGTAACTAACAATAGAATCTAGACGTGCTTTGTAGGCCTGATAAAGCCGCTATCACAGCAAAACCTGGCCAATAATATTTGGAAGGGTCTAAGTTGTTCGGAGCATTCAAAAGGTATACCAAAAATAGACGTCAGATAGCATGGTAAACACGTATGCTATAGTATGAAATGAGTTATGGAGCGTTTAATGTGTACGCGTCGCGCGAAGCGCTGTGATATTGAGCTCCTATATCGATCGCGCGACGCGATGAATCGATATGCTTGCTTATCATTAGATTCCGACGCGCGTCACGTGTACACTGAATGCTCCTTTACATCATTTCTGATAGCACATGGGGTATTACAGGGCACTATTTTTGGGGAATAGAGAATTATCGATATACCGCATGTGGGTGAGTTCAAAACCTTTCATAATTTTAATTAAATTTTGTACATATCATGTAAAGCACATAAATTATAAAGCAAACCCTTCAAAGAAGTTTAATAAAAAAACAATGAATTTTCCTTGATATGCACATTTAAAAAATGTTATAACAATTCCTTGTTCACTGTTGAGTTACCGGGGGAAGTGTTATTATAATAACACAATTCGTTTTTTAGTTAGGTGGCGAAACGAAACCCTTTGTAAAAGGATACCCATTTATTTAATTATTTATTTGCTGGAAATGGACGTACGGAAGACGCTACAAAAAACAATCGAAACTAACTGTTAAGAAGAAAATAAAATATAATTAAATAAAAAAAAATAAAGTAAGTAATGAATTAAATAGATAAGAACAACAACGACAAAACACCCGGCTTTGGCAACATTTTGGCAACTAATTTCATACTGAAGGAAAAAGTGGTGAGTGGCGTAATTGTATCTATATTTTTTAAATAATTTTATTAATACATTTTACACTATTAATATTATCCATGTCATGGAGCATCAACGGTTTTTAACTCTTTAAACTCAAACCATCACAACCTCGTTTAGAGTTGATCATTTTATTTCTTATTTTACTTTATTTTTTCTAAGCATCATCGTCAGCGCTTTGGTTCTATTTTTCGAGTGCTCCGAACGAATTACACTCTTCTAACCATTATTGGCAAGATTTTGCTGTGCTGTGCTGATCTTTATCAGGCCTACAAAGCACGTCCTTCACAGCTGTTGCCGTTAGTGACTTCTCCTCACTGACTCTGTTTTTACGTGTTCTTTTTGCGCAATAGTCTACGCTAGACAAAGGTGTTCGAAGCTTTGCAAAGCCTTCGAGTTCGAGTTCTGTCCAGTGTTAGGCGCTCAAAACCAGTCGTACATCGTTGCGTTCCGAGATCGTCTCGTCATAACGTGGCGTTCGGAATTCGATCCAATTCTAGCATAGCCGATCCGAGATTCAAGTCTTGAAGCGTCGTAAGCCGAAAAGCGGACTTTTCATCTGTCACGAGGATCTGCACATTTCAGAAGAAAACCTGATGTAAAAACGTCAGTAAAATCGATACTGATATGGAGCCGAGTAAACAGGTGTTGTGTGAGTATATAGAAGAAGAAACACATGAAAACAAAAACGAAGCCTACGGAGAAGTAATTGTGGTAGGAACGGGAGGGGTTTGGGAGGAGCGGGTCACGGAATGGGGTTCTACGTAGGCGAACCCTCTCTAATTACCGCACTTAATTGGTCTGAACGTGGACAGAGTCGCGCTATGCTGTTCACCGTGGGGCCATACATTCCTGGTTCTTTATTCCTGTACAAAGAATAGGAGGTGCACATTTAACGGTTATTGATTTAACGATTTGAGCGAATTAACGGCATCTTTTGTTGAAATCTGGCTTAACGTCTTAGCGGAAATTTCCACAAATCAGAATTTTTAACGGAACTTTTTCTCAAAAAGTTTATCAGTTTTCCTCTTAGTTTTCATTAACACAGTGACGACAATATGAGCCATCGGTGGCTCATAACTTTTCGCGCTATTTTTTGTACTGCTGCTCGGTTTTTTATAGATGTTTTTTTTCTGTTCCCTAATTATATGTGATAGGAGAATGTCAAACAGGAATAAGCAAGAAAATTGTATCTGCTTTCATTAGATATATCGAATTAAAAAATTTTACTAGAAGACCAATTCTGCAATCAAGTCAATTCAAGTCAGTATGCTTTACCCAAACTTTGCCCAAGGGGGTTATTAGGGGTGCTGATCACGAATCTGATATCTGTTTGCGAAATTTCTGCCGATTACGGTAGGTTACGGTAGGTATGGCTGACTAAGGCTGCCGAGGTCATGATGACCGTTTTTTCCCCTAACTTCGCCTATAGGGGTTATTTGGGATGGTGATCACGAATTCGACATCCGTTTTTGGTATTACGGTGGACTAGGGTAGATTACGGTTGGAACAGGTGACTAAGGCTGTCGGCAATTACCCATTCCTACCGTAACCTACCGTACTTCACAGTAAACCAAAAACGGATGTCAGATTCGTGATCAACACCCCAAATAACCCCCTTCCCCGGGCGACGTTTGGGGGAAAACGGTGATCATGACCTCGGCAGCCTTAGTTACCCTTACCTACCGTAACCTATCGTAATTGGCCGAAATTTCATAAACGGATATCAGATTCGTGATCAGCACGCTAAATAACCCCTCTGGTCGAAGATTGATAGGAAAAAACACACAATATAGAAAAGTGGTCCGCGAGGGACATTATGAGCCACCGGTGGCTCATAGCGCGCGCGCGTGTATCACGCGGCTTTCTGCTCCAAAACGCGATTGTCATCAATGTGTTGTTATTGCAGACCTCACCCGCACAACGCCGGTCCCTATCCTTTATTTTATTTATCTCTGTATTAGGTGTTGCGTCAAAAATTCTAGTACGTGATTAGTCTAGGCGATTTACCTGCCGAAGATAATTATACCTATATGATTTGTTCTGGAAAATGTCCGGCTTTGTCTGAAAATTGTTCTGTTTTGTTTGGAAAATGTTCTAGTTCATTTGAGATTCCTCCAGTTTGATTTCAAATCTGGGAAGTTTAAAGTATTGTTGAAGTGGTATAACTGTGCTTTGGCGCGTCTAGCGCAGTCGGAGGAGGTGCCGGTTGTCGCGTGCACACGATACCAGGTCGTTAGTTCGGTTTTCCACCCAGGCCAGCCAAGCCTTCCATCCCTTCAGGGTTGGTGAGTTGGTACCAGACTTTTTTGGGAATGATAAAGCTCTGATTTGTTCGTCGGCTGGCCACCGCAAGTCATTGTATGACCAACGTCTTTGTACCAACTACACGTACATCCCGTAGAAGTAGAATGTGTGGCGCATCCCAAAAAGGGATTGAGTAACCCCGTACATTATCCTCTATCCTTATAACTGTGCTCAATGTTTAACCAGTTACTGCGCTTCGACAAAGTACTCTTGATTATAAGCTATATGGTGGGAATAATATTATAGTGATTTTTTATTGCGATCAAAATTCTAGCGCCAGGCGGACCTCGAACCCGCACCACCTCGTCACCGGCAGGCTTCTATATGCTATTACACTACCTGCTGTTTAATTCAACGCTATTCTTGATTGCTGAATGGGTTGTCGAGTGCTACATTGTTGTTTCTACCAGATCCAACATCTCCTATCCTGAGGTGCGATTTCGATAAGGCGCTCTCATATTCTCGTCCAGACTTGAGTGCTGCTTCAAAGGCCAAGCATGAAGTCAAGGTAACACTTGATGACGTCGGAGGACTAGCAGCCGCTAAGCGTACTCTTCAGGAAGTTCTTATATGGCCATTTAAGGTTCGTTGAACTAATGTGAAATATGACAAATGGACGCTGTATCCTGTACACCTGAAGTGTCTGTTTTAGTATCCAGAAGTGTTCGAATCGTATGGGATTTCACTCGGTAAAGGTGTGCTTCTCCATGGTGCGAGCGGTTGTGGAAAAACACTTCTGGCGAATGCCATCGCTACGCACTCCAAATTCAATTCCATCTTTGTCAAGGTGAGAACGTTCGACTGTGGCATAATGACGGTTCTGAGTGAATGGTACTTTCCGGGATGAGCTCATGGCGCCGGGAGAAGATGTAGTTTGTTCACCATAGTCCTCGGCGACAAATCCCAGAGTCGCCTCACTTGTTCTATCCGTGGCTGTCTTACGTTTTAGCGAGGGAGGTCACGGAACACCCTACTGTGATTGGCCGAGAAGGAGTTTTCTAGATGGGGCTGTGAGCTTATCCCGGAAAGTACCAAATTGATTAATGAAGGTCTCATTTTCTGATGCTCCGAGCATTCTGGAGAGGTATTGAATGCGTAGTTAGGTTCGCTTGACGATATTTTCAACGTATTTGTCTGACTATAATCCAAGGGATGTAGGAGCTATTAGGATTTGATAAAAACCAGGATCTAACTTGAAGGACCAGCCCTAACTGGGTCAAACGCTCCCCTCCCCTGTGTCACATCACCCCTAACTTGATGTAGACCGAGAAGTTTCACAGCGTAATGTTCTCAAGCAAATTAAAGGAAAGGAACAAGGATCTGGAAAGCTTTGAGGACCAGAGACGTTGTCGCATAGATGACCAAGTCGTTGAAAATTAAGTGGGCCAGTCATCTAATGCGTTTCGCAGATACACGCTAAATGAGAACCGTAACCGACTATATTCGGTGAGATATCAAACGAAAACCGGGCCGCTCACTTACATGTTGGTCAAGTTTTTTCTTGAAGGCTCAAAAATGTGTGTGACGATTTTCGTGACTCTTGAACGAGTAGGATAAACTGGACCAATTTGGCACCCGATAGGAACGGATGGAGGATTTGCTGACACTCATTCGAACAAACCGATGGTCAAGGCGTCTACACGTGGCGCAGTTTATAGCTACAAAAAGCATCCATAGAAGTTGTATTTCAAATGAAATATATACGTTTCTTCGCGAGCCATCATGGAGGTCGTAAGAAGCGAAGACCAATTTCCTTCATTTTCCGTAAATCCGAGCAAATTCAACAAATTTCCAAGTTCTTCAGAGCGAAATGTACCACCGATGTCACGCCAATAAGTCAGCTTCACGTTTTCCGGGAACTATCCTAATCGGGGGGTGGGGTCACAGCGTGTCGTGCGTCACCATCCATCCCTTCCTTTGAATTTCTTCGACGGCTCCTGTTGCTCGGTCACGATATGAAGGCCCTAGGATAAATTTAGACGAAAGAGGCGTTGCACCGTGGTTGGACGTATGCAATTCCCACTTTAGGGTTGCCCCCTCCTGAATGGGATAGATACGTTTTTCTGTCTTCCTATCCTCGAGTGGATATAATGTTAAAGAGATTTGGCACTCGAACGCCTCTTAGCAGCATCTTCACCGGTCACTTCAATCTGCTTGAAAAGGAGTTTTTCCGACATTCTAAAGTTTGAATGAATGAGAAGCCTCGAGGCAAGTGGTAATGTAGCTAAGTCGAAATCAAAATAAGGTCTTCACGTCAACAAAGAATGGACTCAAAAAACGAATTCTCTCCAAAAAAATTGTCAGAAGGAATGCTTCAATCTTTCTAACGTGAACTAGCTGCATTCTCATGCTGCACTTTTCCAACCAGGAATGGCCTCACCAGGAAACCATCTTAACGGTAGGTCGGAACGGCCCAAGTGTTGTATATGGGCAGAATCGCCTCTCTCTGGGAAACAACAAAATGCAAATATCTCGACCCCAATACAACCCTGCGCAGAGTTAGGGACGACGGAATTGGGCCGTTGGCGGCGTTAGTTCTCGGCTTGCACTTCTTGTACGGGCTCAAGTTGGCTGAAAGCAGTGATCACGGGGATTATGCCGTCCTTCTACCCTCTTCCCCACCGCCGCTGACTCGTCATCGCCGTTTCCAGCCAATTTGAGCCCGCCCTCCACATGCAGGCATAGGGCTAAGGCCGCCAACGGCCCAATTTTCGTCGTCCCTAACTCTGCTCAGGGTTGTATTGGGGTAGAGATAACTGCATTTTTTTTGTTTCCCACAGAGAGACGATTCTGCTCATATACAACACTTGAGCCGTTCCGACCTACCGTTGAGATACCTTCCTGATCAGGCCTGTGTCTGAACGGTGAAAATGAATACCACTGCGAGAATTTTCATCCTGCAAATAAAAGAATAGAAGGTATGCATCTTTTTTTTTCAAAGTCCTTGAACCTATCGAGTTAGAGGCACCAAAATTTTACTTTGAGGTCGCACAGTCGAACACGGCAATTATTTCCAAACATCGAATAGGTAGGACAAATGCGAAGGCGCTGTTTCATAGGCAAGGAGCCAGGTGTTCGACTCCGTGGCCTCACAGTATTTTTGCATTTTTCTGCATTTTTGATGTTTAGCAGGTGATGTCTTGTGCGTCTGTGCTATTCCACAATGAATTTTCCGAAGCCCTAACTCGGTAGGTTCAAGGAGTTTGTAAAAATGTAATGTATTTTTCTACTGTTTGAAGGTTGGAGATTCTTGTTCTAGTATTAATCTTACCCGTTCAGACATACATGCGCCTGAGACATTCCTGGTAAGTAAGGTTAAGTGGTCTATGGTAAAGAATAAGTGACAATTCTCCTTATTTCAAAGTTTTCCTTCCGTGGTCTTTCTTCATCGGGTTAGCTTTGCCGTACACACGACCGACAAACTCGCTTTTTTTCAGAGTTGATCTCTGTTTATTTAGGGTCCTGAGCTGTTCTCAAAGTACATTGGATCGAGCGAAGAGAACGTGAGGAGCGTGTTTGAAAGGTAACGTTTTGTTCAGTCGCTGTTTTTCGCTTACAGTTGTTCGCAAATTTGTGCTAGCCCACCAGCGATAATTAGTGTGCAATTATACGAATAACTAGATCGTTGTTCGAACCAGTCCCTCCCTACCGCTGGACAATTTTAGGGCACGTGCATCGTCGCCGTGTGTTATAATTTTCGACGAGCTAGATTCGCTGGCTCAGCAACGTGGCTCCGACTCCAGTGGAGTAACGGATCGTGTCGTTAACCAGCTGCTTACGGAAATGGATGGAGTCGAGGGGAAATCAGGTCTGTTCTGCGAAGAATAAAGTGGTGAAGGTCGACGTTCATCAATCCCTGCTTGGAGCACGCCGGGTATTTTCCTCTATGGGATTTGTCTGCTGTTGTTTGAAGGTGTATTCTAGACATTAGATCCGACTCCGATTAGGATAATTCGGATCCGTCATTTTTTCAAACCTGTCTGAAGAATTAAATAAATTATGGCATTTTTGAAAAGCCTCAGATCTTGCTTGGTACAACTCAGGTAAAAGTAGCTTTAATAGGAGCGTATTTTCGGCTGATCCAAACAACCGATTTCTGTTCGAACCTTAGATTGGAGATCGGAGTAGGATCGGATATCAGATTTCTGATCAAAATCGGTTATCTGAGCTATCTAAAAATCCGATCTGGTGAAACGTCTTCTTGTCAAAGCTAATTTTACTTGAATCATCCTAAAATCTAGTGTTTCTCAAAATTTTCATTGTTCACACAGCACTTTGAACGGGGCTTGAAAAAAAATGAGGATCCAAACTATCCGAATCGGCGTCGGATATGTGTAGTGTATTTGCCTTGTACAAAGATTTGAGTGGCTTACCGTTGAACAAGTCAATGTTTAACCTTTTCTAGACATGTCCATCACAATACACTGAGCCCAGAAGGATGGAGGCGTAAGTTGAATGAAATGAAGTGAACTTTGTTGTGCTGGGTAGGAACCGAACCTTGGATCGATTCGATGTGCACACCACGTCAACGTCTCCTCTTATTGCGCTGCAACCACCCTTCTTTAATGCAGAAAGCGGCATGCTTTGTGGTTGTCACATAATAAATATGTTCGGTTTATTCATGTCCCAACGTCAGTATAATATTTAGGTATGTGGAGGAAAGTTAAAGGTTCGGAAAGTCTGCGTGGGCGTGTCACTATTTTAGCCGATAAATGTGCTTAACCTCTATTTCCGCGGATTTGTGAATACGTTAGGATTTTCAGGGGTATTCGTAATAGGATGCTCGAGCAGAATGGACCTCATTGACTCTGCATTACTTCGTCCCGGAAGATTTGACTACATTCTGGAGTGCCCTATGCCAGACAAGGTGAGGTTTCCTTTCAACTTGCGTTTTCGAGTTCATATTAGACCGAAGAAAGTCTTTGATACTTTTGATAGTACTGTTCAACCAAACCATTGAGGCTATACATAGCCTCTTCGACGCCGAAATGGTCACCTGGCTGAATGCTCTACCATGTATGTGGGCTGAGAGCTTCGTGTAGTAACGTTGCGGCTATTGTAGCAATGTGGAACCATTTCTGTAATCTACAGCAGTGCTACTTTGCCTTCCATCTATGACAATAGGCTTCCTCACGTGTCAACATCATTATAGTATTGACAGTTATGTGGTAGAAACTGCGGTACTATCCGTGAAGTTTACCTGGGCGTGGGCAAGGGAGGCAGCATCCAATCACACGCCTCTTGTGCTGTCGGATGAGTGCATGTGATTCACTGGTCGCAGCGCCAGAGTCGGAATAGATATCGACCGGGTAAAAATCGATACATATGGCGATCATGGTGCCGCACCGCGTGGCGGCGCAAGTGTAATCTAGGGCTAAATGACGGCGTTAACCAGTCCCTTTTTGGAATGCGTGACGCGTTCTGCTTTTACGGCATATATTGGACGCAATTTGAATGCTTACTTGGCCTGTGCAATGACTCATGGTGGCCAGCCGATAGACAAACTAGTGTTTGTATGCTGTTGCAACGACTTTTGTTGCGATCAAAGGTGCAGGTTCGAGTTCCGCTTAGCGTTAGAGTTTTGATCGCAACAAAACATCGTTGTAGTAGCTTGCAACCTCGATACTAGGCACTTGAGGCTAAAAGAAACTGACTTGAAGCCAGTGTTTTATCCTTACCAGGCAAGTTTGGTACCAATTCACTAACCCCGAAGGGAGGGAAGACTTTGTTGCCCTGGATAGAGGACTCTAATGTACGTGATAGCTGGCGCCTCTTCCGTCTACGCTACCGAAAAGCTCTGTCGGGGTGAATCCGGATGTATGAGGCTACCACTGACTACATTCCTTAACGTGTTCATTCCTTTCGGAAGGGATTTGCGTTGGGATCTAAGAAGTCCTTCAACTGAGTTAAGATGAGAAGTGCTCTGCAAGGGCTTTCTGGAAAGTACATAATCTAGTATGCCTACATGAGAAGGTGAGAACGAGGCACGCTAGCGCGGAGCAGAGGCCGGATTCATCAACAATTAAACCCGTGGGTATGCGGGGTATGAGGGGTAGAGATAAGATAAGAATCAGGTAGAGGTAAGGTAAGAGTCAGAGACTCAGGTTTCATGGTGGGTATCTCTACTCCCTATACCCGCGGGTTAGTCGTTGATGAATCCGGCCCCAAAGAAGGATGAGTTCGGTGGCGGAACTCGGTAAGAGAGTGAACTTCTGAGGTGTGATTTATCCACGCTGTCAAAATTCTCCTCACCTGATGCTCTCGGCGCGTACAGTAGGTGCAGCGATTGGCTGCACGTCCTCTCTTTGCAGGCCACATTGCCGACTAGTACCCTCGCCATTAGGTCACCTCTCTACAACCACCATGAAAAACAGTCTTCCCAGGAAGATCGGTCGGACATCCTTCGAGTTCATCTTCGATCTGTGAAGCACAGTAGTGATGTTAACACAGACGAGTGGGCAGCGCGCACTGATGGATGGACGGGAGCTGATCTGAAAGCCCTAATAACGAACGCTCAGTTTGATGCCTTGAGAGGTCGCCCAATCAGTAAGTTTCAAGATTCCTATAGGTCAGCCAGACTGTTGGTATCGTTCAGTTTTTTTTTCTTCAGGTCTCCAGGAACAGACTATTATAACGAATTCCAATATTGAAGCGGTATTCACGGAGTCCTGCCCGAAACGACTTTCACGTCCAAGAAAGGCGTTTCGCGTTGGAGAACAGCTAACCCTCGAATGAGTTCTGAACTTTTCATTTAGTTAGCGATGGATGAGTTGTTATTCTGTGCCTTTATTGATGCAGGTTCCATGGTTGTGATTGCTCATGTTTTCTAGTTTTATTGAATTCTGCCCAGAAATTTTCGTTTGTATGTAAATAGATTCTAATAAATAAAACTATTGGTATGGATACAATGTACTGCTCGTTCAGGATACTGCTTTGTATTCAGCTGCTCTGCGTATTTTATTTGCCGTAAGCTGAGGGACTGAAGCTCGTAAAGCACCTAGTGCTTGTACTTTTTCTCCACCACTGGGAGGAAGACAAGTCCACACCTTCTGCTGGTCTCAACACTGGTTTCTGTTTCTTATGGGAAATTGAACTGCCGCCTATCTGTATCACCTGCCGTCCCGTTGATCATCGAGTTGCTCGAGCGGGCTCTAGCAGCGTCCCCACTCGTCCCTGTCGCGTGCCAGAGTGCTCCAATGAATCCTCCTCGCTCGAAGTACATGAAAAGCGTCATATCGTCCGTTCAGGGCCAGCGCTTTGGTGGGCGTCGTAGTGTTGTGGTGCTCTTGATATTCCGCGGAATTCAGGCTGTAACAGCTGTCGTCTAGCCAGTGTCTACGAAGCGTCACCCACCCACCTAATTTTCGACGACTTCGGCAATGTGAGAGCGTCTCTGATGGAAAATAAGGAGTAGGATTATAGGGAGCAGCTAGAATCAGTTCTGTATCAGATACGCCATGCATTCCTATGAGAGGTCGTTTCTACTGGCTTTGAATTAGAACTTGTCCAAAAATTGCTGATTGCCACAATTACCACACGACCGTACTTCTTATGCGTTCTGTCAAACTTGGGCAATTGAACCTCTTACAAATAATATCCAATATTCAGTAATTGGACATGATAATATAACGCTTAATGAGACATGCGAAGTTAATCGTAATAATATGGAGCTCAGAATCCAGTTCTGCTAGTAGTTGTGGACTGCGTCATACCCTGTGCGGGTAATTTTTACGCACCACGTACAATGACTTGCGGTGGCCAGCCGATGAATAGGTCAGCGCTTTATCCTTCGCAGACAAGTCTGGTACCAATTCACCGATCCCAGAGGGATGGAAGGCTGGTTGGCCTCTGTGGGAAATCCGAACAAGGAAACTGGTATCGGATGCACGCGACAGCCGGCGCCTCCTCCAACTGCGCTACACACGTCCTTCGAATCAGCATACTTTTGACAGAGGGCTACAAGTATATAGTAATAGTAATAGTAATATTTAGGATCAGAGAACTGAGAAACAGGCTGCACTGCCTCTGTGTTCGTTTGTTGTTCTATGCGCACAAGTTACAATAAACCCTTGTTCCGAAGAAAAGGTTGAAGAAACGGTTAAGAACGCTTGGCACATCCTGTACATAGTCCCCCTAACATCAGCAGAGCTCATCTTCGGATCAGGTTAATCAGTGCTCCGAGGGTGATGTGCGGATAGATCGGTATGCAAGGAACTATCAACATACAGCTAGGCCGTGCAAAAAAGAAGAGGCGAGAATTGAATGTACATAAGCCAGACGGCGACATACAGACAACAGAGTGTATGCCACACATGCCACTTCAACCACAAGAACAGCGGAATAAGATACCTTAGGGTTCGGCAGTACGGCTGTTTCAAAATCTAAGATATACGCTAAGAGAGAAAAAAGGCCGAAAAGAAACTAATCAGTTTTACTGGCAGCATAAACAAGATCTATCGGTGCAACCCCATTCGGGGGGGGGGGGGGGTAGCAGGGCAGTCCATTCCAATATCTAAAGTAATGCAACATGCACCACAACATATAAATACACATAAATATGCTTACCTTATAAATTGCTGTCCTCCCAGTACCAAAATCAGTTTTCTAAATTGAATTCCTACTCCGGGGGGGGGGAGTAAAGAAAACACAGTAAATTGGACAGAAACCTGGAACAATTAGTGCTATAAAACCGCGAAAACTCGTTAAAGCGACGTTATTACCTTAATCAACTAAAGGATAGCGGTTTGTAGTTTCTTTCCAAAGCAAACAGAGTTTTGGATTACAACCGTGCTGCCGTGCATAGTTGCTGCCGCCGCTGTCCCCTCCCCCCTGCACTGCGCATAGTCCCATAATGAAATCTTTTTAATATTTCAACGTAACGCTCGGACATTTCCAAGGGAGGGGATCAGGTAAGTTAAGGCATTCATATGATGTCTTGTATGTCTTATGTATTGATGCGTAGCTACCATTAACAATTGATAATGGACTGTCCCCCCCCCCCCCCCCGATTGGGATTGCACCCGCATCCCAAAGAGGATTGATTGATGCCGCCCATTACCCTTTCATTCTAACCTCGTCAATATTTGATAGATGGGAGTAAAGGATAGATCCTAATGACGCTGAGCTTCCACATTTTGTTGCTTACAAGCACACCATTATAGCTGAAGTCATATTGTCCTGAGGACTTCATAACAGTTACCAATTGTCTAAAAGTGTTTTTCGCGCAGTATATACATGCGAGTCCCTTAATCGGAGACCTCACAAGTTGACTTTAGGACGCATTTTAGCCTTATAATAAACTGATTAGTAAAGAATACCAAGGGAAGGATGCTGATCGTATCGCGCTCTGTTGAGACCCCCACGCGGCGATTCAATTAGTGCGCGAGCGCAGGAGTTTCAAACCTTGCCGCCGGTCTTATTTTCTGTTCGTCCGGATCTCAGTATTGTCGGTTTTGCGGATTTATATAGATGTTTTATTATTTATTCATCGTTAGCTATGGGAAGTAATTAAAGATGTGTAGAAATCCTGTCATCCTTTCCGTCTAGGAGTTGAAACCGCTGTGTATGTAAGTGTAGTTAGGAGTTTACTGGATTGAGATGGATTTACAACATTTGTGTTTTCACTGGACGAACTGCTCCTCTATTATACACTCTCCTAAGTTGCATTAAAAGTCGATGCAAGTTTCGTCGGGTGTAAGGGTCCACCCGGTTTCGTTATTTGAATTGGGGTGAGAAAAAACATGCAACATAATGTGCAGCCTAACTTTGTTTCTCTAGACATGTAATCGGCTGAACGGCTGCCTAAGACAGCATTCCTGGTTCAGGAAGGAAATGCGAAAAAAACACGGATGGATAAAACAAAACCTGAAACAAATTCGAACAACTCTGCATATCGCCATAGTCAAGAAGTCGGCAAGCACTCATTTGGGTCAGAAGGACATGACGAGGCAATAGGCAGTGTTTTGACGCGAAAGAATAGGAGAATTTATTGCTTGAAATGAAAATATCGTGTAGACCTCCCCCTCAACTTGTCTTGCGCGAAAAAGTCTGTTCTTCATATTTGAAGTTTTCTAATTTTGGTGATTGGAGTACTTGTTTGGTGAGGAAAGAGGGGAACTGAACTTAATTGGGGGCAATTGCTTTACTCCTTTAGATCACACCCAATCCCTCCCTTGAAATTATTCGAAACTCTTCACACCACGAAGCGGTCACTGGGCTCGATAAAATCCAGGGAAGGGAATCGCGATGCAAGACACTAGCCGCCCTTCCTCCCTCTAAAGAATTCCATCCTAGTTTCGGGGTTGATTAGGGTAGCGAAAGAGTCACTATTCTGATGTGCTTCTGGATGTAAAAAATTGTTAGACACTCTCGAAGCTCAGGAATTCATGAAAAGAGTGCAGTAATCACAAAAGAGCGAAATCCTAGTCGGGAATCTCCTTTAAAGTCATCCTTATGTACAAACAAACAGCAGCACTAACAACATGTATAAAAACCGAGGGGCGGTCTTTATGTACGAATGGTCGCCGCGCCCGCGACGACGACTGTCGCGTGCGCGATGAGCTAAGTTGCGGCCGTGGGAGCTGTGCCTCATGACTTGCTGCAGACGCTAGGTTTGAATTGTTGATATCCCTTTCTGCTGTTGCGGGAGCTGCGGGGAAACATGCTCTGGTTCAGAAATCGAGTTCGAGTTATAAAACTGAACAACGTTCTAATGCTCAATTTTATATGGTGCTTCTTTAGGAAAAGCTGAAAATATGACACACTATCGCAGTGAAACTGAGTTTGTATACACTTTCTAGCACTTGATGTGCAAGTTTTGATACAGGTCTAGATACCACTGGAAGCTGAAGTCACCCAATTGCGACGTCTTCTGCCGCGCTCGCCGCGCGGGTCGCCGCGCCCGCGGCGACCATTCGTACATAATGTCCCGCAGCCATAAAAACCGTCTTCAGAGATCGGAGATTGGACCTGTCCCAGTTGAAGGGGAGGACGGACCCCTAGAAAGTCCATCGTTTTATCTCACTTCATAAAACGCTTAACTTTCAATTTTGCCGCCGTTGTCAAACGGGCGGAATGAAGTGCTCTACCACCTGCGCTGTAGCTCTACCCGGAAAGTATCTTGCTCTTATAGAGCGCCACTTATTGAGCTAGGTTCGAAACATAGCACATTGAGTTGCGACGGATGCTCTAACCCTAAATTTTCTAAGGGCGGAAGATTTCAGAATAAGAATGCATGAATACTAACGAAATCACAGTAAGCTAACCGGCTATTCCTCGGACAAGCGAGGCAGGCTAGGTTATCATTAACCCTTCGCACCAATACGATTTTTCGCTTGCCCGCCATGCATGTAGTTGTTTTTTTTAAAAGTAAACTTCTTTCTGGGCAAAGCTAAACCAAAGAATTGTAACGTTTATTAATTGAGCAATTATGGAATAGGAACAGGAAGGAATTGTTTCAAGAACAATTATTTAGCTTCCCTGTAGTAGTGTGTTACAAAATGAGTACTAGATCAGTGTTCACTACCACCATTCTTTCCACGGTTAGAAGTGCAGCCGGGAAACCGTGAATTTTTTTTTGTGCTGCTCGTTAAAGCTCGACTATTTTTGCTGTTCTCCTATGCTGTGCTGTGGAGGTCATGATTTCAGGTAGCTCCTCCCCGAAAGAATACAGCGTTCAGTACTCCGAATTCTGAGGTACGTTCTTATCAAGTTACGGTTTGTTATTTATTTGTTTATTTATTGCACTCATAGGTGCGCTCTAATCGAACGAAACAAAGCTTATCGCAGTAACAAAAATACCATGTAATCCTTCTCAATACTGTTCGTTGAATTTGTAAAAAATTCTTCAATTGAACGAAAAAAAAAAGCCGTAGCTATAGACGAGTGGTTTGTTCATCGTAGCCAAGATTGGTACAACTCTTTATTGCGGCTTACGTTTCGGCGTCGTCGCCTTCTTCAGAACCTGGAAAAGTCGAAGTCATCTGAGAAGCTACCCTCCCAAATGCCATTTCATTCTGCAGGAACCCATCCAAAAGGCTAAGGGACTACGAAAACGATGCCGAAAGAAGTCGAAAACAACCTTAGATGTGGACAAATGGCGTCCACCGTCACCCTGGCTGGACGAAAGATGGGTGAATGAGCTTAGAGCCCGGGGGACCACCCGCCTTAGGGACCTAACGGGTCATGATCCAGAGGTCAAAACCCGCACAGGGCGACGTACCGCGCCAGCTCTTGGGTCACAGCCAAGCACTCGTCCTTCCTATTGATCTGTTTCGACTTCTTTCGGCATCGTCAATCAATCAATCGTTTTCGTAGTCTCTTAGCCTTTTGGATGGGTTCCTGCAGAATGAAATGGCATTTGGGAGGGTAGCTTCTCAGATGACTTCGACTTTTCCAGGCTCTGAAGAAGGCGACGACGCCGAAACGTAAGCCGCAATAAAGAGTTGTACCAATCTTGGCTACGCTGAACAAACCACTCGTCTATAGCAACATCAAGGATGCCAAGGTTCATCGAGAGTCGAACATGAAAAGCCGTAGCATATCAAGCTCACGCTTCAGGGGTCTATCTGAGTTGGAGAGGGGGGAATGCTAGAAAGAAGATACAAACACCAATAAGATGGTCTTTTATAGACTGCTAGGAATGCACCCTCGTTGTCCAAATCAATTTCTCGTCTTTGTTAGGTAGTTCACCCATAATTCTAGCACCTTAATGCGCGTTGTGTATCATGCTAGCACAGATCCATTAAGGACAAAAGGTACTGATCGGGTTTGTGTCCACATCGAGTGTGCACTTGCTCTTGGGACTGTCACAGGACCTATCTCATGTCACAGGTACAGGTTACGATGTCTCTTTGTTTCTATACGGTATAAGTACATCAACCATCCGAAAAAATAATAGCCCCCTCCTATTATAACCGTTTGGAGGGATGGCGAATATCTGTGTTATAACGGAAGTCGTGTCCTAACCGGAGGTTAGTTTGCACTCTTTTGTGCACAAATTTATCTAAAATTGCATACTGCGACGACATATGTGACCATAAACATAGCATGTGGACATAGATTAGCTCTGGATTATTAATGCTGCCCCTGCCCATAGAGATACTTACTGTGATAAGCACAAGTATGACAAATCTTTGTGATGTATGACGAGTAAGTTAGACGCGATAGTTACAGGATACCTTATGGGGATCAACGCTTACACCAGACAGGAGCCGACATCCTCTGCTTACCGGGTAGGATGCTACAGCCCACTATACCGCCAGCGCAATTTAATCACTCCCGTGATTCCGAGTTGTAATGGTCTTTCAACACTCATCCGTGATGTCATATGATTGTGTGCGATTAAACAACGCTTTTGCTGTACTGGGTTAGCATCCTGCCCGGAAAGCAGAGTACGCTAGTTCGAGCCCCGCCTAGCGCAAGACTTTACTGCAACAAAACGTTCTGTAACAGCATGTAGCCTCTATACCAGTCCCTCTCAGTCTAAATCAGATGTATAAGACATTGTTTTGAGTAGTCGGAGTTTGGACTGACGTCTTCTGTGGTTCCTGATTGAGGAAATTTTCCAACTTGGGGCAGCTCCCATTGGTTATAGGTTGTCCTGCACTGTGCTTGACACGTTGCCATCTATGAACTCCTTTGTGGACCGCTGTAGCACTGCGAACGCTTGTAACTATGAGCGAGACAACAGAAGTGATCACAAAAAATCGTGCTCGCCCCCAATTTCTGCATGCGACCGGAAGTGAGCTCTTGTAGCAGTTTAACAGGGAACACTTTGGACGCAGTGTTGCACTCAGAACCGACCTATAACTGGACTGTCGTTGTATTTAAGGCGTATGAGCCGTCGTTGGTTTGTATTGGTGTACAGGTAACTTCTCCATTTACTGAAAGAATCTACGTTAAATATGGAGTCACGTCCTATCCGGAGGCGTTATAAAACCAGGGGGTTGCGTGTAATAGGTACTTATCGAAGCGGCGGCTCCTGTATGTAAAACGATTGCGAAAATAGCTGAAATCGAAATTGTTGAGAATGGCAGCCACGTCGTAGTGTTGCAGGTTGAAACAAGTGAAACAGGAAAATAAGCACTACGTCATGCTTTTATTCTGCTTTTTACTGTTTTATCCTACGAAGGCGTCATAAAGCAGTGACTAGACGAATTTCTTTTTTGGGGATCTATCATAGTGAGGGAGAGGGGGGGGGGGGAGGGGCACTCCATTCGTACTGTGAGAACGGCAGAAAAATAAGATGCGAACTAATTTTTAGAGACAACACCGTCAACTAGTCTATGAAAGGACTTTTTTTGGTAATTTCCTAGCTACAAGAGGTCGCAACCCCTTCCATTTATTTTGCTTACCTTGCGATGCTCCACCCTCCCCCTCCGGTTAGTATAGATCTTTTTTTTTTTCGTTTTTTTTTTGTTTGTTAGGTGTGTGAGGTTCTTAGCGGGATATGAACCCGTGGTCGTACAAGAATTCCAGGGTATGGGCCGCATAATGCGTTTGTGTCAGAATTAACCACCACCATTTTCCGTTTTTCTCAACGACCACTCAATCTATGTAGAATTGAGGAGGATGTATTTGATGTTAGCTAGTTTACAGCTGCGCGACTTTGGTTTTTCGGAGCACCGTTCGAAAACACCCGTGCCTTCATCAGTCTCTCAATCACTTTCGCCGGCTTCCTATTTGTCAGCTACCTCAACTTCCTCGATCTCACATGATCTCAACAAAGGAGAATATGGATCCGACTGATTGGGCGCCGAACGCCAGGTTTGTTACTGCGCTTTTTCTTAACGTTTCCTGCTTTGGACTTTAAACTCTATGGACGTACCCTTCATGTATTCTAGGGTACCGTATCTTGCTTTGGCAAGCACTTTGGAGAAAATCGAAGATGAAAGTAAACGGTTAGTTATATTCGTATCATCAACACCTTTTTTTTGGTTTCCTCTTGTCTCTGGATATGTTTCAATCAAAATTGCGTACCGCTAGTAATTGTGTGCTCTTTGATTCGATGTCCCTTTGATGTCATACATAGATTGAAATGTGAAACTTATGAAACTTCGAGCAAAACAGATTAAAAATCACCGCTGTTAAAGAAGGATGAATCTATCCTACAGTCTTTCCTCGCTTAAGCGAGGAGTATGAATGGGAAGACTTTTTCCCTTTTTCTTTTTGTAGTTTTTTAAAATATCCCATATTAAAAATACATTGATTGCACTGTAGGTTACAGAATGGTCTCCCCTTACTGGATCCAGAATTTTGTGGTTACTAAGCTTCACCAATAGATGCAGATTGAGGCATTAAAACTCCTCAAAAGAGTATGCAGTAACGCGAAAATAAATAGGTTGGGGTTACTCTGAAGGCGGTGATTCTCAGAGTGGTGTTCATTCTGTGTAGTATCCTAACCAGAACCCAGTGTAGACAAGTGGTCAAGCGCTGGAGCCTCCTTCCCCCCCCCCCTTGTTGTGAGTGACATATGAGTCATCAGCCATTGAATTGTCCCATGAGCGTGGAAGCGCCTATTCGTTTAGTAGGCACTTAGAATTCCTTCAATTAGTCTTTTAAGTTCTTATATGAAAGCTTTTGGCAACTAAGAATGTTGGCTGAGTTCCTCAAACAATCTCGATATGCTTTTCGTGTACCGTTTTTTGCTTGAATTCCGCGTATGTCTGGTAATTAATCAGTCTAAAGTAACTATGCCACTTCGTTTTTAAATTGGGCGCTCTTCAAGCCGCCTAGGACACTATTCATACCAATATGATGAACGGTTGCTATACCAAACAAAGCAGCTTTTATGTCAAATTGATCGTCTTTCAAGCTAATTGGGACGCATTTATAAAGTACCGGAATGTTGTTTCCCTAGTTTAAAATTGCTATCTTAAAACGTGCACCTAGCTTTGTAATAGAAGACGTTGCAACTCAATTGTCACATTGTTGATTCAATTGAATTTATTGCTGAAAATGAAGTATCCAGCTTGCCTTGAAAACTATTCACCTATATTGGGAAGTGAAGAGGTTGAAACACGTCCTGTATTGTTTGGAAGGGGTCCAACTTTTTTTGCTGGATTAGATATGGTGTGTAAACCAACCAGGCCGGCTGCATTAAAGCGTAATACGTGATGTTTTTTGGCGAGGGCAGCGCTCTCGTATGAGGCGGCTATCCTCGCGTTAGCTCTAGTCCAGGTTTATGGTCTGGGTTCCGCTTAGGCCAACCAAGCCTTCCATCTTGGTGATCATTATATTGTTATCAGCCGTATCTGAGAGGAAGAAGACGTCGACTTGACCGTTGCGTGGGGATCACATGTCATTGTAAGAACCAATACGTATGCAACATGTCTCCACGATAACCCTATAAGTGGGATGCGTGGCCCATCCCCAAAAGGGATTGATTATCAGAGATCACGTCCTTTATCTTAAGTGGTCTATTTTATTCGCATAGGCCCGCTTATTCTGTGACGTCTTCCTATCTACCCCAAAGAGCCTAGAAAAAATTGAAATTTTCAAGTGAAAATTGTGTGCATTACGCAGAAGTGCCGTAATGTTGCTCTGAACCCATGTATTTTGCATGTATTTTTTAGGGGCTGTCGTTGTTGCTGTTTACATACATGATGAATTTCCAGGTTAAAGATCGCAGACGTACTCGCTGCATTCTTCACGAAAGTGATCGAAAAGTCTCCCGAAGATCTCCTCAGTTGTGTGTATTTATGTGTAAATCAACTTGGTCCAGCATATGAAGGCGTTGAGCTTGGTATCGCCGAGCACACTATAATCAAGGTAAACTTTTGCTTCACATTAGTCAATTTCGTAGAGATACTCATTCTGACCTGTTCCTGGATAATATCATGGAGACAGTTTGATTCCGTACTTAAACTGTACACATGTGATAGTCATTGCATAAAGAGATTTTCGTTTTCGCCTTGTTAGAAATCTTTATATTTTCTTTTGTTTCTAAGCGTAATATCAGTTTTTAATGGAGTTACTAGAACTAAGCAAGTAAAGCGATCGCGAAGTATTGCGGGTAACGGTATTGAAACAGCATTTCACTTCCTACAAGCGTTCGTTATAAGTGCGTACTCTCTAAGTTCTAGATTAGTGAAAGCAGTTATCGATAATATCCTGTCAAGGGGTCTCATATGCGTTTTTGTCCCCTCAGTGGAATAGCTAGCTACCTTGCCATTCTTACGCACCCTTTTACTACCTTATTTTACGTATTTTTTATAGTGTGAGTCGCTTCTAATATATCTTCCTTTCTTTGCAGGCTGTTGCGCAAGCTACAGGTCGAACTGTAGACAGAATTAAAGAAGACATGCAGAAGAAAGGCGATTTAGGTGAGGTGCTACTTGGCAATGGTGCTAGTGCCCTAGTCATCAAACATTAAGGCGTTGTCAGAAGCATAGCCCCATGTTGATACTCGAACCCAGGCGGTCTTTGGGGGATTTATGGTTCGATCGCCTGGCGGCGCGGTGTTATACAAACCGACAGTGTCGATTAGGCGTCGAAGGTGATCGATATTGATAGTCTACACAACGCCGTGCCGCTAGACGACTGAGTTATGAATCCAACTTTTCTCTTCAACCAGTTTTCTGCAGCAGCGTACTAATTGTACGCTACCGTGGCCAAGCCTCCTCATTTTATTTTCGAGTTCTCTGAGGCCATCGTATAGGGGAGAGTACTGGTGTGCTTACAAGGCTCCAGACTGTCGTCTATCTTCCACATTCTGGAGCCCGTTTCCTCGATCAGAACCGAACCAAAAGCCTTCACTTTTTGTGCACGAGCCTTCTGCTTTACAAGTCCATTTTGGTTACAGTTTTCCATCTGGTGATGTTCAGCTCACCTAATCGTTTGTAAATTCTTGTGTTGAGCAAATGTTGCTCTTAAACGTATCGTTGAGACAGGTTTTTCCAGGTATCGTTGCTCAACAGTCCCGACACAACCAGACGTCTCTTGCCTCCACATTCGGATACCGTTCGAAGTCACACAGTGTACAGCATGTATTCAACAAACTAACCGAAATCGCACAGATGAAAGGAGTTGCGGTTGGTGACAGCTTGACCTTCTGAGCATTATGTTTCAGTTAGCAGCTTCTACAAGTTGTAAGGATGCTTTTATAATAGCCACCGGGGAGGTGATGTAACAAAAAAGGTTCATCGGGAGATAGGTGGCGAAAAGAACCACTTTAATGAAGGCCAAACGCAATTTTATGTTTTTAACATTCACTTTGCTTTATTACTCACGAGTATACATGAGTTGTGCATCGGACATTTTTGTAAGGGTTACTATCTCTGTTTCGTGGTTGGATCTAAAGCCGGCTTCACTTTATGTAAAGGCCGCTAGTAAAGCTGTGACGCTCATGACGTTTTGGCGTTCTTCAGGACGTTTAGAGCTGAAGTAGCAGTCATTCGTTTATTTTTAGAGGGGTTATTGAACTCGTAGGCTTTAGAACTGGTCCAGTAGTGAAGATGGATTTGAACTGCTTTACTTTCATGAATATTTGTAAAAACGATTACTTGTAATGAGAAGTTTGCCCAGTGTTCAGTGGAATTTTTGGAATTTTAGGCTATTTTATCTGATGTAATTTCCCAACCTTCGTGTTTATATGTCCACCAGGTTTTTAATCAGGAACATTTTGATTTTCGATAAATAGGGATTTGGTAATGGTTATGAAATCCAATTCAGTTCCTTACGTTATCCCTCCCAAACTTGAATATTGTGTTGATATGGTCGTGGTAAAGTATCACTGGTAGATTGACAACCCATCAAGGTTTGAGGCCAACCTAGATATCGACCAGTGACTTTGGTTGAGCCTGATTTGTGTGGTGATTTCAGTCAATGAACAAGAAGGTGGAGATGATCAAGGGCCTTGTCGTGGAATGCCGCGGACCGGAGACTCGATATCTGGTTAGATCTCTTGGTGGAAAACTTCGCATCGGTCTTGCTGAGCAAACCGTTCTGATCTCGCTGGCGAATGCCTTCACAGCTCATATGGTGAAGAAGCAAGGTATTTCCAATTTCTTATCACTCATTTCTCACCAATCTTTATTGTTGTTGTTTGCTATGTTTTTTTGTGCAAGAGTTGTTGTGTGCATTCAGTTTAACGATGCTATTTCTTTTTAATGGAGAAGGCCTGGGGCATTGTGAATGTGCACGTTAGTTTGTTCTTCTTGAAGATTTGAAGCTGTCCTCGTCCAAGTTGGAGGAACTCAGAAGTAAGCATGTTCTGCTACTAAAAACGACTTACTGGTGAGTTTCTTTCTTTTGTGGATTTTTCTTGCACTGAACTCATTTTTCGTCTTTCCAGTCAATGTCCCAATTACGGAAAAATAATATCGGTTGCTCTCAGTAAAGGCATAGAAGCTATAAGCGAACACTGCAAACTTACGCCAGGTAATACTTGTGTGTTACATCATAAAGTTTTCCTAATATAATAGGAATTATTTGTTCAGGTGTTCCTCTTAAACCTATGCTTGCTCATCCAACAAAGGGAATTGATGAGATCATGAAGAGATTCGGTGAAGCCGAGTTCGCTTGTGAGTGGAAGTATGACGGCGAGCGTGGACAGGTGAGAACAGTTTCTTCCTATTCTTTTCTCGGTATATGTCGTGAAGACGGACAGCACTGGGAGATGGGAACGCACCATCCAGTCAGACCGCATTGAAGGGGCCTGCCATTCAGAGAGGGCGTGTACAGTGGGTACCCTGATAGGCCGGCATGTGTTCCGTCTGTGCTCTGCTTGGTTGTTATTGGTTGGCGCGCTGCCACCTACCAATACTGCTCACCCTCGCGACATGTAACCTTTTCTCCTGCATCTGTGGAGCTTTTCGGTCCTCTCGCTCATTGGTCGCCAATATTTCGAGTTCCCACAACACGATGTTCCCTGAATTTGTGATGTAATGCTTGCCTTTGATTGTAGATTCACATGGAAGAGTCGGGCAAGATTCACGTGTACAGTCGAAATCAGGAAGACAACACCTCGAAGTATCCGGACATCGCGGAAAACGTAATGCTCGTCTCCATTGTTCCACCTTAATGTTCTGTATTTCCGACATTCTATCTTCTCATCACAGATTGGAAGCTGCGTTCGTCCAGGGGTGTCGTCTTTCGTTGCTGATGCTGAAATAGTAGCATGGGATGTGGAGGCGAAGTCAATTCTTCCGTTCCAAGTTTTGACAACCAGGAAACGAAAGGTCTTGTGTTCTTTCTATTAGTATTGTTTGAAAATCTTTTTGGTCTTCGAGTGTTTCGCTACTATTTTTTTCGTGCTATGCTCTATTTAAGAATGCTGGCGATTCTGAGATCAAAGTGAAGGTCTGTGTGTTTCTGTTCGATCTGTTGTATTTCAATGGGGAGCCACTCGTCACGAAGAGTTTTCGAGAGAGACGCGAGATTCTTCGTAAAAATTTCATGGTTAGTATTTCGCGTTTATTATTTGTTTATTTATTGAAATGCACTCGACGATGCGTTACAACGTCAATGAAATCTTCAAACAAACAAGATGACCGTTGAAAGCAACAGTGAAATGAACGTGCAATTATATTGAATTTGGAAACCTTTCTACTTTAGTAATTACCATCTGGCTACACTGATTTTATGGCAGCTCCCGTAGCAATGTACCTATTCTAAGTAATGTATATAAGGTAAGGGACGAAGAAAGTTACTCATAGGTATATAAAAGCTCTCAAGCATAGCTCATGAAAGCTTGGAGCGCATATCGATATTTCAAATGATAGTGTAAATATTGGAAGAAAAACTGTTTTGTATGTTATTGAAGTAGCGGTGAGCAATAAGTTGTATTGTGTTAGTATGCTTGCTTATTGTTTACATGATATCTTAAAGGGAGTGTGTTTGAGGAAGTGGGAAAGTGGATGGTGATCCCATCGTTTTCCAAATTTTCGGCAATGTTCCAGATTAATACAGTGTTTAGGCTAACACTTTTGATTTATTACATACACATTTTGCCACTAAAAGTAGAACACATAAAAAAGGAAGAAAAAGGAACGGGTTGATAAACGGTTTTAATGTTGTTTTATTAGGTTGGAAAAAAAGTCTCTTCACACTTCGAAATTTTTTTTACCCTTCCCCTTGTAAACGCACTAGCCAATGTTGATTGCTGATTTCGTAATCCTATCACACTTGTCTACCGTTCGCACGCAGGCACAGGTTAAGACTCTTCTTGTAATTCGTTATCCATCCAATCTTCCGAACTCAATGCCAGATCTACCTCATGGCCGTTTTCAGCACGGCATTCTTCAAGAATTCATTAAAGAATCCACAGCACGTCAGGCAGCAGACCAAATTAACCACATATATGGCTTGGGATCTACTACTCATCGCGCCTGTTATGAGTGGTTGGGAAAGTCTTTAAAGGGAAATTATTCACTGAGGGCAAAGCATGGTCAGGAAGGCCAACTGGATTGGACGACAGTGAACTACACCATCTTCTTCGTACCGATAGTTGGCAGACTACACGTCAGCTGGCAGAGAAGCTCGAAGTGTCTCATAGGATAGTGGGGACCCATCTGAAGAATCTTGGCTTTCATGGAAATTTGGAGCTTGGATTCCACATGCCCTGTCAGACACTCAGAAAGGTCGACGGCTCTCCATCGCTGCTTCTCTTCTGTCCAGATGAGGAAGAAAATCGTTTCTTCCGCGGATTGTGACAGGCGAAGAGTCCTGGGTTCTGTGTGCCAACTTCCGAGGAAAAGGCAATGGGTACAAAAGGGAGAGAGCCCTAAGTCTGATCTCAAGCCCAATGTTCACGAACGGAAGATTCTCTTGAGTGTTTGGTGGATATCAGAGGAGTGATTTATCGGCAAACTCTCAGAAGTGGAGAGACACTTACTGCTGCCACATACAGTGGCCAACTCCACAAAGTCGCCGCAGCTTTCCAAGAAAAGAGGCCTGAGAAGTCGAAGGTGATGATCCTGCATGACAACGCAAAGCGACATGCTGCAAGACTCACAAGAGAAACAATAAAGAAGCTGGGCTGGGAGGTAATGCCACATCCACCGTATAGCTCTGACCTCGGCCCTCCCGAATGCTATTTCTTCCACGCTCTCAAGCAAGAAATTGGAGAGAAATGTTTTGAAACGGACGAGGACCTCAAAAATTGGATTCAGCGGTGATTCGACTTCAGAACTGCAGTCTTTTACGCGAGAGGAATTAGAAAAATTACCACGTCTTTGGAGAAGTGTAGTAGAACAAAATAGAGTTTATCTCAATTGATTTGACTTTGTAGTTGTGAAGTAATAAATCTTTGAAAAAAATGAAAAGACTTTTTTTCCAACCTAATAGTTCGTGAACTTATAGTGGAAGCAATATTCTCGCTTTCGTTCAAACTTGCTATTACCCTGTTTCTCATTTTGTTTCAATGTTCAGCATAAAAAGTGGACGTCAACAGAGCCTGAATATTTTGCTGTTTGCATTCCTGGTCAGATTCCATGGTCCATGACTGATTCCTGTGTCAAAGTCACGAACGCATTTGTTTCAGGAGGTGGAGGGGCAGTTCACCTTCGCCAAGAACTTGGACTCTACAGATACAGATGACATTAATGAGTTTCTTGAAGAAGCTATCAAGGTTTGTCCAGTCGTTTTGAAAAACATCAGCTGCGATTTTGGCTAATCATGTGTTTACAATCCTATTGTTTTGTTCAGGGCAACTGTGAAGGGCTAATGGTGAAAACACTAGATGAAAACGCTACTTATGAAATCGCGAAGAGGTCACACAATTGGTTAAAGCTGAAGAAGGACTATCTCGATGGGGTGGGAGACACGTTGGATTTGGTGGTTATCGGCGCCTATTTTGGATCAGGTTCGTTGTGCATTTGATTCGATTCTATCTGAATTTGAATCGTTTCATTGTTTTACATTTGATCTCACTTGGTACACTCATGTGACGTTTGGGAACTACCTTTTGACAGGTGCTGACTACTATGAGATTATAATGTGAGTTTTTGAATGCTGGTGACCTATCTAATTGGTTCTGCAAGAAATATGGCATATTATGATATATTATTGGGACTTCTGGAACGGAATATTACATCAGTTTTATAGCGTTGTTTGCACAGTTAGATGCTCTGTAAATCGACAAAAATCAGTAATATAGAAAGAGTTACAGTTCGTGCCCACTTTGTGAAGTTTGCAACATATACGGTTTTGTCGTTAGTGTATCGCCTAAATTTCATTGTTGCGACAGCTCATACGATCCTTTCTATCCGATATCTTATTGTATATCAGTAGGTGTTATCCTAACGGAGGTCAGAAGTCTTCCATTCTGTTGGATTTTTGGCGACATCCAATTTAACCCACGTTCACCAAGCGATCTCTAGAATGAGCTCCCCATCTTGTCGGCGATCTTCTCCCTCGGGTATGAACTTCGAAACTGCATCTACCCTTTCTTGGATCAAATTGGCCTTAAGAAGATTATTTCGGTACACGATAGATGGGTTTCGTCGAAGTAGATATGGACTTCCTATCAGCTATGGAACACATTGCTGGGAGTACTGATGGTTCTGTGATCAAGACTTCAGCGATGGAAGCTCTTACATGGTTGACAAATTCACAAAACGAGTTGGAAATTGACCGAGGTATCAGCTCGATAAAAGTCGGTTAGTGACCAAGCATGAAAGGGCTTGCAGCAGATTTACTGCTCGGGTTGAACCTTTCCGTATCTCAGGCATTAAGTTGGTTGGTAAGCAAGCGGTCATGAAAGGGTTTCGAGCCGAGTTCGAAAGGCGGACACGCCCCCGCAGCACGTGTTGTTCTTGCGCAAGGGGGGTGTGGCTGCCTTTCGTGTTTGGTTCCAAACCCTTTCATGGTAGCTTACTAGCCAACTTAGTGTCTGAAACAGGATAAGATTCAAACCGAGCAGTTAATCTGTTCCAAACTCTTTCATGCTCGGTCACTAACCGACCTTTGTCTGATGGTGAGAGAAGCTAGGTCGCTCATCATATACTACTTCTTCCCCAGAAGAACGATGCAGTCTTTCATCAAGGAATGTTGTCTAATAGATTTACTCTTTCTGTCTAAGACCGCTGATTAGCCACAGCTTTCGGCTTTCCTATGCCTGTTTCCAAGGCGGTGTCCGTCCTAGCCATTGTGAGCTCGTTCATCATTATCTCCACCTTGGTGTTGTTGCTTGATGTCAAGACGATGTCGTCCCGATTACCGCCGGTGAGGTAGCCGTTATCCTCCTGGTCTAATCTGGCCGTGACTTCCTGTCTGTCTCCAGCGCGGATTTTTACAGATTGGAACAAGTAGTGCCTTCATTCCATACTTCTTTTTCAAAGCAAATCTCTAACTTCCCCCTAAACTGCTGGATAATAGCTGAAGTATCCGAGAATCATTCTTCAAGTACATGCACGTTGGCTGAGAGAATTCTAGCATCCGGGAGCGTTTGATGTGCGCGCGACGCGATATAATGAGCGGACATATCGATTCATTGTTTCGCGCGATCGATATGGGAGCTCGTCATCACATCGTGTCGCGCGTCGCGTGCACACGAAACGCTCCCTTCGTAAAAGTCTTTAGGACATCACTGGTTTTCATAGAGTCGGCGGCTTTTTTGCAGTCAGCAGAAGTGAGGACAAGCGGAACTTGATATTCGCGGGTATTTTCAGTTAACGTAATTATAGAAACTCAACTCGTTTTTCAGGTAAACGTACTGGTGTCTTTGGTGGATACCTGCTTGCCTGCTACAATCCTAACTCAGAGGAGTTTGAGAGCATTTGCAAGGTAATAAACGTGTTTCTATCATGGTTTACTTTTAAGCACATTACGGGTTAATTTGTCATCCCTTTGTTCAAATTAGATGTTCTTTGTTTTCTAGCGTCATCTCTCATTCGTATATCCGTTTGCTTTTCTAGATTGGAACTGGGTTCAGTGATGAGGACCTTAAAACGCAGCACGAGCTGCTTCAACCGCTGAAAATCGAGAATGTAAGTACTATTACCTCAATCCTTTGGACGTAAGCTACGGTATGTGTTACGTGTTACGTTCAGGCTCGTCCTTACTATGCTTTCGATGAGACACTGAAGCCAGACGTCTGGTTTGATCCCGGTGTCATCTTTGAGGTTAGTCTTTGCATCGTTTCTGCCAGGTTCACCTTTCAAATGACTGTTGGTTATTCTAGGTGAAGTGTGCTGACTTGTCCATTTCTCCTCGACACTGCGCCGCCAAGGGACTTGCTGATCCCGAGAAGGGGATATCGCTGAGGTTCCCGCGCTTTCTGCGGATACGGTAGGTTGCTGCTTGGGGTGTAGATCTAGGTGTATTCCTTCAAGTGGACTAGTTTTGAACTTTATTTGCCGTGTCAGGAATCTTTGTATGCGTGGTACATGTCGCGAAAGCCCGCAGCATTAGGGGTGGGAACGCGCCAGCCAATCACAGGCCGAATCCATGAATAACTTTACCCAGGGTTGTGTGAGTAGAGGGTAGATATTGAAGCATTACCTGGAAATTCACTAGAGCGTTGAGGTAGGTGAGTCGTGGGGAAGAATTATATCATTCACCGAATTATATCGCCTTATGAATACGAAACTTCCTCGCTGCCCTCTATTACCTGCTGGTAAACTTGCTCAGTACCATTAACCCATTACCTTGCAAATCATGAATGCGGTCTCAAGGCGCATCAAATGAGCGTCCCATTCACATAGGTCGTGCACGATCGGTACCCTGATTACCTGGCGTGGGTAAGGTCGATGGTGTGCTACGATGTGATTGGCTGGTACGTTCCCACCCCTCAATGCGGTGTGCCTTCCCGACATGTACCGAATGTGTTTTTTTAATTCTTCAAAAATCGTACGTTTGAAGTCGAAAGAGAAATATGCAGGAAGAGAATTCTAGCCATTAGCGCTAGCACAATGGTTATCGATCTATACCCATCTGACGTGCTTTTATTTTTAAGAGACGACAAGAAGCCAGAAGATGCTACGTCTTCGTCTCAAGTTGCGTCAATGTACAAAAATCAAGATCAGATTCGAAACCAGCAGACTCAGCCGATGGAAGAAGATGATGACATCGAGTACTGAGCTGAACTGCATGTGTTGTAAAAAATTCTGGCAACGAATTGTGTACTTGTTGTCTTTGAAATATTTGCGCATCTCAACTTACGTGAAGACAATACTGGTGGTTGTTCTGCTGCTCCTTTTTAAATGGTTCAGATTTTCAAAATGCTCACCTTCGCTGTTGGAAATTGATCTGTTGTTCATATTGGTCACTCTGAGTTTCCTCGTGCTGAAGTTCCCTTATTACTTGCATCCATGTAAAGCGTAGCCGAAAATACTGGTAGCATATTACTGGTCTACCGGTATCAAGACAATACCTCTTTTGCATACATAACTGATTTGTTTTGAATGGAAATTACAGAGCTGAGGCGTCTTCCTATCAAGAGGAGTTTCATTACCTGTTTCGCATACATAGCTGATGTGCTTCCAGTGAGAATTAGCTGAGGCGTCTTCCTATTAAGAATTTCTGAAACTAATCGAAATTGCTGATCTGAGGTGTCTTCCTAACGAGAATTTGTGAAACTGATCGCAATTGCTGAGCTGGGACGTCTTCCTACCAAGAATTTCATTACCTGCTTCGCATACCTTGTTGATGTGCTTCCAATGGGAATTGCTGAGCTGAGGCGTCTTCCTACCAAGAATTTGTAAAGCTAATAGACATTGCTGATCTGAGGTGTCTTCCTACCGAGAATTTGTGAAACTGATCGCAATTGCTGAGCTGAGGCGTCTTCCTACCGAGAGTTTGTAAAAATGTGTTGTTGTTACGTGTTGCAGTAATAAAATGGATAGTATTGGCATCCATGTCATTGTTGGTCGTTATTGTGTGCCAAAGTGGTCCATTGGGTGCTCTTTTATCGATAGTCAGCTCAGGTCGCTCGAAGAAGTTCGTCGAATGTGTTGGTAGGCGTCTTTATGTTCTCTTGACATCGTGCTGAATTCAGTGATGGGTCTCGTCCAGCGGTTGTCTGCGAAGCGCACTACGTGGCGGGCCCACCTAATTTTCGACGACCTAGTCCATGCGACAGCGTCTCTGTTATTCGAGTGTCTATGAAGCTCGGAGCTCCGGAGGTTTCTTACTTGCGTGGATCGTGTCACTACGAGCGTCGTTGTCTCGATCCTGCTTTCCTACGACGTAGGTCTCTTAGGTATACCTTAGTGCAGGAGGAACTGGTGTGGAGAGTGAGCAGTTGTGCTCGAGGCCGGACGTTATTCGTCTCCACAACTTTTTCGACGCTCTTGAGGGCTGCCCAAGCCGCTCGCTCACTCCTACCCAGCTCCGGCGTTAGATCGTTGGACACGTTGATTTAGCGACGTAAATACGCTGAGCTGGAGCATTCGGGGATGTCCGTCTCGTTGAGCGAGCATGGGGTATCAGAAGCTAGCCTTGTTCTCATGATCATCGCCTTCGTAGGATTCAGATGCAGTCCAGCGTTCCCACGTACACGATCGAAGTCGGCCAGCATTAGCTCCGCAGGACTGATGCTCGGTGATATGAGCACGATGTCGTCAGCGAAGCGAGGATTGTGCAGTAGCCGGCCGTCGGCCTTCATTCCCATATCTCCCCATTTTATATAGTTCGCGCATGACGTTTTCGAGGGTGGCGCTGAAGAGCTTCGGGGATACGGTATCCCCCCTGCCAAACCCCTCGCTTTGCGTCGATGACAACGTCGTTGTAGAATGGATCTTGGTCGTGAATCCACGGTACAGCTCTCGAAGGACCCTGATGTACTGAGTAGGAACACCCTGAGTGAGCAGGGCGTCGATGACCGCTTTAGTCTCGACGGAGTCGAATGCCTTTTTCATGTCGATGAACGTAAATCAGAACGGCAGCTTGTACTCTCGTCACGCTCCTCGATGAGCTTCGTAATGCTGTATATGTGGTCGATTGTGCTGAATCCTCTCCGAAACCCGGCTCGTTCGCATGGCTGTCCTTCGACCAGCGTTCGGCCGATCCTGTTCAGAATGGCTTGTAGACTTGAAACAGCTTGTAGACTACGGAAAGCAGGCAGATCGGGCGATAGTTGCCAATATCGTGCGCGTCTACCTTCTTGTACAGCAAGACGGTCTTGCTAGTCATCTACTGAGATGGAACCTTACACTCCGACATGTGGCGTGTGAAGAGCCGCACCAGAGTGTTGATGAGCACTGGCGGGAGGATTTTCAGGTGTTCGGGTCTGATCCTGTTGCGACCGGGGTTCTTCACCGATGAGATGGCGTGTCTAATACCAGGTGAGAGGACTGAGCTCACATTACAACTTCCGTCCTGCTGTAGAAGGCATGAATTCAGGTGAACATGTCTTTCAGAGAGATCGGAGAAGAATTCGTGGATGACGTTCTCCACTGCCCTTTCAGAAGAGCTGATGGTTCCATCGGGACGTCGATGAGCGGTCACCTTGGTGTTGAGTCTGACGAATTTTCGGTGAGTGTATACACTTCTGGGTGGGCGTACACTGAACAGTCCGTGAAGGATATTGAGGGAAGAGTTCAAGCAGACGCTGGGATCTGTCCTATTCAGAAAGGGCAACTTTATGATCACGAATTTAAACTTGTCATCTCATGCTACAACACCTCTACATTCACTGATTTCGCAGGGCACTTCTATCATGTAGTAACAGCTGTAGCTTCCGGACGAAAGCAAGAGAGGGAATGGGGACGAAAAATATCTTTATGATATATAATGTTCTACGGCGCGAGTAGCGCAGTCGGAGGAGGTGCCTACTGTCGCGTGTACCCGATACCAGGTTCCTGGTTCGGATTTCTCGCCTAGGCCAACCACTTCCTCTGTCCCTCCGGGGTCGGTGAGTTGGTACCAGACCTATCTGGGAAGGGTAAAGCACTGATTTGTTCATCGACTGGCGACCGTAAGTCACTGCATGGCCAAATACGCATTTAAATCGCCTCCACGACATCCCGTAGAAGTAGACTGCGTGGCGCATTCCAAGGGGGATTGAGTAACGCCGTCCTTTATCCTATATATAATGCTCTGGAACAAAGAAGTAAGAATGTAAAGAACGAAGATTATAAAGTTCTGGAACGTTCACAAAATCGGCTCCAGACTGAGAATGACGTGGTGTTCCCTTTGACAATGAGGCAGGAGCTCTACCCTTCTGCATCCCCCGCTGTGTGAGCGGCTGCCGTAGAAACACGTCCACCATTTAGGTCATTTCACACGTTCATTTCACCCCGATGACCGGTAATGCATTGTGCCAGCGGTTCGAGTACTCGGCCTTCCGTCCCTCTCCATTTACTCACCCGCTCTCTCCCTCCACTCTACTGTAATGCACCTCATCAATCGATCCAGTTCCAAGTGGTTTGACTCTCCTGTCTAGTATTATGATGATGTTATAATAGTCTTCTCGCACCTCTGTCCCCGTGAACCTGTTTTGTCGTTCGACCACTCTGCACCTCTGGCCTCGGCGAGCTGCCTTTTCGGCCTCTTTCCGCTTCAACTGTCGCCGATGATGTTTTTTGGCCGGTCAATTATGGTATGGTGCAATTTACGCTCAGTGTTGAGTTTACCGTAATCGCTCCACTGAGCGCGACTATTCGGATAGCGTAAGTAATTGCCGTAGAGTTCCTTATTTGGCGCATTAAAGCCACCTCATAAGGCTCCTCCTGCGAAAAACTCCATGGAATGAGCTGCGAACAAATGACGATGACGAAGTCCTTCTACGACCTTAGACACAGTAGAAGTTGGGTAGAGCCTCTACGTATGCTGCCCATGATCTCTGGTTCAGCGGATACGGTATGACGCCTCCTACGCATTTGCACAAGTTACGCGTCACCTTACCCCGCCTTCATAAATGAACTCTGACACTAGCAGCGGCCAACTGAGAAGGCAACTATAGTTCACCAAATAGACAGTTCGCCAAAGGAACAGACCAGGGCCCGGATTCATCAAGCAATGGGTATAGGTAGAGATACCGTAAGAGAATCGTACCCACTACCAGCAGTGGGTAGTGGGTGCGATTCGTATTTATGAAGGGAATCAAGGGTAAGGTACAACTAGGCCTCTCGCGAGAGCAGCTGATCTCACTGGAGCGCCATCTTGTCAATGGAGCGCGAACAAGTCGCGGGTATAAGGATGTACCCACGACGATCGGAGGGTTTTCTCTACCCACTGATATACCCACAATTTGGCGGGTAAGGTTTATCATGAATCGTGGGTATGTCCACATCGTGGGTATGCCCACCCCCTATACCCAGCATACCCGTGGGTGTGCGCGTTGATGAATCCGGGCCCAGTAGTTGAACAGCATTTCTCCAAAAATTCAACGAACTTGGTAAAGCGGGAGTTCGAAACGTACATATCGCAATGTTTTCATCCGTTTCAAATTCCCGCTCCGCGACGAGTTCGACTGGTGATGAAACTCAGTACACCAACCGGTTAAATTTCAATGGTGAACTACAGCTGTTGTTCCAGTCGACCGCTGCGTGTGTGAGATCTCTGGCGCTCACAGTGTTGATCTGGAAGGGCAACTGTAGTTCACCAAAAATTGACCGAAAAATGAACAGTATTCCTCCTGGAACTTAACGAAAATTCTGTTCTGCCAGGAGTTTAAGACGTAGTTTTTCCATCTAGATTTTACACATTTCAAACACCCACCCAAAGTGATCGATAACCACTGCGCTGTGAATTCTCGTTCATCCACCAAATGGCTAACCGTGGTTATCATAATTATGTGGAGAAAGCTTAAGATCGGAGTTAGGTATTCCCTTTGGGGGATGCGCCACGCATTCTACTTCTATGATATCTCATACAGGTAACTTGTATACATATTTGGCCTATCCAATGAGTTGCAACGGTCAGTCGATGGTCAAATCAATGTTTTATCATTTCTAGGTAAGTCTAGTGCAAATTCAGCGACTCCGGAAGGATGGAAGGCTTGGGCAACCTCGGCGCGAAATCCGAGCCAAGAACCTGTCATTGTATTCACGTAACAGCGGACGCCTCCTCCGTCTGCGCTTTCCAGATGGAAATAACAATAACATGACTGAAATGAGGCATTACAGAACATTTTTTACTGAGCATTCCAGAGTTTTGCTCAGGAAACCTACCGTACACTCACTCCAGGTCGAGAAATGTTGAGTAGCTGAATAGCGAGGCTTTTGCTTCCTAAAAACATCACATTATCGGCCTCAAGATTGAAATACCGTTGTTGGATATTTAAGGCATGGATACAAGCTACTTCTGGGAGAAGAGAGCGATCACTGTCAGTCATTAGTCCTTCACAGGTCTTCCATGTGCGGAGACGTTCCGGTGCACGAGGCTGAGATCTGTAGCGCTGTTCTTCCAATCATCCGCCATATTCCTCATCACTTTCATCTTACCAAGTAACTGTATCCAACACTCCGCTCCGTAGAACCTGTATCTTTTATGCCTCCCTTATAGTTGTGCTCTCGAATTTTTTTCGAATATTCGAACAGTTGCGAATGCTAGCAAATTTTGAATATTCGAATTCGAATATCTCCGAAAACTGCAGTTTTTCTGATTATTTGAATTTGAATACTCTCGAAAAACGATATTTTTTAAATATCCGAATTTGGTAGGTTTGAAAAATGCGATTTTTTATATTATTGTATGTTTGAATTCGAGTACATTCGAAGAACACAATTTTTGGAATATCTTTCGAGTGTTTAAATTCGAATGATGGTCATTCAAATACCTCTTGGAATAGGTCATTCGAGCACAACTACGTATAGCCTCTATTGACACCACTGCTCACGCTCATACACCAGTCCGACCCGCCAACCCTCCTTGTAGCGGATGATCCTATTTTTCTGGATGGAATCGGCCTATGCTTCAGCTGTCCCTACTGTACATCTAGGTGGGGAAGTTCCTCGTTTAGGATTTCGCGGAGTTCCATCTTTGCTGGGCGCGAAGCAGTGCAGTCTGCGAAGGCGTCGCCTGTCGAGTGCAATCCGATTCAAAGTTATTGGTTCGGATTTCCCGCTCAGGTCAACGAAGCCTTCCGTCTGAATTGGTACCAGAATCGTCTGAAAGAGAAAACACTGATTTTTCCATAGTCTGGCCACCGAAAGTGATTGTGTAGGTCTAATACGCATTCAAATTACCTCCACGACATGCCGTAGACGTAGATTGCGTGGTGCACCCCAGAAATGAATTTTCGAACGCCTACTCTTGCCCTGTATAAATTTCCTCTCGACCTAAGCTCTGCCTCTCGGTAGTTCTCATCGTCACCATTTTTCAAAGCTTCGCTATCCATAAGTTGAGGCTAGCTTGATGGAGTCCCTTGCGCATTCGGATGGCGAACTTTCTCGCGTGACCTGTCCAACTTCTCCTGCATAGAAGGTACCCATTACGCATTCTTTGTCTTCGACGTGCGTGCGTTTGCCATTTCCTTAATTCTGTGAGATGGTAGTTTGATATAGTCCTTTGCCTCTTCTTTGTTAACTCTACTTCTTCGTATTAGAATCGTGCGGTTCCTTGGGTTTCGCTCACCCTCCCACTTCATACCACCCGGGGTCCCTTTGTAGCGTGCGTTGCACTTCTTCTCCGGTTCCTCTTTACCGGCTCGATTGGGTCAGGGAGATCCGCATCGGGTGCCCTTCTAATAGCTGCAGTTTCCACCACTACGTATTTGAACCCATGCAGTACATTTCTGTGACCAGCAAGTCAGTGCCTACTTTTTCCCAGGTAGGTTTGTCATCAATTCGACGACCCGAGATTGATGCAAGACATAAGCGGCGTGGGCGGAGCACGAACCATGAACCTTGTGTCGGGGTCCTCGATACAGCTGACTGCTCTTCCGACTGCGCTACCGCGCGCCTAGATTGCGTCTCATCCTTGGGCGGGATCCACCCATGCTAATCTCCTTTGTGGTGTCCATATTTTAGTATATGTTCAGGATTTAATGAAAAGCAGACGTAGGAATAACGATAAAGATAACTAAGGGCTCCAATCAACTTTTTTAGGGGTGCATCACGCATTCTACTTCTACGCAATGTCGTAGAGTCAATTTGAATGCGTATTTGGCCTATACAATGACCTACGGTGGCCATCCGACAGACCCTTCAATGTTTCATTCTTTCCAGAAGAGTCCGGTGGCAATTTGCCAACCTCGGAAAGCTTTATTGGAACGGGCGGTAATTCCAAACTAGGAACCTGAAACCATATGCACGCGACAGTGGGCTACTACGCTATCGAGCGGCCAAGATAGAGACACATACCATTTTCAGGTCCAATTAATTGAACACTTTCAAATCAAATTGAACCCTTTTCGAATCAAATTGGGCATTCTTCTAGGACTGAGTCTAAAAGTTTGAAACGAAGCGAATTCTTCCAAATTGAAAGCTTCCCCTAAGTTAGAAAACTGAAACTGAAACTAGAGACTCTCAAAAAAAGTTAGAGAAGTTTTTTGCTCAAGCAGAATTTTAGTATAACTTTTTTTGAAGTTTTAATTCATCTGTCCAACACGTTGTTTGAAATGCTATAAAAAATATCCTGAAAAATAATGGCTTGTAGCTTGTTTTAATGAGCAGGAGAACGGCCATTTGTTAGTGCCAAAAAAGAAATTGCGCCATGCCCTCTTCCGTAATTTTATTCGATTAGTAGCAGAATTTGTGTTTGCGTTGAGTTTGACAAGGCAGCGCGACAGGAGGTACACCCGCCCCCTGCTGGGGGGCGTGGCGTCAGGAGGATCGCTGTTCTGCGGACGGGAAACTTTTGTTTTGCGTGTCAAAGGTTTCGTAAGGCAGCCGTTAGACTCTTGGTGTAGCTTAGGGGGTTGAGGGTGGGTGAACAAGGTGGATGAGAGGAAGATCGCACACCCCCCAGCAGGGGGCGGGTGTACCTTCTGACCGTCCCCCGTTTGACACCTGTTAACAGTACAGCAAAAACAACTGTAAAGAGCACATAAATCCTCATTTTGATGGCTTATGTAAGTGACATTTACATTATCAATGATAATAAAAGTGGTGGCGAAGTTTTTGAGTGCATGGCGCAGTCTGATCTTATAATGTGCTATATGCTTGCTTCTTTTCTATGCTTCAAGACAAACTTTAATTTATTATTTTGCTCTAAAAATAAAGTTTTATAAAACTTCATAAAATAAATTTAAAATTTACACATATTGGGGCAGGTGAACTAAACAATTTCACAGAAAGTCATACCAAACTTTCCTTGGCCAGAAAATTATTCTAACACTCTTATCGAGTTCACTTTGATTTCAAAAGTCTTAAAGAGTGTCCAATTTACAGGGTGAATCAAAATAACGTGGACAAGATTTTTTGTCATAATTATAAAACAACCAAAAATTCGAGAAAACAACGACTAATGTACAACAACACAAACATTAAGGAACATCATGTTCAAGTGGTTTCGAAGTGGCCTCCTTTGGAGTGGATGCAGAGGGCCAAACGTTTCGCGAATTTTTCGGCGATGGGTCGCAGGTCATCAGGAGACAGCCGTTCCCACTCCTGGCGCAAGGATTCCTTCAGGGACTGAGACTGCGGTGGCGTTTGACGCCGATCCTAGCTTCTAAAATGCCCACACACTTAGTCCATCGGATTCAAATCCGGAGAGTACGACGGCCATTCCGAAGGCGTGATGAAGTCGGGGGAATTGGCCTTGCACCACGCCTGCGCACTCTTCGCCCTATGTTCGGGTGCAGGGTCCTTTGGAACGTCCAGCTGGCATCACCGAAGTGCTGGTGGGCCCAAGAAAGAACTACGGGCTCGAGAATGTCTCGCTGGTACACATCTTCGTCGATTTTCACTCCTTTATCCACGAAAACCAGGGGTCTTGCCGCTGGCGCAGATTCCGCCTCAGATCATGACAGATTGTGGGTTTTGGACGATAGCAGAGGCACTTGGAGCCTCTGTAGACAACATCCTACCATTTTGGCGATTGTGCGCCTGCTCCACGATGAACAGTTTCTCATCCGTGAACAGAATCTGTTCCCAGGTACGACATGCGGCCCATCGTCGAAAAATTCGCGAAACGTTTGGCCCTCTGCATCCGCTCAAGGGAGGCCACTGCGAAACCACTTGAACATGACGCACCCTAATGCCTGTATTGTTGTCATTTAGTTGACTTTTCTCGAATTGTTGGTTTTTTATAATCATGACGAAAAAATCTTGTTCACGTTATTTTGGTTCACCCTGTAATTTGAGAAGTGTCCACTTCGACGTGAAAATGGTATAAATAGCTAAATCGGTCGGCACAATGGTAAAGACTCTGAAAGACCTTGATTCACCAGCTTCTCTTTTCACGCTGTCAGTAACCTGTGCTCTAACTGTGACTGCGCTCTCGTGGAATTTCCCTGGCATATTCACCAACCAACGTCGGCGCGCAAAATCTTGACTCATCAGTTTGAGCTCACCGGCAAACGCTTGACAGCTAAGAAAACCAGTAGCTATTATTTGCGCTTGTCAAAACAAGAGTGGCTGGCGAAGGGTTGGTTACACGGCAACAACCCCAGAGCACTGTGTGCTTATTCTCGTTCGGAATTTTCTAGTTTGTCATTCTGAAAACGTGCAGCATGAAGCGTGGCGTATTTCTAATGTATCTCGCAAATTGCGCCAGATTAAAGTTGAATCGGGCGCATTTAGCCCAATCAAGCCTTCCATTCCTTCGCCGTCGGTGGATTGGTTCCAGACTTGTCTGGGATGGACAAAACACTGGCCTGCCCATCGACTGACCACCGCAAGTCATTATCTAGGCCAAATTCGGATTGCCTCCACGGCGTCTTACAGAATTAGAATGCGTGGCGCACACAAAAAAAGTATTGAGTAACATCGGTCTTAATCATGCCCTTGTTTTGGGTGCAAGCGTCTTGAATTTTTGCAAAATGGTTAATAAGACCAGAAAAGAGTTACGAGCATTCGAACGTTCACATCCAAAATGGATGCAATTTCTTGATCAGCCATAAGGTATAAAGTTTCGGTAAAAACAGTTACTTCCACCATGAAGCTCCTATCAGTAAGCTGTACTCCTCTGCAATCTTCGCAGTGCTTCCTCGTGGGCGGTTAGTAGATCTTTGGAGGGTTCAAGATTTCTTCACATAAAATAGAAGTTGGAGAACCCCCTGGCGCGGTGTGGAATCGAATCAAATTTTGGTGTGGTGGGTATAAATAGTACTTGAAACCATCACATCCAGATTTGCTGAGAGCGCTACGTTATTGATTGTGAAAAAATTGACGAAAACACAAGTAAATATGTACCATTTTCACGCCAAGTTGGACAGTTTTCAGATCAAATTGCACACTATCCAAATCAAATGGGACGCTTTTCACGACAAAACGGACACCCTTATAACTAAATTTGATGTATTTGAAATCAAAGTGAACGTCTTCCAAATCGAAACGAGCTTATCAGGGTTAAGCTACAGTCTCTCCAGGATGATTGGAATAATTTTTGTTAAAGGAAAATTTGGTAGCTAACTTTCTTAACCTTCATAACTTTGTTTGAAGATTTTTTGGCTCTGCTTCGAAAATAAATAATATTGAATCCTAAATTTCGTTATAAAGCGCAACGAGGCAGCAGTCATTTATTGCATTAAAGGAAAAGATCGCGCCATACGCTCGATTAGCTTATCGCGATTTTTATTTGATTGATAGTGTATTTGATTGACTGCTTACATGAAGCATCAAACGGTGGATATGTGTGTTCTTTACAATCTTTAAGCACTAAAAAATGGTCACCTTTCTGTTCTTTAAAACAAACTCAAAACCAAAGTTCTTCCTAAAAAAATGAGGTTTTTATAAAATTTTCAACAATATGTTCGCTTATTGGGCAGATGAATTAAAAGCTGAGGGAATGTCGCACTAAATTTTCTTGAACAAAGAATTATTTCAATCCTTTTCGAGAGTCTATAGTTTAATGTAGAAGAAGCTCATTTCAATTTGGAAGAGTTCGCTTTAATTTCAAAGTATTATACTAGAATAGTGTGCAATTTGATTTGAAAAGTGTCCAATTTGACGTGAAAAAGGTAAAAATGTCATAAGCTTTGCTTTGATTAGGTGAGTCTGTAGTTTAATGTGGAAGGAGCTTCTTTTGTCTTTGGAAGATGTTCAGTATGATTTACAAAGCATTAGTCTTATTCAGAAGAGTGTCTAATTTGACGTGAAAATCGTATATAATAGTAAAAGTGTGATTCTTCAGAACAAATATTGCAGTAGCTTGTGGTTCATCAAGAAGATGAGAAGTAGACACGACGGTTTTATGGGGCTGTCTCAACGATGGGGCGCATATCCCTGACGCTTCGCTGCAACGCTGTCTCTACGACATTCCGTAGAAGTAGAAGGCGTGGCTCATCTCAAAAGGATTGATTAACATCGTCCTCTATCATTTATGGTTTAAGAGGTTGCTCCGATTTCATTTTCACCCCCCCCCCCCCCCCCCCTCCCCTGCCCCAGAGCCTGACCCCGACGTCGTCTTCTGCTCGGTGGTCGTCATCATCGCGCGCGGGGTTTCCCCGGTCTGTACGGCCGGTGGTCGAGTGGTGGTGGTGGTCCGTTCGGTTTCGCTCATGCCGGCCGCTGCTCAAAGCAGCTTGAGAGTGTAAACAATGGAGTTATCTCTCCGTCAGTCTGCCTAGATGTTTTGGTTCATGGCTACGGTGCATGTTATGTTTGTGTGTGTGTGTATGCGCGCGAGAGCGAGAGAGGAGGAGCGATTATTATGTCACGAAACGCGCTTAGCTATTCTATTGGTATTACACATTAGCCACAACGGAGGTGAGCCTGTGAGCCTGTTTGCCAACCGCTCGACTCCACGCCCCATAACAGACCACCGCTCGCCCCGTTCCTACATACCCCCGAGAAGAGTGAACGGCGGCCGACGGACCACCTCCACTGGTGCCGAATTCATCATCGCGTATACCCGCGGGTATGCGAGGTCTAGGGGGTTAGGTATTCATGATTAACCTTACCGGCTACAGTGTTTCTATACCAGTAGGTCGAGAACACTTGGCGATCGTTGCGGGTATATTCGCATACCGCGAGGATTTCGCGCTCAATTGACAAAAGTGCGCTCCACTGCGATCAGCTGTTATCGTGGGCTGTTTTTTGTTCTTCATAACAGATGCTGTTTGAGGCATATTTCACATTATTTCGAGGCTAAGTTTAGCAGTAGTTAAAAGTTTAGTTTGAAAACAACTAAGGAGTTACCAGGAATTTTCGTTTTAACTTGCAACATTTTCTAGTATTTGTTCTAGTCGGAGTGAATTCTACGAAGATGCCTCCTTCATCCTCCCTAATTCCCTGCCTTGAACATGGATACTGTTCTATATTTTAGCTGTGGAACCACAGTATGAAGGCCCTGTTCATACTTCGCTACGAGGGACACGGAAGCGTTTGGTCGGCCAGACAAATAATATGTATCGATTTTTACCGATCAACCGCCCAGCAAAAATCGATACGTACGATTTGCCCGGCCGACCAATCGTTACCGTCGTGAAGTATGAAAAGACCCTGAAACACTATATTAAGGAAACAAAACAAAGTGAAACAATAAACAACCCACTTCAACCATGCTTTTCAAACAAAACCTATCCAATTTTCAAAAGAAGGTTCGTTCCGCCACTCCCTTCATAGGAGCCTCCAAATGTAAAGGAGACCAAGGGCCGAATTCATCAACAATTAAACCCTAGGATATGCGGGGTATAAAAGGTAGAGAGAGGATAAGGGATAGAGATGAATGCTTCATCGTGGGTATTTCTATCTTGCCCGCGGGGTTAGTCGTTGATGAATGCACCCCCTGATGATGTTATCGATTGGCCTAGGCGTCCAATAAATTGCTTTCTGTAATTGCACGATAAATTTATTGCACGTCTGTCATCGTAGTTCTACCTTACCCTCGATTCCTTTCATGAATACGAATCGTACACACTACCCTCAGCAAGTAGTGGGTACGATTCCCCTGCGGTATTTCTACCTATATCCCGGGATTGATGATACCGGTCCGTGGTCAGCAGCAGGCCATGGAACACTCGGACACTGATGGCAAGTTTTATGTGGGGGTTAGACCATCATCATCACCAACATCGTCATCGTTATGCTAATGAGGAAGTGGAGACGATAGCTGAGGTAGAACGCAGTAGGCGTCAATGGACATCTAGAGAATGAGAGAGACACACGATCATCAGGTCATCATCAGATTCCGATCACTACACACACACAGGTTATTCAACACCGGGGGGCACTGCTGTACAAACACAGCCGAAGGAAGAAGGCTCTCCTCAGGATCTAAGAAGTCGGACTACTTGTAGCGTTAAGAATGGGCGATGTATACAACTGATAAAGAACTAAATATTACAAACAAATACCCTGTGGCAGTTGCCGTTAAACGCTTATTTAGCAGCAGCAAATCATTCAGAAGTAGTGGAAGAATACGTAGAAGAGACACGAAAAGGGTATGTGAAGGTGACGGCGAGATAGATCTCTAATATATATATGATGGATGATGTCATTTAAGATTTCATAGCTAATGGCAACAAAGGTCATGAGATTGTCATCATTAATAGAAGAAGAAGTTGATGTCAAAAAAGTAACAAAATCAACTAGCACACAGTACTCCACAGGAGTCAGGTAAAACGATGAGGAGGAGAGGACTCGGTTTTGGTAGTGCGTGAAGAGGGCACGTGAGAGAGAGAATTCGTTGGAAGGACGGAATTTTCGAGAAGAGTACAGCCGTAGTAGTATGGCTTTACAACGACAGAAAAGTACACGATAACCTTTAAAACTCGTCACGTTAGATGCCGGCGCTTCCGCTCGGAATTACAAACGTTGCCCACCGAGCGTAGGTAACACTGGCAGAATACCGGCTGCCGCCAGCCCTCCGGGACCTAACAGGGCCGCATACCTCTTCCACATCACGTCCATGTTCGTTGTGTTGCTGGTCACTCTGAAATCAACGAATTCACGCTGGGAAAGATGTTTCCGATCGTTACCAAGGCTTAAGGGACGAAAGAATGTTCTGTCAAAAACTTCTGCACCTGGCGGAGCACGAACCCACGCCTTTCGTGCGAAGACGCTTACGTCTTTACACTTCCTGTCCTGCCTGTTTCTCGATTCATTTAAAATTTACTGTTCTCGGAGGCTCGTCCAGAAGTGTTTCTGTATGAGATCAGTGCTAATAAGCTGAAAAATTTAGGACAAGGATAAAGGACATCGTTACTCAATCCCTTTTGGGATGCGCCAGCGCATTCTTCTTCTACGGGATGTCGTGGAGGCGATATGAATGCGTATTTGGCCATACAATAATTTGCGGTGGCCAGCCGATGAAAAAAATCAGCGCTTTACCCTCCCCAGACACGTCTGGTACCAATTCACCGACCCCGGAGGGATGGAACGCTTGACTGGCCTGAGCGGGAAATCCGAACCAAGAACCTGGTATCGGGTGCACGCGACAGTCGGCGCCTTATCCGACTGCGCTACACGCGCCTCTGAAAAATTTAGCAACCAGTAATTCACTTGAAATGATCGACCATGGCGCAATTGGAGGAGGCGCTGCCTTCCGCGTTCGGGCTCAGTACAAGTGCCCAACTCGAGATAGAAATGAAGTAAAGCTACCAGTTAGAAGGCAAGAAAAGATCTCCACTTTGGATGAGGGGTGCGTTAGGAGAAGGCGCCGGCCCACATATGCATCCGATACCGGGTTCTTGGTTCGGATTTCCCGTCCAGGCCATTCAAGCCTTCCACCGCTCCGGGGTGGGTGAATTGGAACCAGATATGGGTGGAAACGATAAAGGGATCTATCGTAATGGGAGGGGAGCATATGTTGATTTGGGTCTCCAATCTCGTGTTAGAGTCTCCACGACAGCTTCAGCTGTTGTCCCATTATGCGTGCGCTTTTTTTTTCAATTCAGGGAATATGGTTGTGTGGCATGGATGACAAACGCAATTATCACTTTACGGTTGCCCTCGCGACGAGGATAGGGAACATGTCGCGAATATGGGCAGCACTGGGCGTTGGAAGTACTCCAGCCAATCAGATCACATCAAATTGGCGATTCAGAAAAAGCTTGTACAAGAGTTGTTCTGATTCGCTGGCATATGCTCAGCTCTGCTTGCTTATGAGTGGCAAGCAGGCCCTAACCTCTCAATGCTGTCTGTCTTCGCGACATGAACCCAAATAGTTCCACGACCTCCCGTTGAAGTAGAATGCGTGGCGCACCCTCAAAAAGCTTAAGTAACGCCGTCCTTTATCCTTATCCGCCGTCCGACCAGTCCCTTCCATGATTGAGGATATGGTGTTTTCGTTACGGATATGTTTTAAAGGGGGTAAAACATTGTTCTTTACATGGATGAACACCTCACACCTATTGTATAAGCCACGGACGCATTCAGCTGATCTCCATATTCAAGGCATGGCGCATCCCATAAAGAGATTTGATCTTAATCTTTTATTTCACTTAAGCAACAAGCCAAAACCACCATAGAATCTGGATATCTTGCGATCGTATGACAGTGTCAATTTGTTCTTTTTTAAGCAAAAATCAAAAAAGAGCTTTTTCATCATCGAAATGGAGCAAGGATCGCAGAAGAGACACGTGACACCAGGAAACCAAGTCATCGATTCCGTAGGTCGTTGAATAGGCAGGCATCAGATGGCTTGTCCATCGGTCGTTGGCCAACAAAAGTCATTTTGTTTCTTCCATACAATCGTTAATCAGACATACGTAGGAAAAAAAAACGATGGACCAATCAGAGATTGACTGGCGCCAACATCTGTATTTTTAAGCGTTTATTGAAACAATTGCTTAGACTGAGGGTTCAGTAATGAAAAAGTTCAGCGAGCCGCACAGTCTTCAGTTGCAGAACTGAAGGTTATTTGTATTTACATTACAAATGAAATGAACATTCCAATGCACTGAACGAGCGCGTGGTACTAATGCTAGACCTCACCTGTATTTTGTCGGCCAGCTAAACTTAAGAACTTTCTTCTATTATGAAGTATAAATTTTTTGACCACTGCAGTATTTGTGTAACATATCATTCATAGCTCCCACGATTAATCTAGATGGACAATGCGTGGCGTATCCCAAATAGGGAGTATTTGAGGCCAACCGTTTATGTTTGTCCGAAAATCTCTGACCAGATACAAATGGGTTTTTTCGCCAAAAGGCGGTACGAAATTTATATCTGAATCTATTTCAGCCAGACTTTGTATTTGAAACGACATTCAGATTTATGATCTATTCGGGCCGACGGGAATTCAATCTCCTTCTCATATTAAACGCCCCTCCCGCTCATATTATCTAGCAACTGAAGCTTTTTGAAAAATTCTGGGAAAAGCATGACAAACAGAACGCTTTTGTCCTTCTCGACTAGGGTAGATTCTAATTTTTCTGATTTTATGAGAGATGAGCTCAAAAACATAACGGGTAATCCCATTTCACCTGTTTGGTCGTCCTTCACGCAGGGTCCAATTCCGAACTTTCGCGTTGTTCTTCAGATGACTGAGTATGAGTTTGGTCTTGCTTAGTTGACTTTCTTCTGGTAGCGTGTCCCACTTGAAGTACCTCATTGTCGCTTCAACGACAAGGCGAATCTGAAATCAGAGAGGTTGCAGAGGCTCCTGAATCCTACCCGTAGTGAAGGCTTAGATGTAGGTTATGAAAAGTGGGCACATAATCTCTGCACTTATTTTTTTCAATAACTTCAAATTAACAAAATGAAAATGAACGCCTACACTCAGAATTTTTGAGCTTATTATTTTATTTTTCAAATTTTTATTTCTGCAGTTTCTGCCCAGAGGGTACGTCCACTACAAGGGCTCTGAAAAGACAGATCCCCATCAACGGTTACCAGTCGGTCTGACTCTAGGGTGAGACTTCCCCCAGAAATCGATAACACCTGTCCGATCGATATTGTATACCTATTGATCGACCGACATACTCACTTGATTCCCATCACAGACGGTTCGTGATGAGCAGAGGTAGGTCAAGCGGATCAAACCCGCTCCGAGGTCAGCGCGGGCGGACTCACAGACGAACACAAGCTGGGACAGACGAACGGACGCGCCACCTGTTTCACATGTAACATGGGACGGTTTCAGTCACATCGAATCTTTAAAAAGACTTGAGAACAATGCCTGAATTCTGTAATTCATTACTACAGAGCTCCACGTCCGCTAATTGGGTGCTTCTATTACGCCGTTGCGAAGGCACTGGCTCTGGTGTGCATCCCAAATCGATTAGTAGTTCGAGTCCCGCTCAGACCAGCCTTCCACCTCAATAGTTGATCTTGGAGAAGATTAATCTATCTTTCTCAGATCTCCTGGGCCTTTTGGAATACGCCACGCATTCTACTTCTACGTGATGTCGTGGAGGCGATTTGAATGCGTATTTGGCCATGCGTTGACTGGCGGTGGCCAGCCGATGAACAAGTCAGCGCTCTATCCTTCCCGGATAATTCTGGTGCCAATTCACCGACCCTGGAGGGAAGGAAGGCTGGGTTAGCCTGTGCGGGAAATCCGAACTGCGCTAACCCGCGCCTGTGAATAATTAAGAAGGATAAAACACTGACGTTTCCATCGGGTGGCCATCGCGGATCATTCCGTTATCCAAATACGCATTCACATCATGCCCACGATATCTCCAGAAGTAGCTTACATGGCGGAACTCACAAAAGGATTACTTGACGGCCGACATTCAAAGGTTTCCACCCTAAATGGGTGTTCTTCTATTGATTTTGGTTATTTTTTGTGGGAACTGCAGCATGTGGAACTTGGGAGAAAATGTCCAAGCTTATCATCTTAAATAGTAGCCCTTGATGTCCTATATACGTGGAGAACGATTTGTTCTGCTTCAATTCAGCTGTCCAGAGCAGCGTTCAAAACCAGCGTCAAGTTAAGCCTGCCCAATACCCATCAACAATGCCTCGGCTTCTAGAGGATTAGAAATTCTGCCACTTTGACGAAACAAAGATCAAACGGTTTCGTGACGGAACGGTTGCTAAGAAAATCGCCAAAATGCATACTAAAAAATGGAACAAGATGCGAGATAAAATTGTCTACTAACCTTGGTTTTTGCGCTTAAATCTCTTTTTAAAGACTATTTTATGCGTAGGTGTAGGTTGAAGTTCTTAGTAAACAACCTTGCTGAACGATTCTACTATGGTCGTGCTCGAACGAATATGTTCGATTAATTATTCGAATAGTCGAATATTCGACATTTCCAAAATTTCGAATGTCGATGGTTCCAAAGGTCGATTATTCGTTGGAATTCCAATATCGAAAGGGAGCCACATTCGAATGCTATTCGAAAATCGAAAAATTTTATTCGTTTATGAAATGAATTTCACATCTTTAAGCACAGAACCTACTTCGAACAAACTGTTCGACTATTCGAATAAAGGAAATATGAAGTTTATTCGATTTTCGATCATTCGAAAAAAGTGGTTAGCGAATAAATTCGTTCATACGTTTGCTGGAAATTTTTGGACGTCGAATAAATTCGTTCATTCATTCGTTCAAAAAATAGCGATATCGGATTTATTGGTTCATGCACTCGTTTGATAAAGTTTCTTAAAAGCAGATCTACAGACTCTACGGGAGCGGAACAAATATGCAGGGTGCTAGACTATATAATAGATTTTGTTAGAGTGATATCCTTTGGTTCGGCGGCGTGGCAGTACAGTGGGAGAAGGGGCTGATTGCCGCGTGCAATCCGATTCAAGGTTCTTGGTTCAAATTTCCCGCCCAGCTCAGCCAAGCCTTCTGTCATTCAGCGGACGGTGATTTGGTATCAGAGTGTATGGGAAACATAAAGCTCTGATTTGCCTGTCGACGGGTCACTGCAAGTCATTGTATAGGTCGAATGCGCATTCGAATTGCTGCACGATATCCCGTAGAAGTAGAACGTGTGGCGCATCCCGCGAAGGGATTGACTAATGCGGACTTTTTCTTCTATTTCTTCCGGTGCTTTGGTTTAGGACCGTTTCGATCCCTCAATGCTGGCAGTGCGGTTTTTTGCCAGTGAAGGACGAAACTATTGTACCCACATATATAAGTAAACAGAACAAATAAGGCGTCTACAGACAAGCTCACTAAGAAGTGCTATACTGCTCTGTGTAAGAATAGTAGTAACAAGATTCTCGGCTTAAACCGTATAGACTAGGAGTAAAGGTTAGGGTACGGCAACTCAACCTTTACCATGGAGAAGGGAGAGGATTGTGCATGTCCGGAAAGGATTAAATCACTGTTCTGCGAGTGGGTCTGACTGAGGAAGTCATGGCTTGGTCTCCCCTCCAAATTAGGAAGAAGATCTGGAGTGCATAGCGTGTCCTACATGAGCACAGGCTTCTGAACTGGGCATTTTTTAAATCTAAGTGGATGATTTTCAAAACACTGGGTAAGGTTTCAAGTCAAACACAACAGCTTCCAAATCAAACTGAACGGTGCTATATTCCGAAGTGACTTCACTTGACGCGTAGCTGGAAGAGGTGCTGAATGTCGGGTGTGAGCCAAATCAAGGTTTCTAGTTCACGTCTCGTCCGGGCCTAATAGGCCTCTCACTCAGCGTTGGTCCGAGAAATGCTGTCAGACTTTGGCGAAAGATAAAGCACTGAGGTGTCCGTCGGTTGCCCACCGTTGTATGGGCCAGACACGCATTTATTTTGCTTCCATGACATCCTGGAGAAGCAGAATGCGTGGCATATCCCATACCTTAATTCCTCGAGCAGACATCATAATATTAGTAGTTTAATACTACATCTTTTATACAGGCACTCGGAAGTTACCGCATATGTATCTAGATGAAACTTGAACGTGGGATTCAAAAATTTGCCGTAAAATTCAGGTTGAAGAAAGCCTGGCTATCTGAAAAATTTGAAAAATGTCGTAGTCGAATCTACAGTGGTCTCATTCACGTGAATGATATTCTAAATTGTCTGAAACTAGGCTACTTTGATTTGAAGAAAATCATAAAAGTGGTGGGAAAATCGTATAGTTTGATTTTAAAGTTGTCCGCTTTGCCTTCAAAGTGACCACCTAGGCTCGAAACTTGGCAGGTCTGGTTCGAAAAATGCGATCTGCGGATCGATTAGTTTAATTTCAAAAAGGATCCAGTTTGAATTTAAAATATTATTTGGATCCACTGCAAGAACCTCGATCAGGGGTCAGTGCAAATTATCCGCCGATGTTGGCTCGATAACCCCCGATAAAAATCGAATGCCTACGTCAGAAAAGGTTCACCCTGCCCTCTCCAGTTTAAAAATTCAGGGCACCTGCCCTATGGAATGTGTCAACGTTATGTGGTCATCACCAGAAACATTCTATCGTGAAATTCTTCTTGAATGGATGACTCTGATGAAACTTCAACAGCAGATCTCTTTGAAAGAGGAGGAAGCGCGTTGTTTTAAAGACCTGAATATCGATAGGCATTTCTATGAACAAGAAAAGGCCAAGTTTCTCGACGATTATGTGGGAGGATGGAGAGCAGCTGCGGCGCTAATAATCATGAAACTCCCAGAGGTCAACTGCGGGTGACCTTTCGGTGAATGTAAGGACAACTACTCGTCGTGTGAAATTCACCGATAGGTGGTAGGATTTTTGCCCACTATTTAGGTATTTGAATGTGACCGTCTTACATAATCGCCGAGAAACTTGACTGTTTCCTGTTTATACAAATGCATAATAAATCAATTATTTTGGAAGATTTTTCTCAAAGTGTTGCATAAGGAGTTGGCGAAGTTATATGAGGACAGAAGTTTCACAAGAGAAATTCCAGCATGGCTCCGGATAATACGCTTATGCTTACATGGATGCACGTTTTTGCCAGGTATGTAGGTGTAATGAACTTTTGCACTGGAGCGTGATTGATACTGAAGCCCTAGCGGTGAACTGCGGGTGAAGTTCCGGAGAAATGATTGGACAGCTGCTCGCCGTATGAAATTCACCGATAGGTGAGAGAGTTTTCGCCCACAGGTAACCGATTTTCTTCCGCTGGTTGAGAATAAACAAAAGTGTTCTTGGTTTGCATTTTCAATGTGATGCTTCCTATTTTTGTTGCCCAAACTCTTCGCTACCCTACTCCGAGATCTAAGATCACCGTGCACATTCACCCGCAGATGACCGCCAGGAGTTTCTGAACGAAATTTGTTGCCACAGTTATGCTTCATCCTACTACATCGCTGGGATGGTTATATATTCGTTGGGAAACTTGGCTTTTTTCTACTCATCCAAATGCGCATAAATTTAAAAATCTGGAGGATTTTTAAAATTGCCTACATATGGGCGAAGGACTGTGAGGACTGAAGTCTCAGAATCATCCCTTCATGAAGAATTTCCATGAGAATTCCAGCGCTAAGTGACTCCTGAAAAGGGGTTTAGAAGCACATTTTCTGTCAAGCAAGTGTGCTGAACTTCTGCGGTGGAGCAGGCCGAAACGTTTCTGAAGTAAGTGGACCATTCTACTGAATACGGGCCAGTTTCACCGCCTGGTAATGGACAGTAATAGCGGGGGAACGTCGTTTCTGTCTTCTGCAGGTGACGGTGCGCGGCGGCGGAAGCGGTGCTGGCGCTTGTACTTAAAGTATGTGGAGGGGGTCGGGAAGAGGGGGAAGCTTTGCGCTCGACATCGTCGGTCCCCTCTCGAGATGGCGTGTTTTTGCAGTGGTCGTTTCACGGGGGCGACCCCCAGGTTTGCACTTTTCCGTTGGTCGGTTTCACCAAAAAACTGTTCGGGATCGAATGACCTTCCCGATTAGAGCAGCAGAAGAGAGGAGCGCCGGGGACGAGGCGAGATAGGTACATTACGGTAGACTACCATTACACACATACAGATCTTAGACAAGTCTCTGCACCTCTTCCTTGACAGAAACGTCGCCAAGGAGTCGACGAAGGACTCCGCAGCAGCAGGTTCGATGTGGCAGAAACTGGTAGACAAAGTTCAAATGAAGACGGATGGGACGAACCTTTGGCAGCTGCCTGTTCAGAAGGTGTGATGCCAGCTCTCCGTGAAACGTACGAAGGCTGATCTGGACGTTGCGCAGCTCTTCATCGGTCACCGATTCGCGAAGAATTTGCCATGCAAACACCTGCAACGACGAACAGAGCACTCTAGGTGAAGGAAGATGAGAGTTGGATGTGCTGTCGAACACATTTTTCATTTTTCACCCGAATGTCATTTCCCCCAAAAGAATGCCCTACGATTGTTTCCCAACTCAGCCGCGGTGGGAAGTAGTAGTGTAGCCCTTCATGCCTTCCTTCCTTCGGTCTGTTTCATTGTTGTTATTCTGTTTCAGCAGCCACTTGTTGCCTCCAACCTGCACCCGGTTTTGAAACGCCGAAATTGTTGCATAACAAAAAATTTATGGTAAAAACTGGTTAGGGAAGAGGGTGCGTGCGGTACGTGGGGCAGACGGAAGCGCAAAACATAGCCGCCGAGCGGAGTCAGCAGCGTTCCAACCCAACTAACTGTTCGTACCGATTACACACACACACCCGCACAGAGCGGTGAAGAGTTAACGAGCAGTAACCAGAAGACGCCAGACGACCGTAATTCACGACCGAAGACGTCGAGCCAGACGCTCCGCAGAAGGAACACGTTCAGCACAAAAAATTGACCATGGATTAGATGGTAACAACAATGATGAAAAAGGAGGAGAATGTCGAAAAAAAAAGCGACGGAAGTCTGAGGAATTGATAAGCTTCAACCATTCAGAAGATGCCTTCATCCTTGAAAGTTAGTGAAGTTGCCGATGTTTTTTATACGATAAAAACTGAAGGATTTCTCTGTTTTCGCAATGGCTGCTGTTCAAACCCGAGACAACACAAATTATTTTCTTCTACGAAATTTCCACATTAAACTGGAAACTTCGCAAACAAGCCAGCGCGATTTTCAAACCAACCGAAACATTTTTGAAAAATTTTCAAAATTCAAAGTTTTGAAAACTTTTTGAATGATCGAAGAAGAACGTTAGTCAATTTGTGTATTTCTGGAGTCTTCAAATCCAAACAGGATGATTTTCAAAAAAAAAAAACTGGACATTTATCGACGAAAACTGGTCATTTTTCACAGTACACATTATAATTTTTCAGCCAAACGCGGTCATATATTTTCGGCAGTAAATTCGCCTGAACTTATACCACATTAGTAGTTTTCTGTAGCATGAACTACTCTATAACTGTGCCCTGAATATTCTATAATTCCACGCTATTTTTAAACTCTTTCCCTATTATTATTTAATTATATCTTTATTAATTAAAAAATCAAATTTTGGCTTTCTTGAAATTTTTGAAATGTGTCCAGTTTTTTCGAGAGGAAGGCGTCCATTTTAATTTAATTTTTATTTTATTCTTTATTTATTTTTCATCAAACTTCATTTAAAGAGCGCCTGACCTGAAACTGCAAGCTGCGCTGTTCGATTTAAAAATTGCACAGTTCGAAGCGCAATTAGTGCTCATTACCACCTCGTTTAAAAGATGGCTTCTTAACGCTGAACGTTCTGTCATGTCAAACGGCCATTATTTTTGCGACAACAAACACTATAAGAAGCTGGATTGTGTTGTTGTTTGGATGGCACTGACATGACAGAAGATATTCTTTTTGACTTTTAGGTATATTGTTGCAACAAAATTTAAAATTTTGATATTAAAAGCTATGCACAATTTGCCTTGAATAACGTCAAGTTTGAATCGAAAAATAACTTCAAAGGCCTCAATTAAATCTACCATAGAACGTGTCCGGCTGAGTGACCAATTTGAAGCGAAAAAAAGACGTGTATTTTTGTATCAACGAGTATAGGCTATAGCCAGAACCAGTCCCCCATCCAAGAACTGAGCGATTAAATTCTTTTCCTACCATAACAGTTCAGCATCGATGACCGTATTTTTAATAAATTTTACACCCCATATATTATGAAATCTACTCGGCTAGCTAGAAGTCATTGAGAAGTCGTGGTGTTTTTTTTGTTGTTAATATTTTTATTTAATTACCAGCGAAGATGTTGAATAGCCATCTTCTCGGGTTCATAAACATTCATAGACACTTTTTTTTTGCATTACACAGTTTTTAATTGTGATATTCCAGAAACATGCCAATTTTTTGCGGGAAAACGTCCAATTTGACAAACCTTTAGTAACAATTTATGCAGTTTTAAAGTCCTCAATTTAATCCGAAAAGTGTCCGACTTGATGCACAGCTTGAAGCGAAAAAATTGATTTCGAATTTGAGCGATTTCATTACAAAAGAGTCTCCGTGGGTTGATTGAGTACTTAATTATTTGCGAATTTCTGGGTAGTCGATGCCAATCCACACTTCATATGCATTATTCGGCCAGCTTCTATGGAAAAACTCCAGGTATGGAATCTCTATACTGGCGGAGGAATAACAACAAACGAGGTGCGGAAGAGGAAAGTTGGAGTTGTCGTTGTTGGTCTGCAGCCGAGAAGCTGGCTGGTCTCCAAACAAGCAGCAGCAGCGGCCCCGCCGCATCGGTAAGCACACTCGAGAACTGGTGTCCAGTTGAGTTACGTGAAAAAAGAACTTCGTTCAACTTCCAGGGAGCTCCAACTGTACAGACAGTCGTTCCGAATACCGGTTTCGTGACCATCGTCGGCCATTGTTTGCGCTTCATATGTGTAAACGAGCGTGAGAAATCGACAAAAAGTCATGGGAACGTCCGAGGCCCATCGAACCCCACCGCCACCGCCGACGCTACTAGGTCTGAAGGTCTCGCTCGGCAAGGCAAAAACGTCCGTGCAACAGCGGAGACCAGCCCGATTAATGAACGAGTTTTTCCGGCAGTCTAGAAGAGCCTGGAAACTACCTCTGGCACCTCATCAGCCAGAAGAAATGGTTCTTCAGAGGTCCAGGAGAAAATCGAACAGATTCTGAGGCATGTGGTATTTCCCGTCGAGCATGTGTTATTCGAGAGGGGGTGGTTTGTGTGTGTAGAAAGACTTCTAGCCATCACACCACACAGTTGGTTTTGTTTGTCATCCTTCTAAATATTCGGCGCACACCAGTTTTGCACCGTCACCACACGAAAGAGGACTGTTTGTGACTTCTGCTAACTAGTCGCCGCTCGGCTAGAAAAACAAAAAACGAACTGGGTTACTTTGGTCTTCCCGTCGCCTACCTCGGCTCAACGCGAAAAAAATCAGAAAGTAGAAGCTGCTGGGGTGGGGGACCGCTTGGAAAAAGAAGAACAACGTGTAGAAGCAGGTCGTCAAGGTGCAGAATGAGGGCAAACATTTCGAAACGAAAGGTTAAGACGGATGAGTAAGAAGAGCAGCAAAGTCCAACGAAAGTGAGAGCTGGAGTGTCGCCCATTATGAATGCATCTGAAGACGATTTCTGCTAATCGTCCTATGTACAACATTAGTATAGAATAACCCAAGAAACACCAGTTGAGTCAGAGGTCTGACTCATGATCAAAATACATTGGTCAGAAGGAATGGACCACCAAAAAATAAAAATAAAACACATCCAGGCACTAAGGTGCACCGTTATGAAAAGAACAGACAAGGAATACACCAAGCTATAAGATTCAGAAGCGATAGGGACCTGAGAACGCTTTCTGAATAATTGGGTTACACCCACCAAAGTTCATGATCTTCCCTCTTTTCAAAACAATACCTACGAGAAATCACTGGAAAACAGTCACGGTAAGATGGTTAACCAGAAAATTTCAAAACGTCGATAACGCTCTCAAATTTTAGACGAAACCCGTAGCTTGCTGCAGTAGCGTGAGGTTTAGATTAAGCTTTATGGGACGAAAACGCCAAATGTAAAAAAGAAAGAAGAAGAAATAAAAGGCCAGGACGAAGGATGGACCACCAGGTCACTACAAACCGGCTGAATATGAATGTTTAAAATATACCTAAATATTGGTCTAATTTTCTGTTCTCAACCCGTCAAAGATAGAACAGAAGCCAGGCTTTTCAGGATGCTGCATCTGGTGAAAGAAGTGAAGAGTAAACGAGAAGAAATAGCAAGAAATAGATCATAAGAAATTAGCGGGCATGCGAAAGAAGAGCGACAGATGAGCTTGTGATGTCGTGAAAAAATCCTTAAAAAATAAAAAACAAGGGATTATACGGTTCGACTGCTAAGCGCAGAAGTCTAAGGAAACAAGGGTACAAAAAATCATTCAAAAAAAATCTGAAGTTCCACCTTGAAAATTTCTCCGACGTTCATCACCATTTTTAGGAATACTTAATCGAAAGAAACATCTTACGCCAAACAAAAATAAAAAACAAAGTTGATGATATTAGGTACGATTTTTCGCGACTTCATACATTTTTATGCAAAAATGGAAACAAAAGGATATCACGGTTCATCTACTAGGTCAAGCGACGTCAAGACCCCTGCGCAAGATGGAATAGACTGGAAGAGACTTCGTTTTCATCTGAATATCTTCAAATTTTTCAGAACAACATAGGTCGAAGGCACAGCTCTAAATGTAGGAAAAAATGAAGAAAAGTCGACCAAATGTTAGTATTAAGTACTAGACTTTTTTTGCGAATATATGTCTCTTACCAAACCCAAAAAATAGAAAAAAATTGTGACTTAATTGCTGATCAGGAGATCCCCCAAGATGCCTACACGATTGAGTGCAAAACTCTTACGACGTTCAAATTCGGATGTCATAATCCGTCTTCAGTTTTGAGACCATTTAATACAGAGGAATATCCTAGACGACGTACGCAAAAACGACACAAACAGCGCAAAAACTGTACTACATAGCACTAGCATGACATCTTAAAATTTTGATGTTATTCGGCCTCTTTCGCAAATGTCCAGCTACTAGATGAATGATTCAGCACCAACAATAATGGGAAAGGAAAACGAACATTCCTCGAAAATTTAACAATTTCAAAATTCCAACCTTGGGCTGGGTGCTCTGAAAACTGCGTGCAGCTTTTTCAGCCGCTCGTCTCACAGCGCCTTCGGGAAAAGGACCGTCCGAGATCGGTGACGACTTCTCGTTCTGCTGAAAAGCACCATAACAGTGTGTTGCGAAAAGAAGCCACAAGTCAGCCGAAGACTGCGCTGGACGAGAATGATGATGTGTGATGACGGAGCAGTGTTTGTCACCTCTTTAGGAGCACTGTCAGCTTGCTGGCCCTGCTCGCAGATGTCCTCCTCGGCGTCGTTCTCGTTCTCACCCTCCATGTCCAGATCGCCGTCGGACTCGTCTTTGTAGTCCGTCTGAAACCCAGCCGATCAGACAGTCATAAAAACCATCTAGGAAGTAGATCTAGCAGACCTTAGGCGAGCTTGTCGGGTCGGAGTTGGAGTTACCGACAAGGGGAGTGAAGCTTTGGGTCGACGCTTCTGATATCACCGTCTGAGGAGGAGACGCGAATATGCTGGAGAGCCTGGAAGTAAATACGCGATCATGAGGACAGAGTGGAAGTACTTCGATAGAAGCTAGGGGAAATTTGGACGTCACATCTGAAGACTTCGGAATCGCCAGAACACTACACCGTTGAAGGCCAACCTCTGATCCGGCTGTCGTGTGGCGAGCAGTTCGAGCACGATGCTCAGCTTCAGGTCGATATCGTTGAGTCGGAGATTGAGACGGTTGAGTAGGGTCTTCGAGTCGGGATCCAGCATGGAAATCGACGACGGCACCTGCGCCATGCTGAATGCGTGTGTGTGTAGGCGTGTTTGAGTGCGTGAATGCGACAGGAGGTGAATCCGAGCGGCTGCTGATGGCCGGCTGACTGACTGACTGACTGACTGACTGGCTGGCTGGCTGGCTGGCTACAACAGGACGACGACGACGACGACGGCGACGGCGACGATGGCTGAGTCGGACTCGTGTGCAGCCGCGCGACGACGGCTGGCGCGTGCTGTGTTGTCTGCTGCTGTCTCCGCCCATCAAAAGGGTACTGTACCTGTTCATAACATCCTCCTTCTCCCCCCCCCCCCCCACACCACCACTACCCTTTGACGCGCTGTGTCTTTTCCGACTTGCATGCTGGTCCTCTCCGTATGGGGAGCGCTAGGGGTGGCCCAGGCCGGTTACCCGAATGCTCGCGGAGAGGAGTGACCTGTCGTCGCTGAAGGACGACCCTTGCAAGTTGCTGTGGCTCTCAAAGGGGCGGGTGAGCAGCAGCAGCATCGCTCCCTCTGGACAAGCGATTCGTGCACAGCAGAAGGAGCTGTGAAACCACTACGGTATGTAGAGACGAGTGGCTCTAGTAGACGCTGAAGAAATGACGCTAGAGACGAACATCTTGAAGAGAGCACTTTTCAGATCGACCCGCATGCACTCTGACCCTTTCAACAGCAGCAACTCGTTCTGCCGCTGTGTACCTGCTAAACGTCACGCAACCGAGTCTCGAAGTCAGACACCATCTGAAGGCGGTTCCTTCCTTCTTACTACCGAACCGCATCAACATGTTGCCTTCATGCCATTCAGTGGAGTAGTACACCGTGAACATCTCCTTAGATGCCTCAGAAGCTGTCCAGGGACATCATTCTTTTCCATAGAGCCAGTTGGCTTAGGAGTTCCTTTATCCTTCTCCTTTATTTGGGAGCATAAATTAACATAAGCGTGGTGAAAGTGGTCAGAAATCAAACCTATAACATGAACGTACACAAGCGATAGTAAAAAACCACTTAAGAAGTGGAGGGAAATAAAAGTTACGACAAGTGTACACAACACAAAATTTCAAACAAGTATTAACAAACCAATAAAAACAGGAACTGGAGAAAAGCAGTGAAAAACGCGCAAACGACTGATGACAAGATCAAGATAAGGAGATCATTGCGCAGGGATGACACTCAAATTCGAGAAGCGTTCGAAATTTTTTTAAAATAGCAGATTACTGTTACTACTAGCGAGGTGTGATACGACCTAAATTTTGTTCATTGTTTTTTTGTTTGCTTCAACCTGCCCACCCACTCATGGATGAGCAAAGATAAAGGTGAAATCAGTGTGGTGGTAGATTAAGATGGTACTCTTAGGGGAACTAATTTTTGAAGAAATTTGAGATCAAGGAGTAATCCGCCGTTGGCCATCAATAGCGCCAGCAATGGAAGAACTCTCTGACAAAAGAACGCGGATCTGACCCCACATACGTCTAGAGCGAGAGGCCCTAATTCCTATGGGCCCACCCGTAGACCGAGGTATGATAAATTTGAAGAAACGTTGAGGATCGGGTGGAGTCTGGGCCAGAAAACCATAGCCATATCATTTTTATCTTTCTACTGTAGAGAGAATGCAGTTCTAGCATAACGCGCCTATCAACGCTATTACGAATGAAGCGGTATTCAAAATCTCCCACATCTCATCATGAATTTCTGTTGGAAATGTGATATACAAAATTATGTATTTTTGAGAGAATGATCAAAATTCGTTAACAAAAATAAGGTGCATTAGTGTTTTTTTTTTCATTTTTGCTCAAACCTAGAGCGGCACTCAAATCGCTTTCATGACATCCTGTAGATGTAGAATATGTGGCGCATCCCAAAAGGGACTAACTAACGCCCTAGTTGGAGGCGTGCACTGTCCTCTGTTGCTCTGGCAGTGGCGTTAAATTAGTGAAGAGTTGCTTCACATTTTCCTTAAGCACGGAGCGGTTGTTATTAAGATATAAGCTGTTAGAAGGACATTTCGTTGCGATCAACGCTCTTACGCCAGGCGGGACTCGAACCCGTACCTTCTGCTTTTCGGGCAGCGATGCTACGCCTCACACCACCAGCGCTGTTCGACCGAACGGAACATCCACGATATCTTCCTAGAAGCAATCACCTTTCAGCACTCACCCATCATATAGGGATGAGCCAGCCGCTGAGATAAGCAAGGGACCGGCTAAGTTTAAGGCTTTCGTATTTTTTTAAAATTTTTGCTCAAGCCTAGGGCGGCATTCGAATCGCTTCCATGACATCCTGTAGATATAGAATATGTGGCGCATCCGAAAAGGGATTAAGTAACGCCGTTCTTTATCCTTATCCTAGTCGGAGGGGTGCACACTGTCCTCTGTTGCTCTGGCAGTGGCGTTAAATTAGTGAAGAGTTGCTTCACATTTTTCCTTAAGCACGGAGCGGTTGTTATAGAAGATATAAGCTGTTAGAAGGACATTTCGTTGCGATCAACGCTCTTACGCCAGGCGGAACTCGAACCCGTACCTTCTGCTTTTCGGGCAGCGATGCTACGCCTTGCACCTCTAGCGCCGTTTGATCGAACAGAACATCTACGATATCTTCCTAGAAGCAATCACCTATCAGCACTCACCCATCATATAGGGATGAGCCAGCCGCTGATATAAGAACCGGTTGAGTTGAAGGCTTTCGTAGAAATTATTTTCATTTTTGTTAAGCCTTGAGCGGCTGTTATAGAAGATAGAAGCTGTTAGAAGGATGTAAAAGTAAGATGCATTAGTTCGTAGTGAAGTCTCTGCTAGTTCTCAAGGTTACATATCGTGCCACTACATATAGTAGTTGCATTTGTCTGTTGGTGAATATTGGGCTTTATTCATGAGCTTTATAAGCTGGGCGCATGTAACGCAGTCGGAGGAGGTGCCGACTTTCGCGTGCACCCGATACCAGGTTCCCGGTTTGGATTTTCTGCCATGCTCCCCAAGCCTTCCATCCCTCTGGGATCGGTGAATTGGTACCAGACTTGTCTAAGAAGGATAAAGCGCTGACATGGTCATCAATTGGCCACCGCAAGTCACTGTATGACCATGTATGCATTCAAATCGTTCCACGACATCCCGTAGAAGTAGAATGCGTGGCACATCCTCAAAGGAATTCAGTAACGCCGTTCTTTATCCTTCTTTATGAGCTTCTGAATATGCCAGCCAGCCAGCCGAGTGCTCTTATAGTTTTTACATATTTATTGAGGCGCCGATTAAAAATGATAAGGAACGCAACACTGAACCATCTTGTCGAAAAAGAACTAAAAAAGGATAAAGGACGGCGTTATCCAATCCCTTTGGGATGCGCCACACATTCTACTTCTACGGGATGTCGTGGAGGCGAATTGAATGCGTATTTGACCATACAATGACTTGCGTTGGCCAACCGATGAACAAGTCAGCGCTTTATCCTTCCCAGACACGACTGTTACCAATTCACCCACCCAGGAGGGATGGAGGGATGGAGGGCTTGGTTGGCCTGGGCGGGAAATCCGAACCAGGAACCTGGTATCGGGTGCAGGCGACAGTCGCGCCTCCTCCGACTGCGCTCCACGCGCCCGCAAAACAGAACTAACGGCCTGAAATTATTACGAAACAGAAAAAGAGAAAAGAAACGAGAAAATAAAAAACGGTAATGCTCTAGCAAACGAGGAGCACAATGGGCAACTATCCTAATCTTACCAGATATATGTATGTAGACATGGTGAGGAGACTGGTTTTGAAAATAGAATTGAAGGCGGTAACCGTTCCATCAGCAAAACACTTTGTTCTTATGTTGTTACAACAACATGTAGCCTCCCTACCAGCCGCTCCAGGCTCAAGCAAATGTGTTAAACCTTTGTTCTTAATTATAGTCTCGCCGTGGCCACCCTAAACATTACCGGCAACCCTATTTTTTCAAGCAGAACGCTGTATAGAAATTCACCGTTATCCTAATCTGGTCATCATTTTGAATGCCAAGACTAAAAATAAATAAATTCAACTCTTTTCGAAATAAGACCCAATTGAATCCCCTTATTAATCTAGTAAATAATAAGTATAATTCTTCTATTCCCCCTCCCCCTCTGAGAACACTGCTGTGATTTTCAAATGCTTTCGATGCAGGTGAAATCCAAACATTAATCAGGAAATGTTGGGAAATCAAGCGCTCATGACTCCAAAACCACTTAAATTGGGATGGTCGTGATTGTTGAAATGCAAAGTGCAGGCTGAGAAAACTGCATCAACTAAGTACAGCGGTCTTTAAGGTTGTTTTAATTCGTAGCACGATCCCTTAAGGACACCGTCAATATGCACCTGCTCTTTTATTTTTGCTGAGCACTCCATGGAAACAGTTTGCACATGAAGTTGTCCGCTGGAAAAGATTACCGAACATTCTTCATTAAACCCTACTGAAGAGCCCCTACACAGAAAAACTGCCTTCAAATGTTACCGCCGGACAGTTTTCACGAGTGTTTGAATTCTCAGTCGCTTGAATTGCTCTTTCAGGAAGGGTAAGGCCTAATTGGCGTTTCATCCAAGAAATGTCGCGGAATGTTTAAACCTAACTGGCGCTTGACAGGAGGAGATGGTGCAGTTTTTTCGTGAGATGTTACTAACTTAGAACTTTCGTTTTTGGATTTCTCTAAAACATATGTTCGACTTTTTAAGGTACATGCGGGCGCGTGTAGCGCAGTCGGAGGAGGCGACGGCTGTCGTTTGCACCCGATACCAGGTTCCTAGTTCGGATATCCCGCCTAGGCCAACCAAGCCTTCCATCGCTCCGGGGTCGCTGAATTGGGACCAGACTTGTCTGGGAAGGATAAAACGATGACTAGTCCATCGGCTGGCCACCGCAAGTCATTGTATGGCAATTACGCATTCAACTCGCCTCCACGACATCCCATAGAAGTAGAATGCGTGGCGCATCCCAAAAGGGATTAAGGTAACGCCGTCCTTTAGCCTTTTATCGTTTAAGGTACATGTAGATCAGAGACATGGTTGTACATGTAGCAACGAGACGAAGAAAAATAGACGAAGAGTTTTAATTAAGTATACGAGTTTTTTGCAAATTTATGGCTTTTCCCGAATTCAAACTTTGTGAAGGCGTCTGCTCCGACTCGGCTACCACTCGCCCCAACCGGCATGTTACCTTTATTCTATTATTTTAGTTCGAAGTTTAACCATTAATTTACTCGTTTTTTTGGTTTACTACGTGCTATGTTCCTACTACATCTTCCTTGAGAGGTCATTGTTTATCTAGATAACCATTATACCTAACCACTTGCTGCCGCGGCAAAATGCCAGCGCCTGCTCACGTCATACGAAAAGTCGTTGCACCCAGCTTCTCGGATAACGTGAGTAAGCGCTGAACGACGCTAGGGAAGGGTATCTTTGGTGTGTGCGATTCAAGGTGATCGTGTGGAAACTGATTTCATCGCCCAGGGGAACCCGCAGCTGGGTTCTGCGCTCTTCGAGCGGAAAGCAGTTTCCAGGCTAGAGAAGGGGCTCCAGAATGCGGTCCAAAAACGCAGTAACGCATGAGAACCGAACTCTGATCCCTTTGCATGAAGTAACGCCAGTTACACTGCCCGCTTGCCTGGAGTGCCATCGCGGGCATACAAGACATCCATCGAATTCCCACGTAGACACCGGCGCGATCCGCGACGCAACGGCACAGTCACATGCTACAGTATCACGGGCTGATGAACAAACCTGCACATCAACCCGCGACTCCATGGAATGCATCAGCAGAAAGTGGTTAGTTCTAAGTAAGACCGTTTATTTGTGGTATTTGAAATGGTGACATCAAATGAAACATTTGCCTTATGTCCATGGCATAAAGTGAAAACTGGTAGCTGGAGCTACAAGAATAACAGAACGCTCACCAATGCATTGATCGGACTCCTTTGTGAAACCCTAGAAAGAATGATATGACGGTCTTTGTATCCCTCCAGCAAGAATATGCATTGGAACACTTTGGCACGCGACAGGGACGGATGAAGACGCTGCGGGTGTCCTCTCGAGTACATTGACGATCAGCGAAAGGACAAGTTATTGTTGAAGCAAGATGACACGTTCCCGAATTCTGCGGAAAAGCTGCAAGAAGCGCAGAGGTGCAAGTACAGTAGTCGAGTAACAACCACTTTTTCAACCAATGTACGACCAACGAGATGTCTTACGGTTGTATGAAATGTGATTCTTCGAAATTGAACAGAAATGGAAAGGTATTGAAAGCGTTTAACTTTCAGGGTCTTGAATATTTGAAAATCGTCGTTGTTATCCATGCTTTCGAACAAGAAAGTTCAACACTAAAATTGTTACAAAGTGTTGTGTTGAGAACATAGGAAAATTGTTGTGTATAGTTGTGCTCGTAATGGCCGATTCGATTAGGCTTTCTAACGAATTCGCATATTCAAGAAATCACGTTTTTGAATGCACTCAAATTCGAATATTCAGAAAAACCGATTTTTTCGGATATATTCGAATTCGAATAATCGAAATTTGTGAGCGTTTGATTATTCGAAAAAAAAATGTCGAGGGCATAACAATGTTGTTGTCATACGTGAACCATTTTCCTTTGAAACTCAACGTTGTTCAAAACGAATTAAACGTTTTTCAAACCAATTTCAGCGTTCTTCTGGAATCGTCTCCCGTATTACAGAAACGGACCTCTCCACTTTTTCTTGTCATTGGGTGATTTGCCATGTCTGCAGGCAACATGAGCAATGATCAAGTTCAGCAAGGCCAACAATGCGGCCGATACAGCCGAGTGTCTTGGAGTCAGAAGGAGATCTTGGTCAAGTTGGTGTTCGTTGACTGAAGGACCACACACGAAGCTGCTCAGATTGCTGGTGTAATAGAGAACACTGCACGGAGCACTATCAACTCGTACAAATGAGAAGGCGAAATAGTTGAGCGCACTCGCGGAGGTAATGGTTTGAGTTCACACCCAGTCACTCGTTGTTTAAGCACTCAATTTTCAGTCTATGGGTAGCAACGCAAGAAAAGCTTATTGCTGAGACTTGCTTCTCATCGAAGAAGTTGTCGAGTGATATCCACTTCTCAAGCATGAAAAAACTCGACGTCTGTACCAGTTTCTACGATTTTCAACGCTCTAACGAAACTCCATATCACACTTAAAAAAGGCCTCGGCAGATCCACATCACCCTTCAAACGCCTGAAGGCCTAAAAAAGGACTTACATTCTCTTGCTCATTCTGCTATTCTGAATAGTTATTGCTATGTTGTTTTTTGTATTCTGTATTGTTTATCGTGTTGTTGTATCACTTATAGTTTTATCGTTCAATTTGCTTATCTTGTACTTGCATCGCATTACTACCGGAGTACTGCTTAACTTGCTAGTTGTTTCTAATTTTTTCGTTGCATAGCCTTTTTTGCAAGCAGAAATTTTTTGAAAAGAAGTAAACATTGAAACGTACAACTTGCAAAGAAGATCTGTAGTTTGATTCGGAAGTCGTTGAATTTGTTTTGAAAAACGCTGCATGTTTTGCACAACGTTGAATGTGTTTTGAAAAACGTCGAATTTGCTTTGAACAACGTTGAATTTGGTTTGGACAACATTGAATTCGTTTTGGACAACGTTGAATTTCAACTCTGAATGGTATATATGATACGGAGGAAGATTCCAGAAGAACGTTGAATGTGTTTTGAAAACGTTGAAATTGTTTTGAACAACGTTGAATTCGTTTTGGACAACGTTGAATTTGATTTGGGCAACGTTGAATTTCAACTGAAAACGGTATAATGTATCTTATTAGTCATGCACTGAGAATAATACATATAAGTGTGTTCCAAAGAGCTTGCGGCCCTGATATCCAATAATGAACGACAAGTGAACGATAGTTTACGAACCGGGATTAACGTGTTTATAGCCGAGCGGCATTATGTTTGACATCGCGCTGCTAAAGCATTGCTACTCATCCAAAACACTGGACGAAATTGAATGCGAATGTGAATGTGCGTCACCACCTTCAAAACGTCTCACTACGCCGTGGAAAACTTTTGGAAAAAAGCGCAAGAAGGCGCTAGTGGAATAGGACCGAATGCGCTTCCAAAGCCTAGGAGGAGCAAAGGAACCCTACGAAGTAATAGAATGGTAATAGACTGCGTAATAGGCCCTCACACAACTCGGAAAGCGATCTGCTTAAACAAACACGACCGTGCATCCTGATATGGATGTTTAGCTGCGATCAAGACTCCTGCGCCAGGCGGGACTCGAATCCGCACCTTCTGCTTTCCCGGCGGCGATTCTACGCCTTACACCACCAGCGCTGTTTGACAGTACAGAACAACCACGAAATCTTCCTAGTAGCAATCACCTGTCAGCTCGCATTCGTGATATCAGGATGAGCCGGCTGGGATTTTCTGCTCGTCAAACAACGGTGGTATTCTACGGCGTAGCACCGCTGCCTGGAAAGCAGAAGTGCGTGTTCAAGTCCCGCCTGGCCCAAGAGTTTTGATCGCAACCGAACATCCATCTAAGAGCTTCTATCCTCTATTAAAGAAGTGTAAAAATCACTACCGTACGTTTTTCTATTGCTAGTTCTGCGTCAATATCTCCCTTCCAAAGGTCTTCTTTTTGGTCAAATTCGTTTTACGACTTTATTTGAAAGCTGAAAGGAATCCTCTCCATTGCTGATGAAGATACGCTTTGCTCGGTTTGCACTTGCTCTAATCTAGGGCATTTTCCGGAAAAGAGATGTTGATCTGAAAAATATTTTAAAACATCTTGAATATACGAAAGTTCATTATTTCAAACGTTGCTAGACACCTTTGTAAACACAGATTTATATAAAAATTTGAGGCTTTATGGGATGAGGCACAAACCAGCTATATTCTTGCGGAAGTCATTCGATGAATGAAAATATACCGAGATAGAATATCGCCAGTTCTCCTACTTGATAAAACTGTGTGGCAGCAAAACACGCGTCAAATAATTGCTTATGAGGCTAGTTTCTACTAGTAAAGGAAGAAAATCTTTAACACTGATTGTGTCATGTGTCGATTTATTGTTGATTTCCCTATGTTCGACTCTCCAGATTGACATGACCAGATCCGCCATATTTGAACGTATCCCACCTTCACGTGGAATTCGACACTTTTCAAATCATATGCTGTTGCAGAGGTCGATGTAGGTCAATCTGAAAAATGAGATCTTCAAAATTCTTCAAAGATCTTCAAAATTGAAAGCAAAAAAGATTTCTTAGGGGATGCAAACAAATAACTTTACATGAGAATATAGCAGATAATGTTTCGCGAATTTTTATGGGGACAGCTAAACAAATGGGCAGCGTCACTGTATGCTGAGACGTAGAGGCGGGCAGATAGAATGCACCACATTTGAGTCCCACTGAAGGCCTCTGGCAATGAGGCTGTAAGAAACCCAAATATAGCACAGTATCGGAGGAACCTCTTAAACCGAGGATCGAAGCTGCCCAGAAGCTACGTGCCAATTGTATCCAACGGCCCGACTGCTAAGCCTCTCCCACTGCGTTGCAGCTCATCCTTCGTTGCACTCAGAACCACGAAACAATGCGGGTTTAACTCAAACACACGTTGGCAAGGTGCGCCGTTGACGTTTCGGTGTTTGACCTGTAGTCGAACTACTGTGCCTGCGGTGTGCAGAGTTCCACGTTTCGCGAATTTTTATAGGGACAGCCAGGCAAGTGAGCAGCATTACTGTATGCTGAGACGTAGAGGCGTGCACATAGAATGCACCTCATTTGAGTCCCACTGAAGGCCTCTGGCAATGAGGCTGTAAGAAACCCAAATTTAGCACAAGTATCGGAGGAACCTCTTAAACCGAGGGTCAAAGCTATCCAGAAACTACGGTGCCAATTGTACCTAACGGCCCCACTGCTAAGCCTCTCCCACTGTGTCTTCTCATCCTTCGGGCTATTCAGAAGCCCGAAACGATTCGGGCCCTCGAACCATTTCCTGTAGGTCTGCATCGCTATCCTCCCAGTCACCCAATCTCGTTTACGGCAGCACTGTGAATTATTCATCTGAAAGTAGCCTGTGGCTTCTTCGGGGACATCTAGGAACTTACCAGTTTGCTATGGCCTGACTACAGTTATAGCTCTACACCTTTTGCAGGTTAGTTTCTGAACATTACCAAGCCATTCAAGGTGTCAATTTGGCCTGATCAGCTCAGCTAAAATGCTACAGTTTTTTTAATTTTTGGTCTACGCAGACGCCCTCATTAAGTTTGAAAACCACTCGTTACTTCTCAGACAGTATCCTATGTACAGCACTCAACAGGTTGGAAATCTCTACAGGAAGATAGTGCTAGAGAGTATTTTAATCTGTATGATGCTTTAACTTGAAAGGTGCTCACTTTATAAGGTATAAGTTATAAGTCTATTAGTTTGCAAAATGCAATATCAGAAACACGGGCGTGTGTAGCGCAGTCGGAGGAGGCGCCGGCTGTCGCGTGCACCCGATACCAGGTTCCTGGTTCGGACTTCCCGCCCAGGCCAACCAAGCCTTCCATCCCTCCGGGGTCGGTGAATTGGTACCAGACTTGTCTGGAAGGATAAAGCGCTGACTTGTCCATCGGCTGGCCACCGCAAGTCATTGTATGGCCAAATACGCGTTCATGTCGCCTCCACGACATCCCGTAGAAGTAGAATGCGCTGGCGCATCCCAGAAGGGATTGAGTAACGCCGTCCTTTATCCTTATCCTAATATCAGAAACAGCTCAATATCTCACAAACCTTTCTATTAGGTTGGCAACTAAATTAGTGGACTCTTAAGCATCTACAGCAAAAGTGTTTATTATCAAATAACTATAAACAATCTTTAATCGAAGTAAGATAGGTTGGAACGAAGCACCGCTCCCATTTATAGGTAGCTGGTCTATCGAGCGACTGTATAATTCTTGTGGATTTGGGGCGAAAAATCCTTGGAGGTGCATCTGGACCTGGTCCACATTGGTAAATTGGCTTCCAGCAAAGGAACGCTGCAGCGAACAAAAAAGGTGCTTATCACTCGGCGCACAGTCTGGGCTGTAAGGTAGAAGAGTAAGACGTTCCCAGCCATTAGCCAAAGTCTTCGAATTCTTGAAGAGTCCTGTTCGCGAGGTGTGGTGCGGCGTTATCTTGCTGACCTGAAGAGCTGCCTTGACAGCGTCTTCTGTTTTGCTCTAATCCCTGGTTAGAACACTGACGATTATTTAGACGATCAAGGGCACCGGGCGTCCGGTGCGTCGCTTGTCTTCAGTTTCAACGTTGTCCTTACGGAACCTCTTGAACCATCTGAGCACTGTCGATCGTTAGACAACTTCATCTCCTACAGCTGCACATAGGTTGGGCTTCAGTTGCAGAGTGGCCGATGTGATACCCATGAAGGAGGCGTTCGCGAATAGTGACCCTGTGTCCTTTCATTTCAGACCGAATACTTTCCAATAGTTGAGAATGGCAGAACAGAAAAAGTAGTTTCGAGAATACAGACTAATTGGTTTCAAACAGTGGAAAGAGCAAGAGAATTGATGAACAAATAATCGGATAATCTCTGCTAGAAGAAGTGACTACGATTGGGTCCACGAACTTAGTTGTCAGCCTAATAATTAAAAGACAACGTAACACAATGCAAGAACAGAAACAAGCAACAACTAGTAAACGGTATTACTCTATGGTTCACCTCTAGAAGTGTCATACTGAAGTACTTTTAGTGGTAAACCGCTTAAGTTGGCGTGGCGATAGCTCAGTTGAAACACCTTTGCGAGCCTCAAGCGTGCAGTTCTTGCTCTATTAGGGGGGGGGGGGCAAAAGTAATGAGACACCCCACGCCGTGTCCATATATCTCGTGGCTGGAGTCTGGTTTCGTGCTTGTTGTATTTGTATGTTTGTATGCTACTTACTGAAGCCCATCGGAAAAGTTACCACTTCCGCTCTTTCCAGAAGCATGCCAAAAACTCCAGCCTGTCTCATGCCGAAACCCCAATCTGACGAGTCGACCTGTGTCGCGCAAATCTCGCCCAATTCCCAACCCCGAGCAGCCTGGGCTCAATATTCACGCAAGATGAGAAGTACGTCTTCTACCTTGACCCGGCCAAGCAGCGAGTCTGGGTGAGGCCTGGTGAATTGTTACCGACCTTCGTTCGGCGAGATGTTCACGGCGAGAAGCATCTTTGGAGCTTTTGGGTCTGCGCCCATGGATCGGTTTACCGGAAGCTGTTTCCCAAGAGCACCACGATGAACTCCAAGGCCATGGTGAACGAAATAGAGGAGATGGGCGGGCGACTCGCTCTTATTCATTCGCAGCGCTTCAAGAAGGTTCTCCTCTTCGACAACGCCGCACCCCATCGGGAACAAGTAAGCACGGATAAGCTTGGCCAGCTGGGCTACGTTCACATGCCTCACCCACCGTATTCGCTGGACATCTCTCCATGTAACTACCACTACTACTTGAGCCTACAGGACTTCCTAGTCGGAAGGGACACAAGAACCCAAGCAGTCCTTGACAACCATATCGAGCAGTTGATCAACACCAGGCTCAAGCAGTTCTGGAAGGATGGGATCAGGAAGTTGGCTGAGCGATGGCAGCAAGGTCCTTGCCCTTAATGGCAAATACACTCCTCAGCATCGTTGAGTTGTAATTGAGTTATAGGGAGATAAAAAATTTTTTTCATTTTGTCTCATTACTTTTGGCCCCCCCCTAATAAAACTGAAAGAGTTGGCGTACAGTTTAGATTTAGAACGAGTTACTGGTGCACGAACAGTACGAAACAATGTTATACTATTTTTTCTGTCGATTCTTAATGATGACTTTAGAAGTGCTTAAACTGCTTTGAAAAAGTGTCCACTTTGCTCTGAAAGGTGCTCACATTGACATGAAAATGATATACAGGAAGGCTCAAAAAAATGTATACACTGTTTGAAAGGTGATAACTTTGATCATTGTGAAGGCACTAGACTAGAGAAGCTAAAAGCCCATTGAAAGCTTAAAAACAGAAATTTTCTGACATATGAGCTTTATGGAATGCGCCATGACTTGTCTGAAATTTTGCATTTACACTCGATTGATTGGGTTTCGCTTGAATACTTGTTATAACTTTTTCACAAGTGACCGTATTGATTGATTTCTGCTTCTTTTAAGGTTCACAAATTAAAAACACACTAATGCTTGCGAAAAATGCGGATATCCTTAAAAAACGCAGAAAGTATTTGAAACGTTCTAACATTGCTGCCAGTGAATCTTTTGAAAATGATTGAGACTCGTATGAAAGCATAGGGTAACGAGATTTTTGTGGCGTGTAAAAAGTTAAGATTGCGCCATGTCCCCGCTTGAAGCCTTGAATTTCAGTCTCGATTGATTGTGCATGGGCTGAATGCTTGTTACGATCTTGTTACTACTTGGTCACATTAACCTGTGCTGTGCTTCTTTTAATGTTTTCCTTTGTCTAGTACATAGCTCTAATTACGCTTATTAACCTCTCTACTCAGCTTGAATGTTGCTTCACCAGCCCACAAAATCCGTCTTGTAAAAGGGGCTTCTGTTCACATTTGTATCGTGCAATCAATGAACTCAGTAAACTCTCATGTCACGTTTCACATGATTGTCAAGTTTTAAACGTTAAAAGAAGCACAACACAGGTTAACCTGGCCAAGCACTAACAAGATTGTAACAAGTAGCCAATGAACAATCTACAGAGTCTGAAATGCAGAGTTTCAGGCTGGGGCATGGCGCAATCTTGACTCTTGCATTTTCCATGAATCTCGTTATTCTTTTCTTTTATATGACTATCAAATATTTTCAAATGCTCTCCTTAACTTCTTCAGTGTCTTTACACTGAACAAGCTTATCACCTTCCAAACAGTGCACACTACTTTTTGAGACTTACTGTGCATTGTGAAATACTTACTGTTTTTTTTTTGAGACTTACTGTGTGTGCATTGTGAAATACTGTTACTGTTTATATTTGTTACATGAGAAATATCGTGTATACAACCAGCCATTGTACGGACACAAACCGAAGGAACGACCATAAACTATCTATTAATAAACGTAGGATAGAAAAGAACCAAGGCATGCAAATAAATGAAAAAGGAAAGAGATAGTTTGGTTTTCGTTTCGCACGGGCCCTGATACGAGAACCAAACCAAGAAGTATCCATCCCCTTGTGTAAACTGAAGGGTAGGAGGAGCAACTGCTAAACGAACCTAAAAAAAGAAAAGAAAAGAGAATAAAGATCAGCGACCGATGCGACGGACGACATTTAAAGCTGCGACGGTATTATAGCCTGAGGTGTAATTTGATGGATTTACTTACCTACTTAGAAACACAAACTGTTCTTATTCAGGGATTTAAATACAGGCTGCGTAAAAAGTATTGACGCACTAAACGTAAACGTTAGAAATAACAACTCATTATAAAATTCAATAAGTTTATATACGAAATGTCAACAATGACCTAGCGAACAGGATAGCGTCACTTGTATTTTCTGGCTTCTTTGCTGCGAATGCAGGGGCGAAGACGGCGAGGAAAGGCGGTGCGCCGCAAGTGGTCCACGTCGATTTCGTTCCATGCTTTGACCTTCAGTGACTTCCTACTTTTGTGCATTCAACTGGTAAAAGTGTTGTATACTTTTCAACGACCTCAAAGGTGCTAATTCTGGCGGAAGACTCGCTGCAAGGGAGGCACATCCGGCCAGTATCATGGTTTGTGCGTTCATCACAAACGCCTCTCGTTTTCGTGGATACAGGAGTGAAGATAAATTACTAGAACTATCTGTATATCTGTGTCCTGAAGAAGCAACTGGTCCCTTGGCTCGAATTCCACCTCGAGATTAAGCCGTATGTCTTCTATACATTGGATCCGAATGAATCATTTTCGGATATCCGATTCGGATAACCCGATTCGAATCATCCAAAAATCCAGGGTCCGCGAAATTGCCGTTATCCGAATCATTCAAAAATTCGAGGTCCGCGAAATCGTCGTTATCCGAATCATCCAGTTATCCGAAGATTTGCGATTGGATCCATTGTATCGAACGAATCATTTTCGGAATTCCGATTCGGATAACCCGATTCGAATCATCCAAAAATCCAGGGTCCGCGAAATTGCCGTTATCCGAATCATTCAAAAATTCGAGGTCCGCGAAATCGTCGTTATGCGAATCATCCAAAAATCCGGGGTCCGCAACATTGCCGTTATCCGAATCATCCAATTATCCGAAGATTTGCGATCGGATCTAATGTATAATGTCTTCCAGCGAGACTAGACGGAAAAATACGTCGCAAACGGTCACATGCTCAACTCCTTTAATTTTAAGTTGTTTGAGAAACTGTTAGCACTGTTCGATTTGCCTCCTCGAGATCTACAGAAACATATATAACTTTACCAGACCACCGCATTTCCGCCGTGGATGGTCTAAACAATGGCTGGAGTAGGCCCTTGCGATTAGAGCCCCTTATTTCAAAGGACGTATATGTTCTCAGAGTATCTCCAGCATGGCGTACTTTGTCAGGGCTCTGTCATGCCTGGAATGCTCCGAGAGTACGTCGTGCACAATGTATATAGGCTCGAACATATCAATCGAGTGGGAGAAAGCATGTTCACTCCGCTTCTATCTTCCCTTACTGGAAAATGTAAAGCCTTCAAGACTATTTCGAACCACTTGTAAGTTTTTATCAGAAATTTCCAGCCGCTTTACTCGGGAATTGCTTCAATCTGACCCGGCGAGACTTAAGTGTGCGCCGTGTGCAATACGTATGGAGATGAACCTATCAATGGAATGGGTTCGACAACTGCTCGTGGGAGCGTTTGACCGGATTTGAATCAATTAGAATTTACTCTATATGGGAAGTTCTGGAGAACAAGGTTTGTGCTACTTGCAACAAAAGTATGAAGTCAGTGAAGGACGATCTGGTCAAAGCATGGAACGAAATCGACGTGGACTACTTGCGGCGCACCGTCGATGCCTTTCCTCGTCGTCTTCGCCCCTGCATTCGCAGCGAAGAATCACCTGTATCACCTGTCGTCCCGTTGATCATCGACTCGCTCGAGCGGGCGCCAGCAGCGTCTCCATTCGTCCCTGTCGCGTGCCAGAGTGGTCCAATGGATCCTCCTTGCTCGAGGGACACGAAGAGCGTCATATCGGTCGTTCAGGGCTTTCACGAAGAAGTCCGACCAACGCGTTGGTGGGCGTCCCGGTGTTCTCTTGACATCCCGCGGAATCCAATCTGTGACGACTCTCGTCCAGCGGGTGTCTGCGAATCGCATTACGTGGCCGGCCCACCTAATTTTCGACAACTTGGCCCGCGCGACAGCGTCTCTGATCTTCGAACGTCGGCAAAGCTCAAAACTCCGGAGGCCTTCTCTCACTTGCGTGAGTCGTGTCACTCCGAGCATCGTCCTCTCGATTTCACGCTGCGCGACGCTGATCGCGTGTTCATCCTGCTTTCGTATAGCCCAGGTCTCTGAGGCGTATGTTAGGGCAGGAAGAACGGTAGAGTCGAATAGGTGGGCACGGAGTCGGACGTCCTTCGTCTTCTTCGCGACTTCTTCGACGCCCTTGAAAGCTCCCCAAGCCGCTCGTTTCCTCCTGCTCAGCTCTGGTGCTAGGTCGTTGGCCATGTTAACTTCGCGCACCCAGATACACGTAGCTGGAGCATTCGGAGATGTTCGTTTCGTTGAGCGAGAATGGGGCATCAGAAACGTCTCCGTTCCTCATGAACATCGTCTTCGTAAGTTCAGCTGCAGTCGCAGCGAAGAAGCCCACATAAAATACAAGTGATGCTATTCTGTTTGCTAGATCAGTGTTGACATTTCGCGTATGAACTTGTTAAATCTTATAGTGTGTTGTTATTTGTAACGTTTACGTTTAGTGCGTCAATACTTTCTACGCACCCTGTATTCACGCATTTCCCAGCATCGTCACATCATTTCATTCCCTTCATCACAGAATAAGCTTCCAAAATAAAGAATCAGCTGCATGCCATCCTTTGCTACTCCAGCGTTCCCCGTTTTCTTCTCTTCTCCTTTAACGATAGCTGACAGCAGTCTGGGTGTGTGTGTGTGTGTGCGTGGTGTGAACTCGCTGGAAGCGCACGCCTGCGAATAAAACCCCCCATCGTACAAGGGCAGCACGAGTGGATGTGACTGGAAACCAGATCCAGTTCTGAGATTAGCGAAAGCTGTCGCTCTTCTCAAAGCGTTTGTTGAAGTAACACCATATGCTTCGCACGGCGTCATGTCTGCTACTCATCGCCACCACCTTCGTAGCTGCTCAGTAAGTTCTTGTTGTTGGTTTTTTCGTATTATTCTTACATCTTCTGAATTGCCAAAAAATTCCATGCGACTTTTTTTCAGAAATAATCCACAGGTGTTCGAGAGTATGCTGAAGAGCTTCTTCCAAATGTCCTCCAATTATCCATTGACCCCAGTAGCTCAGTCGAACTTTGCATCGGTAGTATCAAAGCTACATATTGAATATGGATCGGTTGCCAAAATGCGCGTTATTCCAGAGACCGATCAACTATAAAATTGTCGATCGCACCGAGTACGCTGTCAACCGTGGAATTCTTTCAAAGGTAGGAATTTCTACGTAGCTCATCATTTCCTTCAGTGGCTCATCAGCTTAAACCCTGGGAAGTAAACAGTTTGCTTCCAAGATGAGCATCTTTAGCTAGAGACCTTTTTTTCTACCTTTATAAGGTGCATGGCATACTCTACCGCATGTTATTAAACGATGTTCGTAGGAATTAAGTGGCACAGAGAATCTCTAGGCTATAAATTTGTCTGGCTTCAAATTTTGTCAAATTTATTGAGCTTCAATTCTTTATGACTTAACATTGTTTACTTATCTCTATCTCCTATGTAAACGTCTGTATTCAGGTATTCGAAAGTGACCTTGTGCTGACGAAGCCGCAGATGGACGAAGTCATTGAAAACTTCCAGGCGAGAATTTCGGGTGAGATTCGAATAATTGTTTCCGATTACCACGAACGAATGAAGGTGTGGCTTTTAACTTCCTTGAGCAGTTAATGCTTTTTTTATTTCACTTGTTCGTCACTGCGATTCTAGTCTTTTAAATGTTTGGGCTATTTATTTCCATATTCATAATTTATTTCACTTTATTTGCTTTCATACGTTATTTCACGTTTAAATAAAAGTCTAGAGTGCGAGGTTGACTCTCCTTCTCCTTCATAAAATCCATATAGCACTTACTAAAAACTGTAAAAACAAGAACAGTAGTCACAGTTGCTTATGAATCATTAATACAACTGCACAGCGACACCTAGACATGCTGGATTTTTCCTAGTCAGGAGGGGCAGCGCTAGGGTGACAGTTAACTCGAGCATCCCACAAAACAACACAATATCTAGGTCCGTATCACCATCATCATATCATCTGCCAGTATTTAAAGCTCCGGGACAAATTCAACAAGGGAAGGGACGGAGGGGCAAACACCACATGCTCCTCACGGCTAGGATAGATCCGGCATACTTTACCTAGGGTAAAGCTAAGAGTTACGAAGAACACCTAAGGTTTACGGATAGCTATGGTTTTGCGCCCTCATTTATTTGTAGTTTCTTTCAGAAGTCGCTTCTTAGCCTGAAGGAGAAGCTTGTTTAGATTTGCGCTGTTGTGAACAACTCTGGTTGTTAAAAACCGCCAACTGCCCTCTTTTCCATCACAATCACAGAGGAAACTTCCTGTTGCCTTAAAGCTTCGACTGCAGTGTAGGCCAGCCAATCTGCAATGGAATTATTGGCGGTTCCACTTCACTTTTTCCATCCACTATTCTCTCTGCGAACGCATTCATCTGGCTCTGCAATGTGAACACGACTGAATTCGATGAAGCTTCACTTGAGGAGAACCTCTAGCAACTTACTGTGGATCTGAACCAGATCTATACTTTATAAGGCTGGAAACACGTATCCCAGTTGAAAGTATTTGTTTTTCTACACTGCTTCTGCGAATGCTTAATTGTATGTGTGAGCCAAAGTCCGTCAAAGAATGCGAAAGGACTAAAGTCTAAGGGTTGTTGCGTTTGTTCTTTTAACTTTAAGGGTCTAAGGCCCTGTTTATACTTCCAACGCCGGGCGATGCGACGCCGTGCAAAGGGGTAAATTGATCGATCGCGTCTCTCAATCAATGTGGCCACAATGCGTGACGTCGCGTCGCTCGGCGTCGAAGTATAGACGGGGCCTAAAGGCCCCCGCAGTCTTCTGCGGCAACGCCGCTCACCGCTGTGGTTAAGGATAGGGCAGGGACGTCGCTGGTGGCGAGCTCTGCGTCCCTGCCCTATGATGAAGGATAGGGGCAACGCCGCAGAAGTCTGGGAGGGCCTTAAGACATCTACATGAATTTACAAACAAGCTCATTTCAACTAGAACACAGTGTAGAGAACAAAGTAATGAAAGTATTTAAGGATAGAAGTGATCCATTCTTGAGGTCAAAAATTGACGAAGAAATGCGTCTGAAGTAAAAATTCTGTTAAAAAAGAAGACGATCTCAAGGAAAGCTGTATGGCCTTTATGAGCTTTTAAGAACTTGTGGAATAGCAAATGGCATTCTTAATTTAGGATTTGATCCACTATTTTTTGCGTTAGAGCAAAATTTCATTGGAATTCAGCCTGCATCCATGTTAGTCAGCTTAGAAATCTCCAGGAGGTTTTCTCTTTGCGAATTCGATTTGCTTCCTTTTCCTATTGTATTTATATGGCTCGATGACCAAAGCGAGGAGAACAACTTTTGCAGTGGAGTTTGAGTGCTTCCGTTTATCTAGGTCGAAAACCGCGAAGGAAGAGAAATGCCGCCATCAAGGGACAGCATTTTCGATGGCCGAACGCAGTGATTCCCTACGAGTTTAAGGACAACAACAGTGAGTTTTTCATGTCAGTAATGGCTAGCAGCCGTCTTTGAGAGTGACCTCGCTAGCTCCGTCAGCAAGCTCAACCCATACATATTTCAGCCGAATGGAGGAGGGTGATCAGAAGAGGAATGCAAAAATGGCAGAAGGACACCTGTATTCGATTTGTGCCGAGAACCACTGAGAAAGACTACGCTGTATTCTTCAGAGGAGCAGGGTTCGCCTACATTATTTACCAAAAAAAGAATAACAACGCAAATTAGCGAAACTTGCATGTTGAGTTACATAAGACCTGTTATGGTAATTACTAATCTATTCTAATTGATCCTATACTACATACCTCCTATTATATTTTGTTTCCTACATTCTATCTAATCGATGGGCGCGTGTAGCGCAGTCGGATGAGGCGCCGACTGTCGCCTGCACCCGATACCAGGTTCCTGGTTCGGATTTCCCGCCCAGGCCAACCAAGCCTTCCATCCCTCCGGGGTCGGCGAATTGGTACCAGATTTGTCTGGGAAGGATAAAGCACTGACTTGTTCATCGGCTGGCCACTGTAAGTCATTGTATGACCAAATACGCATTCAACTCGCCTCCACGACATCCCGTAGAAGTAGAATGCGTGGCGCATCCCAGAGGGGATTGAATAACGCCTTTATCCTTTATCCTTTATCTAATCGATATTAAAACGAAACTTCTAGGGGAAAAGTGGAAAACACGCCTGAGCACCTTGATAATCTTATATGTAGATCAAGAACAAATGGTTATTTGTTTTGTTGTTCAAAAATTATAAAGACGGCTTCTGTGGTGGACCTCTCGGGCATGATGCCCCCCTGCTCCTAGCAGATGGGGACCATCTCGCTCGCCCTCGAGTCAACCAGGGGCCGAACCCTCTTTACTCCGAGCCTCCCCCAGATTGGGGATGGACTTGATAAGATATGTCGATTGATTGGATTTCCCTCCAATGGAGAGAGCATACGGTCCCAGCCGTTCGTAGATCTTCATCATGTGTGAGATCTGTTTGATCCCTGGATAATTGGGGCACTCGAACGCGTCCTCCTTCTGCTTGAAGATGGGGACTATTGCGCTGCTCTCCCAGTCAACCGGTATCTTACCTACTATTGTGAATTTCATAAATAGATTGATCTCATAAATATTGAGGTGTGAATTCATAGATGGCAAATAGGAGAATGTAGATCATACTTATTTTAAACCGAACACTTTTCGCTATAAATCGGGCATATTCATTTTAAACCGGGCAATTTTAAGCAAAAAATAAACTAATCTTAAGTCAAAATAAACCCTTTGTAACAAAGTCAAGCGCGCGTGTAACGCAATGGTAAATGTGCCGATTGTCGTATGCACCCAATACAAGGTTCCTGGTTCGAATTTACCGCCAAGAGCAACCAAGCCCTCCATCCCACCAGGGTCGGTGAATTTGTAGCAGACTTGTCTGGGAAGGATAAAATACTGATTTATAATGTTATGTTATAATCAGGTTCTAACATGGTGAGGAGGGCACACAACTTTGGCTGCTTACAACCGCGGCAACAACAAGTGTAATTTTTCTTTTTTTATCGGGATTTTTTGAAATTTAGGTCCTATCATGTTCTCCAGGAGCCGTTAGGTAAATCTCAAGTCGATTTGTTAGATAATTTTTAGATATGTGTTCCCCCCCCCCAACTAGGATAGATTCCAAAATTTTAATTCCAAATTAGTAATCGGCTAGCCACAAGTCGTTGTCTGGACATGTAGAAGTAGAATGCGTGGCGCATCCAAAAGAGAATTGAATAGCGCCGTACTTTATCTTTTATCTTTTACCAGAGCCAGATATGCTTTGTTCTAGATAATTTGTATGAAAATGCAAATTGCGTTAGAAAGAAATGTGTCTACATTTTAAATGAGCATCAAATTCCTTCCTATTCCTTGATCAAAATCGTCTTGTGTGCATGTTCTGAAGTGCTTTGACGCGAAGAATTGGTCACAGCAAGAGACTGCGCCGTGCACTTGTTCATAATATTGCAATCTTTATTTGATTGATAGAGTAAATATATGTTAACAACAAATACGATATTAGTACAGTGCACTGTGTAATGCAGAAAAGGAACGCGCGGCACAATCTCTCTATGTAACACACCGGCAAACTCATTGATTTCCAACGCGTCAGAATAAACCTGAAAATATTGTTTAAGGTTCAATGATAGAAATTTTCTGTTTTTTTAATCAGTGTAGGCATTTCTCCTCTAGGCGCCAACGTGATTTTTTAAATAAAAGCTTTCTTAAAATTTTCATTTTTATTTTTAACTTTGCCAACCAATATCTGTTTAAATTTGGATACGTATCGACTTGGCTTGCGAAATGTCCATTCTACTTCTAGAACTTTCCGGTTTAAAAATAAAATAAAACAGTTCATTAAAAGGATGCGGGATCGAGTCCCGCCTGCCGCAAGAGTTTTGGTCACAACAAAACATCCTGTAGCAACATATAGCCTCTCTACCACCCGCTCCAGGCTTAAGGGAATGTGTCAACGTTCATTGAAAAAATTTAAAGTGTCCAGTTTAACATGAAAGGCGTCCAGTTCAAAGGGAAGGTTTTATACTGAGGTTCCTTGAACCCATCCGTCACCCAGGTGAAGCTTTTGTTGCACCAATGCGCTGAGCTGTATCCAACCAGTTCCTCGAGTATTGGAACCTGAGCGGCCGAGACGTGCTTGCGCATCTCATTCGTGACGAAGAAGTGGGAATTACACACACCTAAGGCTTTAACAGGTTCGGCGGCGACAGCCTGACGCATCTCAGACGTATGACTCAGGCTGTTGTGAACACGAATCGTGATCAGATCGTGTGCTATCATCATGTTCGCACGTAAAACACGACGACGGGAGCGCGATTTCTCTCTCATTTGGACAGTCGACTCAGCTGGGCAGGCTTGAAGCGAAGCCGGTCCGAAAGCCATTCTTTGAAATGTTCGCGAAGGCTTATGTTTATTCAGTCTCCATGGAGATTACTCCAACCCCGGTCATAGAACAGAAATCTTTAAAAATTGCTCCATGGGGGTGATATTTCAGAAACCTTGATCCAATTCATTTTCTTTAAGCTTCATGTAGCTGGTGTCGAGGTTGTGAGCAGCTATGAGGATGTCTGCCACGGATCTCCCTCGATAGAGAGCCTTCGGGCTCTCTTGTTAAGAGGGATCTCGGGCCGCTTGTCGCAGGGCCCCGGGTGGTGGATAGGGGAATTAAACGCGAACCAAATGCGACCGTGTACTGCCCAGAGACGCAGGTGGGATGTAGGGGATGGACTCCTTGCTCCTGCTGTGTCGGGTTGACGCGTTCCTTGTGCGTGGGAGCGGCATGTTCGTGCACAGTGTGCGTGGATGTGTCCGTGACTGTGCGGATTGTAACTGTGTCGGCTCGGCCAAAAGCTTGCACTCGGTAGACTGGGAGTACATGTAAGGCGATTCGAGGCCGCCTTAAGTCTCGCCCCGTCCCTTCGGGCAGTCTGGCTGGCTGCCCGGAGTACCCCGCCCGCACGACAGAGCCTGACTAGCTACCCGTGTTGTATTCCAGTCAAACACAGCAGCACTAAAGGGCCTCATTCCCCTGACCCCGAAAGAGCCCCCATTTCTGCAGCGATGGGAAGGACGAGTACGGAGAGGCTGCTAAAATCTCAGGGCCTAACCAGGCTGCGCAAACTGAGAAGGACTAGGATGACGATCTGTACTTACAACGCCCGCACGCTTGCGTCGGAAGCATCCGTCGAGGACCTGATGATGCAAGCCAGGAAGATCAAGTACGACGTCATCGGACTGACCGAGACGAGAAGACGCCACCCCCTACACGCCGCCTACGACTCCGGAAAAGAACTGTTCCTCGGAACATGCGACAGCAGGGGAGTAGGCGGCGTTGGTGTCCTCGTCAACACGCACTTGGCCATGAACATCGATTCGTACGAGTCTCTGACAAGCCGAATCGGACGTCTGCGACTGAAGCGATGTGGCTCCGTGCCAGCTTTGACTGTGTTCGTCGCGTATGCCCCAACATCCGACTACGACGAAGACGTCGAGGCCTTCTACGTGGAGCTGGAGAAGTTCTATAAGGAAGATCACACCTTCTACAAGGTGATCGTCGGCGACTTCAACGCCAAGATCGGGCCACGAAGGTCGCCGGAAGAACTTCACATCGGAACCCACGGTTTGCAGTGGAACGAGCAAGGTGAAAGGCTGTCTGAGTTATCATGTCGATCAAGACCATCCATGGAAACTCGCAGTTCCAGAAGCCTCCCTCCCTACGATGGACCTGGGAATCCCCCGGTGGCCAGTTCCACAACGGGATCGACCACATCATCTTCAATCGCAAGTATTGCCTGACCGATGTCTCCGTTGTCCCCAAGTTCTACACGGGATCGGACCACCGCCTCCTTCGCGCGAGGTTCCGCTTTCCGCGTCAAGGAGAGAAGGCCGCGAAGTTCAAGAAGAGGAATCCCAGAACGACCATCAACTGGGATCTCTACACCTCTCTTGTCGGCCTTTGGGAAGATGCCGTCATGGACAACGTCGACGAGGAATACGATCGCTTCGTGCACCATCTCCACGATAGTGCTAAGGGAGCCGAGAGCTTGAAGACCACCAAGAGACGCCTGTCTCCGGAAACTCTCGAGCTGATACGCCAGCGTGGAGCAGCACGAGCGTCAGGCAACTACCAACTGACGTCCGAGCTTGCAAAGCTATGCAGAGCGGCGATAAAGGAAGATCTCAAAGAGGGAAGGGCGGAAGTGTTGGCTGAAGCAGCAGAGGCAGGGCTGAGCATGCGCAATGCCCGCCGGAACTTCGCCAACTTCAAGACCAAGATGACCGCTCTCCGACGTCCTGACGGAACCATCACCTCTTCCAGAAGGACCATTGAGATAGTCATCCACGACTTCTACTCCGATCTCTTCGATAGCCACGTCCACCTGCCCCCATGCCATCTTCTGCAGGATGGATACGTCTTCCCCTCTGTTCTCTCTTCCGAAATCCGACACGCCATCTCGTCGGTGAAGAAACGTACAGCACCCGGTTCTGACAGGATCAGAGCACACCTGAAGAACCTCCCGCCAGCGCTCATCAACACCTTGGCGCGGCTCTTCACATGCTACCTGTCCGAATGCAAGGTTCCATCTCAGTGGAAGACCAGCAAGACCGTTTTGCTGTACAAGAAGGGAGAGAGACGTACACGACGTTGGCAACTATCGCCCGATCTGCCTGTTGTCCGTAGTCTACAAGCTGTTCACTCGAGTCATCCTGAATAGGATTAGTAGAACGCTGGACGAAGGACAGCCATGCGAACAAGCAGGATTTCGGAGAGGATTCAGCACGATCGACCACATACACGCCATTACGAAGCTCATCGAAGTGTCGCGAGAGTACAAGCTGCCGCTGTGCCTTACGTTCATCGACCTGAAGAAGGCATTCGACTCCGTCGAGACTGAAGCGGTCATGGAAGCCCTGCTCACCCAGGGCGTTCCTACTCAGTACATCAGAGTCCTTCGAGAGCTGTACAGTGGATTCACGACCAAGATCTCACCATTCTACACCGACGTCGTCATTGACGTGAAGAGAGGGGTTCGACAAGGGGATACCATATCCCCGAAGCTCTTCAGCGCCACCCTCGAAAACGTCGTGCGCGAACTAGAATGGGAAGACATGGGAGTGAAGGTCGACGGCCGGCAACTGCACCATCTTCGCTTCGCTGACGACATCGTGCTCATAACACCGAGCATCAGTCAAGCGGAACGAATGCTGGCCGTCTTCGATCGTGTATGTGGAAGCGTTGGACTGCAGCTGAATCTTACGAAGACGATGTTCATGAAGAACGGATGGGTTTCTGATGCCCCATTCTCGCTCAACGGAACGAACATCTCCGAATGCTCCAGCTATGTGTATCTGGGTCGCGAAGTCAACATGGCCAACGACCTAGCACCAGAGCTGAGCAGGAGGAAACGAGCGGCTTGGGGAGCTTTCAAGAGCGTCGAAGAAGTCGTGAAGAAAACGAAGAACGTCCGACTCCGTGCCCACCTATTCGACTCCACTGTTCTTCCTGCCCTAACATACGCCTCAGAGACCTGGGTTATACGAAAGCAGGATGAACACGCGATCAGCGTCGCGCAGCGTGGAATCGAGAGGACGATGCTCGGAGTGACACGACTCACGCAAGTGAGAGAAGACCTCCGGAGTTCCGAGCTTCGCCGACGTTCGAAGATCAGAGACGCTGTCGCATGGGCCAAGTCGTCGAAAATTAGGTGGGCCGGCCACGTAATGCGATTCGCAGACACCCGCTGGACGAGAGTCGTCACAGATTGGATTCCGCGGGATGTCAAAAGAACACCAGGACGCCCACCAACGCGTTGGTCGGACTTCTTCGTGAAAGCCCTGAACGACCGATATGACGCTCTTCGTGTCCCTCGAGCGAGGAGGATCCATTGGGCCACTCTGGCACGCGACAGGGACGAATGGAGACGCTGCTGGCGCCCGCTCGAGCAAGTCGATGATCAACGGGACGACAGGTGACAGGTGATGAGGATGTCTTGTTACGACCAAAAATCTAGCGCCAGGCGGGATTCGAACTCTCATATCCCGCTGATCCGGCAAGAGCGCCATAAGCCATCACACTACCGGCCCTGTTTGTTTCGAAGCAACATCCACACCTCGGGGAACTCATCTGACTTAACTGGTCCCATGCTGATATCCGCACCTGATTCATCCCGATATACGGGCGATTGCTGACGGGTTCCACAAGGTGTGGATGTCGCGTTCGATCAAACGGCGCCGGTGGTGTAAAGGCGTAGAGCATTCCCGCCTAGTCATGTTACACTTGTCCTTTAGAATGATACCTGTGGTTCGTCAACGAAGGTGTTCCAAACAGCATAATTCTCAATTATTATAACTCATTAATTGCTTAGTAATACATTGCAAAGTTTTCAAGTTTTTTCCTATATTATTGAGAACATTTTCAAGACGCAACACCACTGTTGTCCGTTTGATTCATCTTGTGGAGGTATCACCACCTATATATAAAAGAGTTTGTCCGTCGAGTGGTCTAACCTAACTGAGGTACGCCGCATTATCCACAGGGAGAGCGGTCGAATGATCTAACCGAAGTGAGGTACACCGCATTATCCACAGCGAGGGCAGTCGATGATCTAACCTGAATGAGGTACGCCTCATCATCTACAGCGCGGGCAAAATTTGCTATTGAACGTGGGATGTTGCTGCAGCAGGGGAAGCGCATCCCTTTACTGCTTAACACAACAACACCTACGCGCGTTTCTGAGCATCCAGATTCAGAAGCCGTCTTCGTGCCATTAGCATGAGAAGACTACTAAAGGGGTAAGGGTAGAAGGGGGACTTTGAGGGTAGAGAACCGACGGCGATCAGGAGACAGCGACAAGGAGGAGCACCGTGATGGTCGATGGGGAGAGCAATGAAGTAGACCAAGAGGTGGCACCAAGAGGAGTTTAGGCAATATGTAGGGATCATTAGGGAGTTACCAATCAGGGGAGGGAGACAGTAAGGAGGATCAGCAAAGGGGATCCATTACCATTGAGAGAGACCGGGTTTAGAGTATGTGACACCGATGTCGCACAATGGGCTTTCGCTCGCTGTCGTCGTGTGAGCGTGGGAGGACTACTTAATTGGGGTAGAATAGTAGGGAGGATCCCGACGGGGAAGGAGGAATATACCTTGAAGAAGGGACCTGGAGGCGAGACTAGGACGGGGAACCAAGAAGAAGAGAGCCGTAAGGGAACGCATATGGAGAAGAAGGAATCTGCCATATGCATAGCCTCTTCATGCTCGACAGTGGCGAGTGCGAGCGCTTCTGAGCTTCTTGATCCAGAAAACGGGCCCACTACGTCGAGCAGCCAGCATCCTGATTCTGAATACGTGTCACCGACCGTGCCGTGAGCATGGGAGGACCACTAAGGGGTGGTGGAGAAGGACGGTAAGGGGGACCTCTATGGTGGACCAGGAGAGCGACCAGGAAGGAAAGGAAGAACCTGGAGGAGAGGCCAGGATGGGGAAACCAGAAAGAAAAGACCAGTAGGTGTCAATAGTGGAAACAAAGAAGTGGGCCAGTAGTTGGGACCAGGAAGGTGGGGGACTATAGAGGGGGAGGGGAGGCCTGTAAGGGCGGACCAGCAAATATATCCAGTAAGGAGAAACGAAAGAGGGGAACCTGACTTCGGAAGACATGTCAACGACAACTTGAAACGCTAGTTGTTGAGCATGAGATTGATTGCGGAGGAACAACCTGAGGGACAGAAGTACTGCGCTGCACGAACCAACGACGTTAATGGCCGGTCAGGAAAGACCGTCTATGATGAAGGTACCGAAGTGGTGAAGGGCTTGATGCCGATAAAGCACGCACCAAGTCCTAGATGCTAGCGAATTTTATGTTTCACAAAAACTACTTTCCATAGGTGCTGATGCTACAAAGTCGCGCGAAGCGCGCAAGTGCGAGACACGCCGTTAGACATGTCGGAGCACTTGTCTTATACGTATTTCTTTTGCGGTTCCTTTCGCAGAGGCGACTTCGATGAGTCTCGTCTGCTATTGAAGTTTTATGCAGTAGTTTTCGCCAATATTGAAAAGCTCCACACAATATTTGACGACCGAGCGTAAAAGTTTACGCTAATCAATCGATAGAATGGTCTATATTGACAGGTTATAAATTTTATTTTCTATTCCATACGTTTTGTTTAGCTTGGTACCCCTATCGATATCTCACTGTTCAAAAAATGCTTCAGATATTCTGCAGATATTTTCACCATGTAAACGCCTTACCGTAATGAGTAATGAATTTCTTTATAGGTGTTACTCGAATGTTGGACGAACTGGTGGACGACAGTACATCTCTATTGGATGGGGATGCGAAGCGGTTTGTTCTTTGAAAATATAAGGGTTTTTTCTACTACTTGTGAGTCCGATATTCTTGCATACATTACTTTATATACTTTACCTACTTTTCTTACTTTATATACTTACTTTATATTTAGTCGATTACATTACATTTCGATTAAGATATTTCAGAATACTTTACTTTGTATACTTTATACACAGACATTACATTTATTGTACATTGTATTGTTTTATACATTTACTACGCATGGAAATTCAGGCCAAATTATTTGCATTAGCACAGTGACAGTTAAGAAAAATCAAATCAGGCAGCAGTATAGCTTCTCGCTTTTGCTGGTTTTAATTTATTCTGTTTGTAAATATGGTGAAGAGCGCGTGTGGCGCAGTCGGAGGAAACGCTGCTGTCGCGTGCACCCGATACCAGGTCCCTGGTTCGGATTTCCCGCCCAGGCCAACCAAACCTTCGATTCCTCCAGAGCCGGTGAATTAGTACCAGACGTGTCTGGAAAGGATAAAGCGTTGACTTCTTAATCGGCTGGCCACCGCAAGTCATTGTATGGCCAAATACGCATTCAAATCGCCTTCACGACATTCCGTAGAAGTAGAATGCGCCCAAAGGGATTGAGTAACGCCGTCCTTTATCCTTCATCGTTCAAACTATGGTTACAGAAATGGTATATTTTCTATAGCGGTCTTGTTAGATTTTACTCTAAACGAATATACTCCCAATAGCTTTAAAATTGTACCAAACACAGAAAAGTGATATTCAAGCCTATTTTCAGGATCCTAAATTTCAGAGAAGACACAAGTATGTAGTAAAGTTTCGAAATCTAATTTTTGGCTTAGCAAGCAAATCGTTGGTTCAAATAACAAGAACAGCATTTAGGGAGGCATTGTTGCGCATGAGATTGGACATTCTCTCGGATTCTGGCACGAACAAAGCAGACCGGATAGGGATAGGTTTATCAATATAAACGAAGAGAACATAAGTGCAGGAACAAAGGTAAGGCAGTGAAGTTGACCTATTCAACAACAGTAAATCAGCAAATTACCGGAGCACTTTTCAGGGAAATTTCGAGAAGCGAAGTGACATCATGGACTCTGATATACCATACGACTTCGGCTCCGTAATGCATTACGCTCCTCAGGCCTTTACCAGGGATTGGAAGTTGGTCACGATCGAGACGAAGGTACGGTGGAAAAGCTGAAAGTTGAGACTTTTTGACAAGAAGACCTCTTCGGGCTTATTTCAATGTGAAATTTCGTTTAATTTAATTAATTTATAATTACAGGATCATCGCTTTCAACACACAATTGGGCAGCGTTCAGATATATCGTTCATTGACGTAAAACATGCGAATCGATTGTATTGCAGCCGTAAGTAGATCGTTATTCGTTTATTTCACTGTATCTAAAACTCTTCGGATGAATGCGTAGTCTGGCGACCCCAATTAGAAGTCAGATCGGTTATTGTCAAAGACTTCCAATCAATCATCACAAGTGGTTTCTGGATATTTCTACAGAAAAACCGGATCTATCCTAATCGGAGGGATGCATTTACATCTCCAATCTCTTGCTTAAGTTTCCACGAGAGCTTCAGCTACTGTCTCATTATTTGTGCGTTTTTATTTAAATTCAGTGAATGCGATTATGTGGCATGGGGTGACGTACGCAGCTGACGGGTCTATCCCAGTCGGGAGGGGTAACCGTTAAGTGCTAGTTTCATACGTTATTCCATGCCACACAACACGTCCCCTGAATTTCAATGAAAGTTTTCTCATTTTAGAACAGCAGCTGAAGCTCTCACAGAAACTCATGAAAAGGTTGGAGACCCAAATCACAATGTGCTCCCTCTGAATAGGATAGATTCCAACTGACACTTTGTGGTTACCGCTTCCCGACTAGGATAGATCCGAAAAATCAGCAGTCACATCAATTTGCTTTGTTAGCCAAGTGTATCAAGACTTGGAGGAAAGAATAAAAGGATGAAGATCGGCTTCAGCCATTCACTTTTGGAATGCGCCAAACACTTCTACTTGACGGGATGTCGTGGAGGTGATTTGAACGCGTATTTGGCTAAAAACGACCTGCGGTGGCCAACCTACGAACAAGTGCTTTACTCTTCACAACCAAGTCTGTCTTTAAATCACTAGCCTCGGAGGCTGGAAGGTTTGGTTGGCTTGGGCGTGAAACCCGAACCAATAATCTGGGATCGGGTGCATACGTCAGCCAGCGCTTCCTCCGACAGCGCTACCATGTACCTACATATGTCATATTTTACTTCTAGGAACAGAAATTGATCCAGAAGAGATTCTGGGTCGTAAGGCAATTGTCCAAAAAGGAGAAGTTGAAATTGGTAATGACTTAGCTGTTTCTTGTGTCTTCTTAGTTTTATCGATCACGTGGAAAATAGCAACTTTTTTCCCCTGCATTTTTCAGTAAAAAATTGTCCAATACGTAGAGGTCAGCAGCCTGTTCAGATATTTGTCGAGACAACCTCTTATGTGAGAATGGTGGCTACGAGGATCCTCAGAACTGCAACAGATGCAAGTGTCCGCCTGGCCTCGGAGGAATTCGTTGTGAGCGTGTGGCCGAGTCGTCAGGTACTTTTGCAGCCTTCATGATTCTTAAGAACATTGTTCCACTTCGTCTGTCTTCTGAGCTCTTCTGAAAAGCTTCTGAAGTAATTGTTGCAGCTAACTGCGGCGGTGAACTATTCGCCTCTACCGTCTGGCAAACGCTGCAGAGTTCGACGGTTGGATCGTGCTACTGGAGGCTATATGTTGGTATCTAAAAGTGTTGAGCTCCTGAGGAAGCCCTTTAGCGTTTTGTGGGCACATTATAACAGTTGATTGCTGCTAACTGAGAGAGGATTGGAATTTTTGCATTAGTTGGGTGGTGGTCGAACGAAAATATTCGAATAATTATTCGAATAGTCGAATATTCGAAATTTCTAGATTTTCGAATATTTGTTCGTATTCGAACATCGAATGGTTTTATATTCGATTGCTATTCGAAAATCGAATGATTTTATTCGATTATCAAATAAGCTTCCAATTTTTAGGCGTAGGTACTGATTCGAACAAATTGCCCGACTGCTCGAATAAACGAAAAGCGGGCTTATTCGAATCTCGATCATTCGAAAAAATAAAACCCTTTGTTCATTCGCTCGAAAATTTTCGACATCGAATCAATTCGTTTATTCATTCGTTTATTTTTTTTAATTTCCTAAAAGCGCAACTATAATTTATACTAGTCGAAGGAAACATCCCTAGGAAAGCGAAACGTATGTAAACAGCATGGCCTATTCCGGCTAGAATATACAATAAAAACGTAGCTCGTAGGTCACTTCAAGCCGTTGACTTTATAAACAAGTTTGCCTCTGGTTTGTCGCCGTTGAAGTAGCAGAGCCAGAATGGAGCTCCTGAACCTCACTAGGATAGATCTGAAAATTGTGTTATTTTACTGAAAAATGTTTCCGGAAACTTCTACTGGCCTTCTGAAAGAATAATCGGACGAGAAGTGACGTGTCTGAAGTAGAGACCAACTTTCTGGCCGACATTGATCACTCTCTGGTTTCATGCATGGGTTGTGCTCTTTTGCCCCTTTTTCCGCGTCGTTAAAAGGCAGAAGAATGATCTCCCGGATGCGGCCCATCCATTGTGCGCTGATTGGCTGGCGCCTCCCCCTCGTCATCTCGGCAAAAAAGTTGACTTGTACCTATTATTCTCTGAACGTGGACGAAATTAACGCGATGTAAAGCAATAGTCACCTTTTCACTCAGACTCAACCTCGCTTCTGCATCTTATGCTTTAAGGCTCCATCTGGTCGCATCAGTTTCGAAGTGGTGTCTACGAAGTACGTCTGCGATTCGTCTTGCGCTGCCAACTACTTGGAAATCAAGCACACGAAAAATCTGGAGCAAACAGGATTTCGGTAAGAATCGTGAACGAAGTTAATAGTCGTGAACTTAATTCGTGCCCTTTGTTCTCTTCAAACTTCTGCTTAAACCTAACGTCTCAATGTGTGCAGTGCAGTACGTAGAGGGCCGGTTTCACGAGCAAACCCCGACATGCGCTCCGTTCCACTCCCAAGCCAATCAAGCTCCATGCTCTGAAAACGATGAATTAAAATGAGATTTGCTTGGAGGGCAGACTCTCTGTACATTCTTCGCCGAATGTCATTGAGTGGACGACGTAGACACAAGCCAAGTTAGGATGTAAAGGATAAAGGATAAAGGACGACGTTACTCAATCTCTTTTGAAATGCGCCACGCATTCTACTTCCATGGGATGTCGTAGAGGCGTTTTGAATGCGTATTTGGCCAGACAGACGCTTGCGGTGATCAGCCGATGGGCAACTCTTATCAGACTTCGAAATGTGATAAAGGCTTTGGTAATCCTACTGTATATAATCGGCTAATGTCACGTGTCCGTAACGAAGTCAGCGCTTTGTCTAGTGCGAGACACCTAGACAAGTCTGGTAGCGCTTCACCGACCCCGGAGGGATCAAAGGCTTGGTCGGCCTGTGCGGGAAATCCGAATCAAGAACTTGGTCGGGTGCACGTGATAGCCGGCACCTCCTTCGAGTGCGCTACACGCTAGCACAAACATTAAAGATCAGCGTTTGTCTATGCTTTATGGTGTACGCATTGTACTTCAACCTGATAGGTGATATCGTAGAGGCAATCTGAATGCATATTTCGTTCATATAATGACTAGCTGAACGCGTGGTAGCGCAGTCGGAGATGGCGCAGGCTGTCGCGTGCGCCCTTTTTCAGCTTCTTGGTTGAGATTCTCCACTCATGCCAAGCAAACCTTCCATTCCTTCGAATCGGAGACACTCGATCGTCCATCGGCTGGCTACCGCAACCCGTTGCATGGCCCAAATACACATCCGATTTGCCTCCACAATAGCTTGTAGAAATAGAATTCGTGGCTCATCCTAAAAGATTGATTAATGCGGTTTTACAACCTTTATCTTTCCGTGACGCACAACGCACAACGCACAACTACAGGTCAGTGATTTATCTACTCAAGATAACGCTGAAATATAACATAGGCCTAACCATAAGGTTAGGCCTATCGCTGCACAGAAAGCAGAAGATGCGGGTTCGAATCCTGCATGGCGCAAGAGTTTTGATCGTAATCAAAATCATATACCCATCTAAGAACCCATCTAGGAATTCTATCTTCTATTACAGCCGCTCCAAGCTTAGGCAAAAATGTAAAAGTCTGATATCACTTCACTAACCCCATGGAGGACTGCAGACATAGTTGGGCTATGTGGCGCTCGAACCATAAGTCGATTTGTAGCGCACGTTGGAGCCTGCGCCTTTTCTTGCTGTGCTATGCATACCGCTTGCTGAGTATTATTGACATGGTATGGGGGAGAAGTGGAGAGCAAACTTGCTTGCTGAGGTAGTATAAAGGAAGAAATGAAGACTCTTAAATAAAAAAATATAAAAAAATAATATGTGGAAGTCCTCTTGTGAATAATAAATAATATCAATACCAACACTACTTTGAGGAATACTAACCTAGCTCTATTTGCTACAGAAGATTCGAGAGGTTTATGTACGTTTCTTTATCAACATTGCGAAGTCGTACTGAATGACGCAAAAATGTGACTCACTAAAGGAACAACCTTAAAAACCGTGAAAAATTGGCGATTATACATATAGGAGGCGGCTGACGGCGAAGCGGTCTAGAATATGAGAGGAAATTGAGTGTTAGCTAGAAGAGTGGACAAGTCTCTCATACCCTCTAGGCGGAGAATTGGTCGAGATTATGAAGCACAGCGACTAGTGACTGTGTTCGTGCAGAAGGGCTCAGAGAGAGCTATAGTGTTCTCCCACGCTTGCTTATGATGACTTTTCAGGATTTAAGCCTGGGTAGAGAAGCCGGCAATCAACACTAGCATCAGAAATGTGATGCAGACTTTTGGGAGATTACATCTGGTTCTGCCTGCTTTAATTTTCCTAAGTTTATTTTTCAATTTAGCATAAGAGAAATTATTTGAACTCTTTCAGACAATGCTGCAATCCTGCGCCGGGGCGAATCATCTCCGAAGGCAATCAAGTGATTGTTTCCAGTGTCTCAGAAACCGCTCCATCTAATTTTACGCTCCGCTTCATCATAGGTGGGTGTCACTTCGTGGTAGTTATTTGAGAGTATGATTTGCAATACTAATTGATTAACTATACAGACTCCGATTCCGTTCCTCCTCCTCCGCCAGCCGAATGGAAAGGTAACGGCGGCCTCACTGGACTTTTTGGAGCGAATGAGGCTGGAATCGACAACACATTCGAGACCATTCTGCTGAAGGATGTTCCACGTGTTCTGGAGTGAGCGATCAACCAGACTTGCAATGCTTTTTATAGTTTCAACTAGTGAAGGTCCTTGAAAGCTAAAGTCGTAGTGTAAAAAGACTTATTAGTTCAATAATACCAAATCTCTCAAAAACATTCACTTTTTGACGGAGTTAAATGTCAATTCTTTTGTTTTTGTTCGTTCAGTTTCAGATCTTGGCGCTTTAGATGCGGTGTAGTTCTACTTCACCTCTTGAAATGCAACAAGGCAAAAATCAGCACTTGTCGCTAATGTGGCCTATATGGGGAGGCCGTAGTGCCCAGACCAATAAGTGCACAGCACCGTGCCAGCCACTTAGGGTCACTACCATACACGCCCTCCCCCCTCAGGTCAAGCGTTTGTTTGATGCAACGTGATTGGTTTACTGAGCCCCCGCCCCCACATGTGGGCCACATTAACGACTAGTTCTCGGAAGCCTTCTGACTGATAACTTCTGTTGATAACTTCATGAACTTGCCTATGGCATCACAGTGTTTACTTGATGGTAGAAACAAGAAAGCCTGTAGCTGCGCTAAAATTTCCGTTTCAGACGAAGTCGTGGAGGAACGAATGTGGCGTCGTTGTTCGGCCTACTTGACTCGTTTTTCAAACGAGGATGAAGCAGGAGCCAGCGCAAACTATTGTTCATCTAATTATAATATTGCTCATTTTGTTGCTATATCGTATTTATTTTCGTTGGCAATTTACTGAGAGAGTGTGTATCGATAAAGCTAGACATTGTTCTATCAGTCTATCAGGATCGTCCGAACGAACGGCTTGAATGCCTGGAGACTGCTGCCATCAATAACGTTCAAGCAAATTGGGAATTTCCTTCAAGACCATCTGTAGACTTTCTATCCAGCATAGGTACGGGAGTCGGACAGATTGCTGTCCTAGACACAAGATGCCGTTTACCAGATGAAGAAGGATGGAAGCCTAACATTCCCATCATGGGGAAATGGGTAAATATCGAGGCCAAGTTATTCACCGCCCGACGGACGAGTTTGACGAGAGCGGCAATGTAAGTTGCAGTTCTACAAGCCAACCTATGCGGGGGACGGTCAGGAGGTACACCCGCCACTGCTGGGGGCGTGCGATCTTCTTCTCATCTCCCTTGCTCACTCACCCCCAACCCCCTAGGCTCCACCGAGAGTCTGACGGCTGCCTTAGGCCCCGTTTATACTTCGACGCCAAGCGACGCAGCGCCACGCATTGTGGCCATATTGATTGAGCGACGCGATCGTTCAATTTGGCCACTTTACATGCCGTCGCGTCGCTCTGCGTCGGAAGTATAAACGGGGCCTAAGGGCCTGTTCATACTTCGCGACAGCAGCGACAAGAGCGCAGCGCGCGTGGCGTGCGCGGCGTGCGCTGCGCGGGAGTGTGAACAGGCGACAGCAGCGACTAGAGAGACTAGAGCGACAAGAGCGACTGGAGCGACAGCGCCGGCGCTCGAGTATAGGCCTGTGCACATTTCTGCGACAGCGCGGCGCAGCCATGATGACGCATAGGACCGCGACGGCCGCGGTGCGACACTGCGACACGTGCCGCAGGGAGGGGGCATGCACACTCTTGCGACTGTCGCGGCGGCTATCGCAGGCGACGCCGCGCTGAGTGCTGCAGGATGGAATTGTTCGAACCATTCCTGGCGGCGCGGCATCCACGGGGACGTCGGTCCCGTCGCCTAAAAGGGTGCTCTAACGCGCCCGCGCCGCGACCGCCGGATTTCGCGGGGTAGCCGTCGCTCCACTTGCCGTGCCGCGCTGTCGCAGAAGTGTGCATGGGCCTTATGAACACTTTTCGGCGGCGCGCGCTCGGTTTTAATCGATATGAATATTTTGCACGGGCGACAAGTTGCTCTCGAAGTATGAGCAGGCCCTTACGAAACATTTGACACGCAAAAAAGTTTCCGGTCCTCAGAACAGCGGCTGTGCCTCCGGACCCCTAGCGGGGGGCGGGTGTGCCTCCTGTCGCGCTGCCAACCTATGCATCTCCATAAGAGTTAGGTTATTTATTTATTTATTTATTTATTTATTCAGTTTGCTACAGCCGGTAGATCAGAGAAAAACACAATCGCTCAGCACAACTACTAATGACATAAAAGTCGACACCTAGCTTTGCGTCGAAAACTAAAAAACAAGGAGGGATCAAGTCGACTGCTCTTTTCAAAGATATGAACAAAGAGCCTGCCTCAGCCTTTGTTATACCACAGCTCACCCCGAGCGACGCCTAATGATATGCCCCCATATCGATTTCATCGCGCCGCTCGATCGATATGGGAGCATATCATTACGCGTCGCTCAGGATGAGCAGCGGTATAAGAATAGGCCCTACAAGTGAATGAATTAGACCTCAGGCGCGTTTTTGAAGTGCTGTTGGTGACTTTCACGGAACTACCTCAAATTCTTCATTTAGTTCTTGAGAATGCAATTCGATAAAATTTTGTCTTTTTTTTACATCCCACTCAGAATTTTAAAAACAACACAGGCATCCCTGTCTTTTTGGCGAGATTCCAGAGATTGAAGTCAGAGATCTTGGATTCTGTGAGACGAGTGAGGCAATCTCATGTAACTGAACCCATTAAATCTCAAGTAAAGAGTCCATGATAAGTTCACCCATCAAATGCTCTTGGTGTGCTATGGAGCCAGTGATGTAGGTTGTCGGAAAGGTCCTGCAACTAAATTTTCAAACATTTTTTCGAAATTTAACAAAAACTGTCACTGACTCTTAGTCCCACAAACTTATAGTACGTACCTTTTAGAAAATGATGCGCACGCGAATGGTTGCTTCCTGGGGTACGAAACCAATAGTCGTCCTGAATTGGGTTGGGTGCCCCACGACCTCCGTGACTTGGACCGATCGTCACTCAGTCTCTCCTTCTCAGCTTTCGGATCAAGACGTTTCCGGAGAACGTGGTCACGGGAGATGAGTCCTGCATCGTCTACTTCAACCAGATCTGGAAGGCCCAGTGGCTCTCTCATTGGAGAACCACCTCCGAAGCACTCAAGGTCCGACCTCCACCAGAAGGTAACGTGGTGCTGTTGGTGGAACTCACAGGGAAAGCTCTACCACGAAATCCTCGAAGCCAGCACCACCGTGAATGCAAACATCTACGCTGTCCAACTGCAAACTTTGAGTAAGGCCATGCAGCTAAAACCACCAGGACGGAAGAATGGTGATTTTCTGTTCGACAATGCTCGGCCACGTGTTGCGAAGATGTTTCACCAAAATGCGGGTGTTTGGGGCGGAGGTAGAACATCCACAATATTCGCCATCTGACAACCAGTTCTTCCGGGATCTTGAGCAACATCTCAGGGATAGACACTTCGGTGATCTGCAGCAACTGTAATCTGATGGGACGCAGTTCTTCGACTCAACTGTAATCCGAGGTGACACAGTTCTTCGAGTCTCAACCGTCTCCATTCTGCAAGAAGAGAATTCCTTCAGCTTCACCAGAAAGCTTATGATGCGTAGCTTGGTGTTTCATATGACCAAATCCCGTCAATTAAAATCAGGAATCGTGAATTTCAACTGGAAACTCTTGAGTTTAGAAGAAGGGGAAATGACCTATTGCTCTTTCACAAAATTGCTAACGATATTAGCAGTGTCAAGCTCACTGACCTAGTGACGTTGAGAGCATCTAAGCCCTAGTTTATACTTGCGAAGCTGCGCGGCGCGGCACGACGGTCGGGATATCGACCGGGCGGAGCGAAAAGTCGATATCTATGGCGATCGTGGTGCCGCGCCTCGTGGCGGCGCAAGTATAAGCTAGGGCTAATATGTACTTGTGGTGGTACAATAAAGTACGATGCTTGAGGAGCAAAGCGAAATTGTAGGCGCTGCTTTTTCTTGCATAGGACCCTCCCTTCATATCAGGAGTTTTTCAAAAGACAGAATCTTTCTAGGAATTATGAAGCTTAAAAATTTCCAAAATTACATCTGAATCCATAACGTACTGATGCCTTAGGCCCCGTTTATCCTTCGACGCCGAGCGACGCGACGCCACGTATAGTGGCCATAGATGGCCATGGATTGAGCGAAGCTATCGATCAATTTGGCCACTTTATATGCCATCGCGTCGCTCGGCGTCGGGAGTATGAACGGGGCCCTAGACGTCGTCCACCACCTACCTTTTCACCTAGCTAATATGTGTAGATTGTATTTGCTTTTCTCGTTTGGTGATTTGTTTATACAGTTTGCGCACGATTGTACTTGTACTCGTGTAAATAATTAAACAAATAAATTCGTGATTTGCCAATTGGATGGAGGAAAGTGTCTATGTGAACGGTGATTGTTTTGTAGAATGAATCTGCTAGAAGCAACAACATTTTGGTCAAATTTCCGCGTTGGTGCAGAACTTTACCGACAACCCGAAAGCGACTTTGGTACGAAACACCACGTCCTGTTTTCAGTTCTAACCAGGGAATGCCGTCAGCTTCCCATGGAACTTCGGATTGAGACCTATATCACGTGAAAGAGCTCGAGACGCTGATCACAGATATGTAGACCAAATTTGCTAAATGGATCTACTAAGCGAGTTATGGCCGGCGGAAGCCGCGATGTCTTCCATGTGTTAAGCGCGCTCAATCAGCGTTGGGCGCAGTATTGCGCGGAAATCAGCGGTTCGGCTATCAACGCCATCAGCAGCGGCAGTGGCGCAGTGGTAGAGTGCTCGCTCCAAAAGATTGGGTTCGTTGGTTCGTTTCCCGCCGCTGACGGGTTTTTTGCATTTTGTGACCTATCTTCGACGAGGACTTATATTCTCATTTTTAGCACATTTTCGAGCGAACGGCTAGTGGCGACTTGCATTTACGCCTATTTGAAGACGGAAACGTGTTTCAGGTAAAATGATTTATTCATGACGTGAAGCAACTCAGAAATTCAAATCAAAACAAAATAAAAAGTAAAAATAAAATCGAAAATCAACAAAACTTAATAAACATAATAAATAAAAAGTAAAGGCACTATTTAAAAGTTTCGACTCCACCGACACGACTTCAGTCGAGAAAATTTTTTCGCTGACACTTCGTCTAGGGGGTTATTTGGGGTGCTGATCACGAATCTGACATCCGTTTCTCACGATTCGGTCGGAGATCACCCATACCGTTGCTACAACCGTTCGGCAGAAGTCGTGTCGGTGGAGTCGGAACTTTTAACTAGTGCCCAGCGAAATCGGTGACTCTGCCTGGACCACCCTTGCTAAAGGTAGGGCTGGTCTCCAACCGAACCGTGAAAAACGGATGTCAGATTTGTGATCAGCACCCCAAATAACCCCCCTAGACGAAGTTTCAGCAAAAAAATTTTGTCGACCGAAGTCGTAACGGTGGAGTCGGAACTTTTAACTAGTGGCTTTACTTTTTATTTATTATGTTTATTAAGTTTTGTTGATTTTTGATTTTATTTTTACTTTTTATTTTGTTTTGATTTGAGTTTCTGAACTGCTTCACGTCATGAATAAAACATTTTACCTGAAACACGTTTCCGTCTTCAAATAGACGTAAATGCAAGTCGCCACTAGCCGTTCGCTCAAAAATGTGCTAAAAATGAGATTATAGGTCCTCGTCGAAGACAGATCACAAAATGCAGAAAACCCGTCAGCGGCGGAAACCGAACCAATGAACCCAATCCTTTGGAGCGAGCACTTTACCACTGCGCCGCCGCCGACGGCGCTGATAGCCGAGCCGTTGATTTCCGCGCAGTACTGCGCCCAACGCTGATTGAGCGCGCCTAACACATGGAAGACATCATGGCTTCCGCCGGCCATAACTCGCTTAGGAGATCCATTTAGCAAATTTGGTCTATATATCTGTGTTCAGCGTCTCGAGCTCTTTCACGTGATATAGGTCTCAATCCGAAGTTCCATGGGAAGCTGACGGCATTTCCTGGTAAGTTTCATGGCGCTTTTAATCCGCGAAAGGCATTGCTGCACCCGAGTCGCAGCAGTTGCTTCCAGTTTTTGAATCCCAATCAGCTTCAGAAAAATTAACTTTTTATCGGTTTTTGCTGTCAATGTTCTCGTAACGGCTGTAGACGGTTAAGGAGCTTCCCTTCCATAATTTCAGGACCGGGGGATAACTTAACAATAACATTTCTACAATTCCAGACTATTATTTATTTATTTCTGGCTTGAATTACAATCAATCACACGCGTATAAGACACTAGCACAAACAACAATTATAAAAATATGTAACTAAAATCATCTGCAAAAGACATCTTCGGGTTAAAATGTGCTTAAACTAGCAGACAGATATGTTATGAAAACCTTCAGATTCGCCTATAAGTAGGTTGAGTTCCGATAAGTGAATAAATTAGACCTAACCTGTGACCTTGGCACTTGGGAATACAATCCAAGTCTTCCTCCTCTACTCCTCGTAATTAGGACATCAAAAAACTCTATGCTTTCAATGGAAATTCTGTTTATGAGAATTTTAAAAAGCATGATCAGATCAGTCTTTTTTCCTCTGCTTCGCAGGGACGGTAAGCCAAGTTGCTTGACCCTTTCAACTCCGTTTGGAATGTTAGCACATCCTAGTTTGAAGCACCTCATAAATAATTTACGTGTATAGTTATTTTAAACGCTTTCAAGTAATTGGATGTGTTTTTTTTGGATAAGGGTTAAAAACGGAAGTGAAAAGCTCTATAATGGGTCTAACATAGCACTTGTATGTACACAGGAGAGCCCGAAAATCATTAGTTTTTAAAGTGTTGAACAGGTTATAAGTTCGATAGTTAGCTGACCTTACAAGGGCTTTAAGATGTAGATCGAATACTAGATCACTCGATATAAGTATACCTAAGTCTCATGCCTCCGAAACCTGCTGCAGGTCAATGCCTTTGAGCCTGTAGATTGGAAAATGGGGCTGACGCCTAGGGTGTACTACGAAGCAACGTGTTTTCCCAACCGCTAAAGAAAGTTCTCAGTCGTCTGCCCATTTTTCAACAAAATCAATAGCATCTTGAACTTCACTCAAACCCCACTTTTATATACTTCCTTATAAAATTGACGTCATCCGCATACATCTTACATTTGACACTAGACCTTGAAACAAAATCAGAGTGCTCGAACGTCCACAACAGAAACAGCAGTGGTGACAAAACTTCTCCTTGAGGTACTCCACTAGGTGCTGAATGCATCGCAGAGTAAACATCACCAACCCTGACTTGAAATGTCCAGTCTTAGAGGAAGCTCCTAATCCAGTTTACGATCATGGGGTGGATTCCAACTACCTTCATTTTGACCAATAGTTTTCCCAGCGGGACCTTGTCGAAAGCTTTAGAGAAGTCGAAAAAAACTACATCCATTCGGTTTTTACGTTCTATAGCCTTTGTCCAATCATTCAGAGAACTAAGCACCGCGGTCTCCACTGAGCGTCCCTTCAAAAATCCGAGCTCTACTAATTTATGTTGTGCTCGTGGATATGCTGCAAAATATTTTTCTTAACATTATTTTTTCGAATGTTCTTACGAAAACAGAAGTTATGCTGATTGGACGGTAATTCCTGGGATCATCAAACGGGGTTTTTTGGGGAATCGCGGTGATGAACGCGTGTCTCCATCTTCGAGAGACATCGGCATTCATGTAACTCTTGTAAAGAAATATTTCCAATGGGTGCACTACATATTCAACAATATTTTTTTTTATAAAAGATAGAGGAAGAAAGTCCGGAGAAGTAGAATAAGACGTAGGCGATTTCGACAATATTTCAAAGATTTCTTCAGACATGGCTAAATGGTTAAATAATTTTTGGAATTTTTGCGATTAAAAAAGAGGTCATAATCACGATCCAATTCTTATTTATATATCTAATTATTTATTTACGGACCACGTTGAATGCGTTTAAAACAACTATCTGAAACATAGTCAGCAAAGTATAGTATCTCCTTCCCCCTAAGAGGAATAAAACGCTTCGGAAGGAAGGCAAAAACGTGAAGAACAACTTCAATAGTGTTAAGGAAAATGCCTAACAGCAAGCAACCTTCGTAAAGAAAAGCAATCAATCAGCATCAAACTGTTAAGAACAGCAACAGCATGACATGAAGGCGCAAATAGACCCTTGCCTATGAAAGTGTGCTTATTTACAGGGTGAACCAAAATAACGTGGACAAGATTTTCTCGTCATAATTATAGAACAACCAACAATTCGAGAAAACGTCAACTAAATAACAATAATATAAACATTAGCGCACATCATGTTCAAGTGGTTTCGTAGTGGTATCCCTTGGAGCGGATGCAGAGGGCCAAACGTTTCGCAAATTTTTCGACGATGGGCCGCAGGTCGTACCTGGGAACTGATTCTGTTCACGGTTAAGAAGCTGTTCACCGTGGGGCAGGCGCACAATCGCCAAACTGGTAGGATGTGGTCTACAGAGGCTCCAAGCACCTCTGCTATCGTCCAAAAACCCAGAATCTGTCATGATTTGGGGCGGAATCTGCGCCAGTGGCAAGACCCCTGGTTTTCGTGGAGAAAGGAGTGAAAATCGACGAAGATGTGTACCAGCGAGACATTTTTGAGTCCGTAGATCTTCCTTAGGCCCACCAGCACTTCCGTGATGCCCATTGGACGTTCCAACAGGACTCTGCACCCGCACATAGTGCGAAGAGTGCGCATGCGTGGTGCAAGGCCAATTTCCCCGACTTCATCACGCCTTCGAAATGGCCGTCGTACTCTCCGGATTTGAATCCGATGGACTACAGTGTGTGGGCATTTTAGAGGATAGGATCGGCGTCAAACGCCACCGCAGTCTCGAGTCCCTAAAGGAATCCTTGCGCCAGGAGTGGGAACGGTTGTCTCCTGATGACCAGTGGCCCATCGCCAAAAAAATCGCGAAACGCTTGGCCCTCTGCGTCCGCTTCAAGGAAGGCCACTTCGAAACCACTTGAACATGATGTGCCCTAATGTTTGTGTTGTTGTAATTTAGTCGTCGTTTTCTCGAATTGTTGGTTGTTTTATAATTATGACGAAAAAACCTTGCCCACGTTATTTTGGTGCACCCTGTATTTATTTAGTTGCCAGTATAGGTCCACCTATTTTTCTCCGTAAAATACCGGTGCTTTCTCGGAGGTCTTCCTAATTGAAACCGTCGGGTAGTGATGTATCCGTACGATAAGCGTAGGGTAAGATCAACTCAGGCTTTGGCCTTGATAAGGCTGCCAGATGTGGAAGAGACACACATTTGATTCTCCTATCTAGTCTTGCTCCTTTATTTATTTATTTATTTAATTGTTCTGGGCGCAGCAAGATTAAGCCTGCTCTTCGTTTTGGTCAATGTTTCCTTTGTCAAATTGAGGGCTACTAGAGGATAAGCGTGGGCTTCAACGAATTCCTATATAGGATGCGCTACACATTCTTCTACGGGACATTGTGGTGGCAGTGGGATGGATATTTGGCTTAGGTTTTACTTATGCATTCCAGTTAGAACAACGTAGTCTGCTTTTCAAGTACTGGCATCAAATCGATTACTTAAACGTTTTTAAAGCAACCAAAATGGAAAAGGAATAGATCTATGAAACTACAGCACTATTTCTTTATTTCTTATCTGCTGGCGATCTTACCTCTAGGGATATCCTCCACGTTTTTATTTTTCGTTTGTTTTTGCTTTATATTATTTATTCTTTTCTTTATTTTACTTTTAGTATCTATATTTTTTTCGATACTCGATGATTTATGCACACTTGTGCTGGTTTCAGCTCTCATTGCACTCTAGTTGGGGTTTTCGGTTTGTTTTCCGTCTTGTCCTACCAATTCTTCAACCTCGCCAGGATCGGTATTTTGTTGACATCTGGGAAAAACAAAACCCTCGATCTATCCTAATCGGAGGGGTACATAATGATTTGCGTGTCGATCTGCTTCCTTGAGTTCTTTTACGTGAGCTTGAAATACTATTCCATGATGCTCCAGCTTTTATTTAGATTCAGGGAATATGATTCTGCGGCATGGGAAGGGGACAAAAACTTCGATCTGGCTTCTGTTCTTGCAATGCTAACCTTAATGTTATGCATTCCACCATTGTTATGGGGGTACACGCTGAAAAAGAATCGTATCGCTCAGGAGCGGTATTGCAAGTAGGAATTCTAAAAGACAAAATGAGGTCATTTCTCTTCCTCCTACATTCCAGGCTAAATAGAGAAGTTTTGGATAGTAAATCTATCTAAATCCAATATCAGAATTGGCCATACAACTTTACGAAACTTCGTTTCTTATTTACGCACACCCCCGCTTGCTGGCTGAGCACTTGTGACCAACGCGTGCGTCTGCGCACGCGTCCGTCGGCGCGTTCGAACCTGCGCATCCCGCACCTGCTCCCGGAACGCAGTGCGCAGCAGGGCATGCGTGCGTCGCCCCGTCGGCTCGGTGGTGTGCGTGTGGATGTACGTGCGATGTAAACCAACATGCTCTCCCCGTGGCGAACATGTTGTGCATCTTCCATAAACGCGCAGTCATTGATTTTGCAAGTGGAGCAAATAGCGACGCAGGCGAGCAGACGGCGTCGAGGCAGTGTGCGCGGCCGACGAGACGCCACACACGTCGACGGCATAAAGCTCGCAATAGCGCGGAGATCAGAGGAGGTTAGCGTGCGGCGAGGGTGCTAGCAGCCCGGCGGCGGTTTTTGCGCAACTCCCAAGCTGCTACCCGCTTTATGCCAGTATTTATAATGCTAGCGTAGGACATCGATTTGACATCTTGAGTTACTTGTATCGTAAATGGTCGTCGTTATGCTTCCCCCCACCACATCGTCCGAGCATCGTCGTCCGGTTCTCGTTTCAATATCCGCCTTGGTGTCGATGTCCCCTATGTCCATCTGGTGGTCCGTTCTCGGCATTTTCGAGCCTCTTTGTCATGAGCTGAATCGGCTCATCGTGTTCAGTTTGCTTGATGAGATTGTCTGCAAAAGTTTTCTTCTCTTCGTGCACGGTCCTAGACGCTCCAAATCCTCTTAGCTGAGCGAACTATGATCGGACACAGCTCGTTCTTTGTTGAAACACCCCTGTCCTCTACTATATTGTGTTACTGGCAAATTTCTTCCCTTACAAGCTTACAGAAGAGAGATTTCCATAACTGACAGCTTTCTCCAGGCCGTAACAAGGTTAGGTGCCTTTCTAGAGTTGTGTGTAATTTACTACTGTGCATGAAGTTCCCATTGTGGATGTCTTGGGTAGAATGAAAGAGGAAAAGAGAGAGATTCCCGCTCTAGACTTACACATTCTCTTCCTCCTTTCCTCCTCCTCCTGCCAACTAACTTTCTCTTTCTGTCTTTCACGGCATTGTTCTGCGCTTAGTTTTACTCACTTTGGAGTTAAAACTTTGTCAAATAACTTCTAGTACGTATAATAATGTCTTATGTTGCGTTACGACCATTTTTCTGTTCTACTGTCAGTCACGAACGCATGGTAGCGCAGTCGGAGGAAGCGCCGGCTGTCGTGTGCACTCCGATTCAAGGTTCTTGGTTCGATTTTCCCGCCCAGGGCAGCCTTGCTTTCCGTCCCTGGCGCTTGGTGAAGAGACTTGTCTAGGAGGAATAAAACACCGACTTGTCTATCGGTTGTCCACTGCAAATCATTCTAAATATAAGCCAATTAGGCATTCAGGTGGCTTCCGCGATATATAGTAGAAGTAGAATGCGTGGCGCGAGCTGCAGAGAGATTGAAGAACTCCGACCCTTATCTTTTACGCTTTACTATCAGTCACAACGTCAGATTACGAGGTTCAATGAGCTCTGAAGCGGGGCGAGATTCACTTGAAGCGCTTTCATGATACTTGCCCACTCCCGACTAGGATAGATACGAAAGTTGTCTGAACGATGAGGGTTGACCTGCAGTTGACCTACAGATGACCTGCCTGCACTCCATGCTGGTCGCGATCCGTGGGCTGCCACTCGATTTCCTATTCAGCTGTGTTCTTAACCACTTTTCTAATATTTTCAGTGTTTGGACTCGTTAACTAGACCCATTGTTGTCCTATAGCACCTCAAACAGACCTGGTTGAATTCCTTTTACAAAGGTTTCCACTGTTTTCTGGAAAGTTCAAGAGTACAGAGCTTCCGAATTTTTTCGTTTATTCCTATCTTTCTCGTTTTCTTGAGTTATTATTAGGTTGTCCCATAAGTCCTCGCCGTTTTTTTTCAACGATCCATTGCGGATTTCGCCGGCGGTCTCTTGCATAGCGCTATACAGCTTTCGAAAGAAAATGGTTAGCCCTATGAGAGAATGTATTGCATTTCTTTTTTGTCCTGAATTTTGTCCATTTTTAGGTCGTTAAAGTGAAAAGTGAAAAAGTGGCCATCTGCGCAGTCGCTTCTCTCCGCTTAAGTTTGGAATTTTTGCGCAGTTTTTCATAGCATTTGGAAGACAATGTTCTGTACTACAAGAGTACCTGTTGGCGCTATTTGCTCACTTGTCCTTTATCGATTTTTAGGTCATCAAATTGAGACGTTCGACTTTTTCGTCCGATCTTTTACAGACAGCTCCTGCTCTGGGGTGGACTTTTTTGCGTGGTGCTATATGTCGTTCGGAAGAGTATATCTTGCTCAATAAGAATTTCTGTCTCATTTATTCATGCTGATATCTGTCGACTATTAACAAAATTCCAAAGAGAAAAAATTCATCCTCACCAACAACTTCTCCTTGTTCAGTTGTTGATATTCGACAGAGATCAGCATGAGCCAATAAACGAGACATAAATTCTTATAGAGCAAGGCATTCTCTTCCGAACGACATACAACACCAAGCAAAAAAGTCCACCCCAGAGCAGGAGCTGTCGGTAAAAATTGGGACGGAGAAGTGGGAGGTCCCAATTTGTTGACCTAAAAATCAATAAAGGACAAGTGAGCAAATAGCGCCAACACGTATTCTTGTAGCACAGAACATTTTCTTCCAAATGCTATGAAAAACGGCGCAAAAATTTCAAACTTAAGGGGAGAGAAGCGACTGCCAGATGGGCACTTTTTCACTTCTTCACTTTAACGACCTAAAAATTGACAAAATTCATGATGAAAAAAGAAATGCAATACATTCTCTCATAGGACAAACCATTTTCTTTCGAAAGCTGTATAGCGCTATTCAAGAGACCGCCGGCGAAATCCGCAGTGAATCGTTGAAAAAGCGGAGGGGACTTATGGGACAATCTAATATTAAGTGCATTTGTCTCGGTATAGGCTTATTTTCGTTATTTTCGACTTTGTGGAAAGGTTAGAACATGGCCTCCTTTACCGTACTTTACTGTTTGTCTCATTTCCGCCGTTGTGGGAAGACTGCTCAGATTCTTTCTGAAACATTTAATCCGCTCTTCAAGTACCTAAAAATGATCTCGCTTCTTATTTCTTTTTATTTCTTTCTTATTGTTGAAAAGTCTGGTACTTGTGGGAATGTTGGCCTGTGGGAATACAAGGTGTGCTTTCGTTGGGTTCTGCGAACACAGACCGTGTAAGCTAAATAGCTCCGGGGCCCGGATTCATCAACGAAGCAATTGGTAAGCCGCCACCACAGATTTACCTAACCGGCTCCTAGCCAGAAACCTACCGGCCCTTGTGGTTCACAAAGGACGCAGTGAAGGATGTCGCGCACTTGGCAGCGCGCCCAACCCGTCGCCACTGGTCAGACATTAGCAGCAGAGCATTACTGGTACTTCACCATGTCGCTTTCCGACGCTCTATCCGGGTAATCGTTACGACGGTTTTCACTGGAAATCTACCACGACTCGCGTTGACGACTCGCTGTACGTGGCGGATTCGCGGTAAATTCCATCGTTCGTTATCGGCCGGTTAATCTTTCATGAATCCGGGCCCAGGATGTGGCTAATTTTGGCATAGCTGCTTGGGCCATCTCCCGAAGTACGTACGGGAGATCTTTCTACTATGTGCCAAGCTTTCTAGTGGGCCTTCGGCTTCCTGAGGGCAATCCTAATCGGTGGGGGGGGGAAGAAGGGCAATGGAGTATCCCTCTGTTTTACGACGATGGCGAAATTAGAAATAAGGACATACAATTGCGCATTTATCTGCTTATTATCTTCTTTATTGGTCCCCTTTTTATATATCGTTTTAGCAGCATAATATTTTAAACAAAAGCAGAAAAAAGCTAGGAGAAAGATTAAAAATTCTGTGATTTCTTTAGGTTTTTGAAAGAGCTTTCGATTATTCTAAGGAACTTAGGATTACTAGAAATTTTTGAGAGAATGGGGTTCTGCAAAGCTTCTAAGAACACTGTCAAAAAAGGCGATATCGATAACTCTGCCACCAGAACTGACGTGGGTCTAAGTCCTTTTCAAAGTCGTCCGTTCTTTTCGTTGTTATCGTGTTCTTAGTGGGCTATGGTACACGTAGGCCATTTTGAAGACATGTATGCCATAATAACGTAGTGAATTCCAAAGGAGTTAGTTCCCTTCGACTAGCATTGAACCTTATACTGTTACGTTGTCATTTATTGTAGATCACATCTACTGCAATTTTTATGCCATTTGGAGCCATTTTGTACAGTAGCTTAATTCTCCCCCACCCCTTAGGTGTTCAACGACGGGTGTCGAATAGGATTTCCTATACCGTGGACCTGTCTCCGAATTCGTTGAACTTTACCAGATCTCATCTGAATGAACTGACGAAACATCGTCATTAATTGCATTTTCAAGGAAGTCTTTAACGTTTGACTGGTAATCAGAATGCCCGCTGTGTGCTTAATTATCAGAGGGAGGGTGTATGCGTGTGTGTGTGTGTGTGTGTGCGTGTGTGTGTGTGTGTGCAATCTTCGGCAACGTCTTGCGTCCGGCTTAATTGCATTCCACAGACCATGTATGGATGGGCATTTTCTTTCGCGCTCGCGCACACACACACACATGCAGCGAAGTTTTCAGTGTTTGAGGAGGGCTGGCGATCCGTCACATCTTCCTTCGTCTTCAGCTGTCCTCTTTCCCGCTTCAGCCTACCTGGCTTCTCACCTGCTAAGCGCGAGCGGTTGATGGCCACCATGGTCGGTTGGCGTTATCTGACCCACCCCAGCAGGATCGTAGTCTGCGGATCCACTCACTTCGCTCTGTCATCTCAGCGAGGAGCGCCGATGGCGATGGCGTCTTCGTGGCACCTCTTCGGGGCCGAAGTCAGAAGTCGACGTGTAAGCGCATGTGATGGTGCTTTGCGAAGACGAGTGCGTGTGACTCCTCGACGGCCGTGTGCTGCGTGCGCCGCCCGCTGCTGTCCAACCAGTCGTCGAATTCATTAGGGTGGGGTACCAAGTTGTCTGAAGGGCGATGAACACACAGACTAATCAGCTGGTCCTGTGGACCAGAGGCTAAAAACGGGCCGCCCTCTCTCCGGACTCAACCTTGCTTGTACTGAATGACTTGAAAATGTGGACCTTTTTCCTTTCCTGAGTGCTGAACGGACTTGTAGTAGATTAGAATGAGCCACATCTCGGAGTTCCTTTCCTTGTCCCGGCCCGTGATTGGCTGTGCAGCGTGTGCATCCTTGCCCACTTCTCCGTGATTGGCTGAGCAGCATGTGCAGTCGCGAATAGGGCACAAACCCGCTCAGTATAGTTTTTTCTTCAAATTTGTCATATCGCTCCCTAGTTCCTAAATCTGATTGACTACATAGGAACTTCGTTAAAGCAGCATGGATAACATTGTCCCCGTAATGTATGCGAGACCAGATAGCCCACGGCTAGGTAGTGTTTTCATTGTTACATTCTGCGCGTTCCGCAGTTTTTTCACCCGGTTTCTAGCCACCTCGTTGTATTTTTTTGCCACATTCTGTCTTTATAAAATGTCGTGGAATTATGTTCGTCTACGTTAAAATGTGAAGCAACTCATGGCTTAAGAAGGATGTGCTCCTGAAACATCTTCTTGTTTCTCTTAATTTGAATAAAACCTCCTGTTCAACGGGTTTGTTCCAACCTTGCAGGTTCCAAATGCGTTCTGGTGTTGTTCTTAATTTTATACTATTTTGTTACTGATCGTACATTTTAGATTACAGCATTATAACAGTTTTTTTTCTAAAGCAACTTGATGATTTTACAAAGATTTGAAGATGTTACAAAATAAAGCTGCGCGATTTTCAAACCGCTTAGAATATCTATAAGTTATACTGGACGATTTTTAGAACCAAGCATGACAGTTCTAATATGAGAATAAGTGATTTTAAAACAAGTAGGACATTCTTCAAACCAAACTCAATTTTTCAGACCAACAAAGACACTTTCATGTCAGACTGGGTGGTTTTTAACTGCTTTGGAGCGTATTTCAAACGGAACTCTACATTTTTCAGTTAAAATTTGAATTTTCGCATCGCGAGACATTTTTCGAGCCATTTGGGATACTTCTCAAGGCATTTCGAGTGAGGCGTGTGCATAAATCAAGCAGAAATATTCAAAGCTAGACCAGGATATCTTTTTGCGAATCAATCTGGTTTTGCTCGACACCAAGCGGAACGCTTTTAAAGCGATTCCGGGTGATTCTTAAATCACTTCGTAGTTTTTTTTCTCAAACCAAGTCACGCTGATGCCCTAGGCGGCAAGGTAAAGGATAAGGATAAAGGACGGCGTTACTCAATCCTTTTTGGGATGCGCCACGCATTCTGCTTCTACGGGATGTCGATGTCAACCCCGGAGGGGTGGAAGGCTTGGTTGGCCTGGGCGGGAAATCCGAACCAGGAAGCTGGTATCGGGTGCAGGCGGCAGTTGGCGCCTCAACCGACTGCGCTACACGCGCCCTCGGCAAGGTAATAACATATTTTTAATGTGTGTTTCGAAAATTCCTTAAAAAATTGATTTCTTCCAAGTTGTTCTATGGCTGTAGGTTTTAAAGGGCGTCGATAATACGATATTACTGCCGAAATGTCCAGTTTTTTTTTAAGGTTGTCGATCTCTGTCTGAAAATCGATCTATAGTGTACTATATGTCGTCTCAAAATCGTCTAATTTGGTTGTGATAGTTTTGTAGATGGTCTATTCATCGTCCAATCCAGTGTAAAGTTGTCCTTAACTGTTTAAAAAACGCCGAGTTTGATTTCAAAAAATAACGTGCACTTAAAAATGTAGCATATTTACCATTTTCTCGTCAAATCGATTACTTTTTAAATAAAGTTGGGCACCTTTGATAGCTAACAGGATGCCTTCCAGCGTGGAAATAGAGCCAATTTATCGATCTCAAAAATTTTGAACGGCTATCTTCAGGTTGCTTTGAAATTTTTTCGGCTGACGTGAAAATCTAGATATTCAGCAACTCAAGCATGGTGTGACTTTATTTCATTTCCGTTCAAAGTGTAGCCCAGATCTATTCGACGGGGAAGAAGCTAGGAAAAACTGGAGCTTCATTTTTATTCACTTTTGAAACAAAAGCGAGAGTTTTTTTTTAATCTGCTCTTTTTGAGAATCGTCTTGAGAACTGCGTGTGTTCAATGCTGCCCCGTTTTGTCGGGATAAGGTTGATCCTGCTTTTCGCCTTCTTCCTACTGCTTTCGAAATTGTCTCCCACGAACATCTCGGGATTTGCACAGAGTTCTGTTCAGTTCCCCTCAACTCCTCAACACTTTCGTTTCATTATGAGGGCAGCGTTTCTGGCTGAGCTTCGATATGAGCTTCTTTCGGTGTCGACTACAACTCTTCCTTCTTGACCTGGCACCCTTCCGTATCGTTTATTTATTATTTTTTCAAAGTAGAGGAAGGCTATAGGGCGCAAGCGGATTTAGAGGCAAAATAAATAATAACCACTAGAGTTACGATGACATGTTGGGGTAGGGGCGCGTGTAGCGCAGTCGGAGGAGGTGCCGGCTGCTGCGTGCACCCGATACCAGGTTCCTGGTTCGGATCTCCCGCCCAGGCCAAGCAGGCCTTCCATTCTTCCGGGGTTGGTGAATTGGGACCAGACTTGCTTGAGAAGGATAAAGCGCTGACTTGTTCATCGGTTGGCCATCGCAAGGCCGATTGTGTGACCAAATACGCATTCAAATCGCCTCCACGACATCCCGTAGAAGTAGAATGCGTGGCGCATCCCAAAATGGATTGAGTAACGCCGTCCTTTATGAATGCATGAACTGATTAGCCATTTAGCATACGAGACCCTACGTTTCGACCCTTCTCATACGAAGGTTATTTTCGTTATCTCATCAATGAAATCAGTTAGGTTGATGGGTGAATTTTCAGCGAGAATTTTGAAGATCATTGAACTAGAAGAACTGTCTTACTATTTCGGACGCCCTTTTACCCGGGGTCTAAATTTGGGCGGATGCATCCAGATTGGTCCCTTATTTGCCTTCACGATCTAACAGCGAAGCAGTTTTGTATATAACATTTTCACCTCAAACTTTCAAATCAAACTGGTCACTCTTCCCGGAAAGACGCGATTGAAATCAAGGTGAGCATCTTCGAAATCAAAATGAGCTTCTTCCTCGTTGAAATAAAAACTCTCCAAAACGATTGGAATAACTTCTGTTCAAAGCAAGCTTGCTATGACTTCCTTAAAGTTTTTTTTTCTCAACATGACTGTCCCAATAACTGAACACACTGTTTGAAATTTATAAAACTTAAAATTTTTATGGAAAACAATGCGTTAAAATTTCTTCGAAAGCGCAGAAAAGGAGATCGCGCCATGCGCTTGACTAGATCATCACGATTTTCATTTGATTGCTAGCAAAACTTCTATCTACATGGGTTGACACAGATGTAAATGGCAAAACAGGAACACTTGTAAAGAAATACACACATCCTCACACCGTTGTATCAAGTTAGTAGTGTACATTGTCAATCAAATGAGAGCCGCGGCGATCTGGTTGAGTGCATGGCGCGATATCTTTTCTGAACACATTGAAAAATTTTCTGCCTTTCTGTGCTCTAGAGTAAGCTTTAAACCACAAGTTTTTCTTGAAAAGTGGACATTTATTTAAATTTCAAACAGTGTATTCATCTATTAAAGCACAAAATTTCATACATTGTATTCATCTATTGAATTTAAACGTTTTTAAAATGTGTTATATCAAATTTTCCTCAAAGAAGAAATTAATGAAGAGTCTAGTCTAATCTGGAAGACGCTAATTTTGATCTGGAAGATGTTAAGCTTGATTTCAAAAGCCTTAAGCATGCTTAGAAGAGTGTACAATTTGATTCAAACGTTTCTAATTTAGTTTGCAGAGTCCATTTTGACATAGAAGTGATATATCATTGATTAATGTTTGTTGTTAATATAAATGAATTCACTTTGAAAAATATGAAAAAACAACATTAATTATCGAACAATCCAATATTTACGTTAATGGTGACGTTTCGGCGATTAGTCACGCACATGTGAAGGTCAATTGGATTAGTCTTTAATTTGGTTTGAAGAGCGTTCATTTTGACGTGAAAACCGAGTATATAAAAGTGCGGATTCTAGATGCGCCATGAATCTGCTTTCTATTGTAATTCTATAATGCAAGTGACTGCAGCAGTACTGTAGTCGGCACTAACTAGAAAATTGAAAGCTAAAGACCCAGGATACGATTTTGGGCGAAAAGACAGATCAGATATATATCCTAATCGGGAGGGGCAACAGTGAAGTGTCAGGTGTGTTCGTCATCCTCTAGCACACAGCCACGTTCCCTGAATTAAAATAAAAGCAGCTCTCCCATTATAATATAATTATCATGGGAGAGCTGCTGAAGGTTTCGCAGAAACTCAATCAAGAGATTAGATATACAAATCACTACATGCCCCCTCCGATTAGGATAGATCCCTCAGATCACGAATGTCACCTCTTCAATTACAATATTGGCAAGTTTTCCTTTATCCTTCAACGAAGGAACGTCACTCGTTCTGACGAGTACGCCAGGCGACTGGTCTTCCTTCCCTGAAGAAGTGCCAATCGTTCTGCTGTCGTTCTGATGTGCACCTGTGAAAGTCTGAAGACAAGCAGAAGCTCTCCCCCGTGTGTGCCGGTGTCTGCTTGATGCCGTTCGTGCATCGGTGCATCGATGGCCGCCGGCCCGGTGTGGATGATAAGAAGCGGCGGACGACGACGACGTCGAAGAGGTGCGTGGGTGGCGTAGGGAGGTAGGTGGTTAAGAGGCCGACGACGACGACGACGACGACGACGACTCCTTTGGCTGCCGGCCTGCCTGCCTGCCTGCTGCTGCTGCTCAGTGCAACTTTGCTGTCGTGTGGCGCTCGATAGCCTGGGCACATTTCCATTAGGTAAAGTGAGAGCGAATTGTGGGGGGATGCGCGCTCTCGGAGATAGGATTCGCTCTATTCATTTCCGCAACGCGGTCATGCGTCCGCAATCCGTACCGTTGCACTTCCACACACACGCGCACTCACATACGCATCCTGAATTCGGAAGCGATACATTCTGATGCGTTTCGCGTGTGCATGTGTATGTGTACGTCACCTAATAATTGCCGTTCCGTTTCTCTGCGCTGATTAATGACGCCACGGAAGAAGCGCTTCCGTTCTTTCGTTGTTGGCGCTTACGCCATACTGTTGTGCTTTCCATGTCCAGTGTTTCACATTTTCTCCACAGTAAAGAATCGTCGTGTTTTCTGCCATTCTTTTTATTTTTTTTATTTTTTCCTTTGCGCTCGACGGTGTAATGCAACATCAACGAAATTATTGATTCAAGAAAATAACCGCAAAAAATCAATAATCAATAAATGAGCATTCAATTTCATGCATATCAGAAATCTGTTTCGTTTTCTAATTACATAACATCTGACTACATTGTTAGGCCCCGTTTATACTTCGTCGCGGCGCGACGCGATGGCCACGCAATAAGGCCAAATTGATCGATCGCGTCGCACAATCAATATGGCCACTATACGTGGTTTCGGGTCGCGCCGCGACGAAGTATAAACGGGGCCTTATTATGGCGCCTCCCGTAGAAGTATACACACCCCTGTCAAGTAGTGTATAAAAATGAGGAGCAGTCTTACAAAGGGCGTATTTGAACTTATTCCAACGAAACTGAGCAAGACCTACATACATACGGCCTTGTAGAGCATCTAATAGGGAGCATAGTGGTGAAGTTCGTTTTTGCTGCGGGCCACTGGGTGGTCCAAAAATGACAAAAATTTGCCGCCTAGTACACCCGTTTCAACTTGAAGCGAGCTCAAGAGGAATGGAGACCACTGAGTTAGCCCGTGTGCTTGAAAATTCTGGTCCACATTTGAGTTAGAATTGAAAAGTTTTCACGAATTCGGTGTAAAGTTAGCGCGGCAAAATGATCAGCACTAGGTGCATGGCGTAGAATACTACATATAGTTCTGCTTCTGGGAAATTTTGCTGAACGAATGAATGGACGGATAAATTCGATGTCGAGAATTTTCGAATGAATGAATCAACGAATAAATTCGATGGTGAAAGTTTTCGAGCCAATGAACGAACGACTTTATTCGTTTATCACTTCTTTCGTTTGATCGAAAATCGAATAAATCCCATCTTTTATTTTTTCGAATATTCGAATAGTCGAGTAATTTGTTCGAACAAGATTTCCTGAAGAATTGAAGTCTGCACGATATTCGAATTATATTAATCGATTTTCGAATGATATTCGAATATGGCTCCTTTTCGATATTCGAATTCGAACGGCTATTCGAAAATATCGAATTGTCGAATAATCGTCAATTCGAATAACTATTCGAAGAAATTATTCGAATATACATTCGAAAGTGTTCGTTCGAGCACAACTACTGAGGACACATACCCCTACACACCTCTCGTCCATGAGTTACTGGGTGACTAATTTTAATGCCGTTAGCCCTGGTTTATAGTTGCGTCGCAGAGCGGCGCGGCACCATAACCGGAATAGATATCGACCGACCGGCGCGGAAAATCGATATCTATCGCGACCGTCACGCCGCGCCGCGTGGTGGCGCAAGTGTAAACCAGGCCTTATGGAGCATCCAGTAGTCCGCAGCAACAGCACAAGCCTCACGGCTGTGCTCCTTCTTAAACACTGTAGAAGACCATAGAGGTCTTGTTGAGAATTGTTAGAGTAATTTCACAGACGTCCCTTGTTACTACAACGAGGATGTACTCCAAAGAACATGGAAAAACTCATTGAAACTGCCCTCAGCTCAGGCATATAGCACAAAATCGATATCATAAATAAGGATAAAAAAGGGTAAAGGACGGCGTTGTTCAACCCCTTTTGGGATGCGCCACGCATTCTACTTCTACGGGATGTCGTAGAGGTGATTCGAATGCGTATTTGGCCATACAATGACTTGCTGTGGCCAGCCGATGAACAAGTCAGCGCTCTATCCTTCCCAGACAAGTCTGGTACCTATTCACCGACCCCGGAGGGATGGAAGGCTTGGTTGGCCTGGGCGGGAAATCCGAACCAGGAACCTGGTATCGAGTGTAGTAAACGAAAATCGGAAGGAAATATGTGTTTTGTGTGGAACAGAAAAGAAGGTTATAGTTGATATCGGGAGCGTCACAGCGTATTCAGAAGAGGCGCCGGTTTTTCCAAATCCATTTTCCTGGCTCCTAATCCCGAAATTGCTATCATATCCTATAGTTTATAGCTTCTGATACCTAACTTGTTTTTATGCCTGTTCTTCTGCGCCCTTCCATGTGCAGTAAATAATTAAATCATTTCTGTCAGATTATTTTTGCTCGAAAGCAATCCGCGGAGGCGCCTGCTGTTGGGTGCACCTTGAATCAGGCTCTTGGTTTGGGTTCCCCACCCAGGCCAAGCATTCCCTCAATCTTTCTGGGGTCGGAGAATCCGTATCGGACTTATCTGGGAACGACAAGAGATGGACATCAATTGGCCACCGCAAGTCATGACGTAGCCTAAGGGCTTATTCAGATATTCTGAAGTAGTAGAATGCTTGGCGCGCCCCGTGAAGGGATTGGTTAACATCGCCTCTTGTCTGTTACCCTTTAATGCTTGATATCATTGAGCTTATTCAGATCTTTGTTTAAAAAAAAACTTATTTGGCAACTGTGGTTTCAAATTTTTTTAAACATAAGGCTATTTAATTTTTCTAGTGGGCGCGTGGAGCGCAGTTGGAGGAGGCGCCGGCTGTCGCCTGCACCCGATACCAGGTTCCTGGTTCGGATTTCCCGTCGGGGACAATCAAGCCTTCCATCACTCCGGGGTCGCTCAATTGGCACCAAAATTGTCTGGGAAGGATACAGCGCTGACTTGTTCATCGGCTGGCCATCGCAAGTCATATATAGCTAAATACGCATTTAAATCGCCTCCACCACATAAACATTTTCGTGCAGAATAGACGAAATAGTGGTTTCACCTCGACTTTCGACTTGCCTTCTTAATGACATCGTTCCTGGTTTGGGTCTCGTCACCCCCACCCCTTTGAGCAGCCATGCCTTCCATCCGTCTGAGGTCGGTGAATCGGTACCAGGCACTTGTCTGGGAAGGATAAACCACTTACTTCTCCAGTGGCTGGCCATCGCAAGTCATTGTATGGCCAAATACGCATTCAAATCCTCCACGATATTTCGTGGAGGTAAAATGCGTGGCGCGTCCAAAAAGCGACTGAATAACGCTGTCCCTTATCCTATAGCATTAACGTACCCACAGTAGGCCGGCCGGCTTTGAACGTGGTCATTTCAGTGTTTCTCCATGCTGAGAGCTCTGCTGAGTTGGAGTGTTTAATCATATTTTCGGGCTCTGAGATCTCGGGGATAGCCCAATTGCGAGAAAGCAGCCGGGCATTGATCGTCAAACAACGTCGAGGAGACGGAGAAGCCTGGGGACCTAAAGCCCAATGAAAGCCTTCGAATCTAGTTCATGTTGTACCCGCCTCAAAATGGATGCTATTCATGTCAAACTGGATACCTCTCAAGTTCAAATGGGCATCTCTTCAAAGTAGATCATTAAAAACCTGGAAAAAAGTTGATGTAAAGATTTGATTTATTTCAAAGTTTTTCTTTGAATTTTTATTGATCATCCTTTAATACGCCCAATGATTAATTACATTTCATGAAAACTCGTTAGAACCGCGTAAATTCCTACTCTTTCAACTGCAGGAATGTCTTTCGAACAGTGTCACTGAACTGAAGAACCACAACATTCCGCTTTGGCATATGAACAGATTACGCCATACACTCGTTCAGTAGCTAGCGATTTTTATCCGATTAATACTCAAAGTCATTTGGCTAGCATGGTTAAAACTGTATTTTTAAACAATTTTTGGGTCTATCCTAGTCGGATGGGGGGGGGTATGCGGTATTTTGCCGCTCCGTACCTTTCCTTGAGTTTGTGATGGGCGCGTGTAGCGCAGTCGGAGGAGACGCCGACTGTCGCCTTCATCCGATACCATGTTCCTGGTTCGGATTTCCCGCCCAGGCTAACCAAGCCTTCCACCTCTCCGGGATCGGCGAATTGATACAAGCCTTGTCTAGGGAGCATAAAGCGCTGACTTCTTCATCGGCTGGCCACCGCAAGTCATTGTATGGCCAAATACGCATTCAAATCGCCTCCACGACATCCCGTAGAAGTAGAATGCGTGGCGCATCCCAAAGGTGATTGAATAACGCCGAATAATTATCCTAGTGGAACGGGGGTATGAGGTATTTTGCCGCTCCGTCCCTTCCCTTGAATTTGTCCCAGAATTTTAAGTACTACCAGTTGATACGGTGGAGGATAATGCGGACTCAGGGAATGTGGTGTCGTGTCGTGGAATCCTTGGCTTATCTGTCTGTCTGTCACCTTAGTGTTGCCACTTCCCGACTAGGATAGATCCAAAGTTTTTTTTTATTAAAAATTTAGTTGTAATCAGTGTTAGAACATTTGACCAATACACATATGTAACAATCGATTGGCACAACCGTTCGATGCGGCTGGATTAATCTGCATCCGCCCTCCCCTCCTTCATGTAGTCCACATTATCGACTAGTGTCCAATCTCACCTGATAAGCGCGTCCATGTCTGTTTCGACTCTACCAGGCTTAATAAAAGGGGAAGTTTGACGTGCGTGAAAGAGATATATACACGTATACTGCCTGGTTCGTGTTACTGGTAACATTTCGCCGGTCGGTCAGATTTCTGCCGAGTGCTCGTAAATGTCAGTCACTCACAAGCCAGTTTAAACCGTGGAGCAGGGACTGACGGCGTTTTCGTGCGTTTTTCAACGATCGACAGATGTTCCCGATGTGCGTTAATGTAAGCGCGACCTTTGAGAGAGTGAAACACTTGAGGCGTTGGTCTATCTGCACACCTCGATTCAGCCGCGATTCTTGTTTGATTCGGAAATGAATCTCGATTGATAGTATGCATCGCCGTTCCCATTTTACACGGCTTTCACTTTAACCTTGGTTCTTTTTTCATTTAGACGAAGAATTTTCATTCTATGCTGGACAGTTTTCATGCTACCCTAGACATTTCTTCCGTTAAAATAGAAAAAGCATGACTGAAGAAAATGGCGACTAATATAGTGTTTGTCTAGCGGTTTGCCGTTGTATTCTGTTGCATTCTGATTTTATTTATTTGTTTTTGTTTTTTGATTATCTGGCTTTATCATCATGCCTGATGCAGCCTTATGTCGCCAGTTGAATATTTCGATCTTCAGTGCATTTAACGTCGTAAGATGGTCTAAGTCCTAGTTTATACTTGCACCGCTGCGCGGCGCGGCACGATAGTCGGGCTAGATATCGACCGGGCGGCGCGAAAAATCGATATCTATGGCGATCGCGGCGCCGCGCCGCGTAGCGGCGCAAGTATAAACTAGGGCTACGCGCCCGTTTTTGGTGTCAGCATTTCTCATCTCTTTCGTCGTTGTCCTACTGCTCATCAGTCAGGTCAGCGCTCAGATGCACTTGCTATGTTCCATTTTCACGTTAGTCTGCACATTTAAAAATTTGATGAAAATTCAAACATCATATCCACTCCTTGGGAAGAGTCGAATTATCAAATTGCAAAGAAAATCCAAGTATTTTTTCAATCAAAAAGTTATTTTTATCTTCATAGGGAGTGAGTAATCGTAGCGATTTCATCGAAGTCCGTTTTGTGTCGAATTTGCTTTGAAAAGCATCCTTCCAAAGCAAAGCAGTAATCTTTTCACTTCACCGAAAACTCATCTGCAACTGACCGCTAGAAGTTCCGAAACTCTCCTCGAATCAACTGTGTTCCATTGTCTTACGTAAGTTGGTCGTCCTCTTATGGTCGACCAGCATGTGCTCCTCCTTTCAGCAACAGACATTATGTCCCAACTTTTGGGGCTGTTTCCTTAGCTCGAGATTAGATACTCGTCTATCCTTTGTTGTCCTCCCATTTCACCGGAAGTTCACCCGCAGTTGACTGCTGGGGCTTCCAAGGTTCTCCCCGGCGCAGCTGTGTTCCATCTTCCTACATAAGCGCTGATTTATTGTGACGCTGTCGGTATAAATGATAGGACGGCGTTACTCAATCCTCTTTGGGATGCGCCACGCATTCTACTTCTACGGGATGATGTCGTTTAGATGATGTTGAATGCTTATTTGGCCATGCCATGACTTCAGGTGGTCAGTCTATGAACAAGTCAGTGTTTCACACTTCCCAGACAAGTCCGATACCAGTTCACCGACCCCGAAGGGATGGGGGCTTGGTTGGCCTGGGCGGGAAATCGGAACCAAGAGCAGGTATCGGATGCACGCAACACCGCGGCACCTCTTTCGACTGCGCTACACACGTTGTCAGTACAAACTCCGGAAATATATGAGTCACTGATGTCAATGCAAGTGCTGCTCTACTTGTAGTCTACAATTTGAAACTGTAATCGATATGCACCTTATATATACATGCAGTTGGTTGTAGGACCCTAGGAACTGCATAGGCCGGATTGATCAACAATTAAACCCGTGGGTATGTGGGGATTGAGGGGAAGCGTAAGATATGAGTTAGGTGGAGATATGGTAAGAGTCAGAGACGCAGGCTTCATCGTGGGTATCTCTATCCCTGTACCCGCGGGTCAGTCGTTGATGAATCCGGCAATCCGCCGCCTGAAATATGATGATAACGGGCATCGGTACTATCGAGGATTTTTCCTTAGGCGTGTACATGGAGCGTGAGCAGCCAATCAGAGGCTTTCCTTAAGTCTCCGCCCAGGGAATGGGCTCCTATAGTCCTGAATAGCATTCCTACTATGACTACATAAGTGGGCAACATACGGCAGTGTACGACCGTGAAACAACGATTCTGGCGGCGGGCACTTATGCAGTAGCCAGAAGTGGGTAGGATGAACAGGGACTGACGGCTACATCCTCTTCTTCGACGAGACCTGCTGCTTCAGGCCTTGAAGGTCAGTTGCCATTTGATTCACAGTCTCCATTAGATTCAAGAATGCCACCGTTTACTGAATCAACTGACCGACGACCTTCAAAGGCTGAAGCAGCAGATATCATGGAAGAAGAAGTTGTAGTCGTAACTCTCCGCTCGTCCTGTTAACTTGCTCCGCTAGAATTGCTGCTCCACTTTCGTACACTGCCATGTGAGGGCGCTTGTAGCGTGGTCGGAGGTGCCGGTTGTGCACACGATACCATACTGTTCTTGGTCCGGATTTCCCGCCCAGGCCAACGAACCCTTTCTTCTCTCCGGGGTCGGTGAATCGGCACCAGATCTGTCTCGGAAGGATAGAGCACTAACTTGTTCATCGGCTGGTCATTGTATGACCAAATGCGTGTTGAAATCGTTTCCACAACATCCCGTAGAAGTAGAATGCGTGGCGCATCCCAAAAGGGATTGAGTAACGCCGTCCTTTATCCTTTAACCTTCATCCTTTACATTGCTATATGTTACCCACTTCCGTAGGCATATCCATATTATTCGGGATCTAAGTAAAGGGGCCATTTCCCTGACGATGCTGATTGGCTGCTCCCATTCTATGTTCACGCCCAGGAGCATATCCTCAATAGTACCGTTCCCAGTTGTTATCAAGTGCCTGCAGTCTCTAGGATCGCGCAACGAACTGTACATCCGCGTATAGGACCCACATATGGGGGTAACTTTCGTGTGAAAGCTTTCGCTGGGGCAGTTTTCGTGCTGATTTTACGGGTACGGAGACCGACTTCGGGTAGCGGATCCATGGTAGCACAGTTCTCGGCGGCAGGAATCGGAGTCGGAGCTTTTGTGGGAGCCTCTTCCGCCGATGGAGGGCTAACCGAGCATTGATTGTAGTTGTGTTGCATTGAAAATGTAGACACGTACGTTTGCATCAGACGGCACACGAGCGAGAAGCGAAGCAGCGGCTGCAGCCAGCAGCCAGTTAGGCCTGGCCGACCGAGTGCAGAAGCCGCCGAGCGGCCAACGGGGACGACCTGGCTGCTGGACGCGAGGTGTGCGAGGCGAGCGTGAGCGTGAGCATGAGCTGCGCTTCGGGCCGGTGGAGAGGAGGGGGATGGAAGTTGGTTCCCCTCGTTCGGGCGCCTCGTCGCCCGTCGTCCATGGTCCTCCTCTCTCCCCGTCAAGTCGTTCTGTTCGCCTTCGGTGCGAGTTTTCCGTAGGATGCCCGCGTCAGATGGTGGAGCTGGCCGGCTTCTGGCCTTCTTCTATTCCTCCCCAACTCTGCATGTTTGCTCTGGCGCGTCATCGATCATCCATTCTCTCTCCCTCCTTCTCTCCCTCTCGGCGGCACTACACTTCGACCGCTGAGAGGCTCGAAATTCTCGCCTTCTTTTAAAACACACTCACGCTCACGCTCACATACACACACTCACACACATACACACACATCGCTCCCAAACACAGCAGACCGACGAAGAAGAGCCGGCGAAGCACTTCCCGTTCAACTAATCCTGTCATCCCTCGAACGACGTCTCTCTGCTCTCGTTTCCCTCCAAATCTGCTCATCCGCTAGTAGGAGAAGGAATCGTTGCATTACTTTCCGGCTCAATAATGGCCCGCTTCTCGCGCGGGAAGAGCAGCAGCAGCCTCGGCAGCGGCAGCAGCGTCTTCTCCATTTCAGGGCGTTGTAAAAGACACCAGACACCCTCTTATATGGGCGGACACTGGATCGCATGAAAAGCTCGCTGAATTGGCATAGCACATAGGTCGTGGATCGAGCTGGTTCTCGACTAGGAAAGCCGCTTAGGTTCAACTGAACGATTCACTGAAGCTGAAGGCGTGTTCGGGAACGAGCGGGACGTGTCCGGATTCGATTCCTCCAAACGCACTTCATTGTTCGGCGGCTAAGAAATGTCGTAGATGTTCCTAATCCGAGCGGCGCAACAGCCGCTTTTGTTCAGATGCGCTACAAAATATGGATGTTCCGTTCGAATCCCATGGGAGGTCGGCAGATTATTTCCAGTCTCTTCTGCAACCACATTCAAAAATTTGCCCTGATGTTCTGCCCTAAACCACTGGCGGGCCGCCGGCCAGCCAGCCAGCCAGCCAGCCAGCCGGCCGGCCTCTTCGCCGGCAGTCGTTGTCGTCGTCGAGTGCGTTGTCGAAGGATTCTTCGGCTAGATGCGGTGCAAAAATTTTCTCAGATTTTCGCCACATCGCTCGTGCGACAAAACGGCCTAGGCCAGCGAAGAACGCTGTGACGGCACAATTTGCTGGAACATTCCTCCTACTTAGTCTCTAGCGTCACTCCAAGTCCTTGATTTTTCCCGCAAAATATGCTGGTTTAGGCGGAGTTTTGAGTGTCATTCTTACGTTATTCCTACTAGCTTACCTCACGTCATAGAGGACTTGAAACAAGCCGGAGATTTGTCGTTATCTTCTCAGGTCATGAATTCGACCAAATTCGTGAAATTCTATGAGCATTGCTAATCAGTCAGCCTTATACATACCATTTTCACGTCGAACATAACACTTTTCGAATCGAATTGGGCACGTTTCAAACCAATTTGGACACTCTTCTTAGCTAGCACACGACTTTTGAAATCAAGACGAGCAAACGAGCTTTTTCTACATTAAGCTAGAGACTCTCTAAAAAATAGAATAATTTTTTGTTCAAGAAAAATTTGGTACGACTTTTTGAATTTTTTTCAACCACCCGAATGAATCATCCTTACTGTATATAAATGAGGTGTATTAAATAGCTGAGTAAAATTTTATTTTTTGAGAAAAAAACAATGAATTAAATTTTGTTTTAAAACGCTACAAGGCAGCAATCATATAGCGCATTAAAAGACCGTATGAGGTCGTGCACTCGAAAAGCTTGTCTCTATTTTTATTTGATTGATAGTAGAAGTGCTGCTTACATGAAGCAACAAAGGGAGAATATGTGTGTTCCTTACAATTGTTTTTCTGGTATCGTTTACAAGTGTGAAACTCAGTGGAAGCAGAAATGTTTTTATCATTCGAATAAAAATCACTACGTCTTGGACGAGAGCATGGCGCAATCTCTTTTTCGGCACTAACAAAGACCATATTCCTGCTCTTTAAAATATCTTTAAACTATTATTTTCCTCAAAATTTTCAAAGAATTTTCTAAACTTTCGAACAATGTCACTTATTGGGTACGCGAATTGCAACTTCAAAGAAATTGTACTAAAAAAACTTGAGCAGGAAGTTATTTTAACGTTTTGATGAGTCTCTAGGTTAATGTAGAAGCAGCTCATTTCTATTTAGAAGAGTTCGCTCTGATTTCAAAAGTCTTAGGCTATCTTAGAAGAATGTCCAATATGACTCGAAAAGTGTCCTGTTTGGTTTGAAAATCATCGTATTCGACGTGAAAATTGTGGGATGTGTGATGCGCCATGCATTCTACTTCTGCGAGATATCGAAAGGCAGATTGAACGCGTATTCGATTTATACAGCGATTTGCGGTGGCCAGCTAATGGAAAAGTCAACGTTGCATTTCTTCCTGACACGTCTGGTACCAATTCACGGACCCCGGACGGATGTAAGGCTTGATTGGCCTATGCGGAATCCAAACCAAGAACCTTTATTTGAGAGCACGTAGCAGCCGGCACCTCCTCCAACTACGCTATCACCCTCTCACATATTAGTCGTATTGGTAATGTTTATTTGATATTTTCATTTCTGAAAAACCAGTACTTCCCACTTTTTGATTCTATTTTATGATTATTATTCAGAATATACTTGTGGGCTAATAAAAGGTCGTGAGTTTTTATTTGCAGGGATGGTTAAACTGGCCAGCGTCATCTTTCTGTGTTCATCCACACTGAATTCGAAAAAAAGGGTTAATAGCTCTCGTAATAGAAGCTCTGCTTCATTTCACGTCATTAGGATGACGAGATGCGAATGGAACTAGAGGCTGGTTCCTGTTCGCATTGCAACATAGGGCTTTTCTAACCGTACTGATAGATATATCATTAGAGCTCATCACTACAGCACACTGGCGCAGTCGGAGGAGACGCTGGTTGTCGCATGCACCCGATACCAGGTTCCAGGTTCGGATTTCCCGTCCAGGCCAATCAAGCCTTCCATCCCTCCGGGGTCGGTGAATTGGTACCAGATTTGTCTGGGAAGGATAGTGCGCTGACTTGTTCATCGGCTGGCCACCGCAAGTCATTGTATGGCCAAACACGCGTTCAAGTCGCCTTCACGACATTCCGTAGAAGTAGAATGCGTGGCGCATCCCAAAAGGGATTGAGTAACGCCGTATTAATCCTTTTTTCAGTCTGAAGGAGACGCAGGCTGTTGTCTGCATACGGAATCAGGGCGCTTGGTTCATGTCCCTCCAAGGGCAACCAGGCCTTCCATCCTTTTACTGTCGGTGAATTTGCTCCAAAACTGTCTCGGATGGATGCTGACGTCCTTATCCACTGGCCACCGTACATAGACGTTATATAGGCCAAATACGCCTCTGGGATACCTCGTTGAAGTAGAGTGAATGACGCATCCCGCAAAGGGATTGAATAAAAGAGGCATTTATCATATATCCCTTCCAAACGCGGATAAGGAGAATTATGGTTGTAGTGCTCCTGAGTTGGAGCAGGTAGCGCAGTCGGAGGGGGCGATGACTCCTGTGTGCACCTTGAAGCAAGACGTAACGGATCAACCAAGAATTTCATGCCTCCGGGGTCAATGTATAGATGGCAGCCTTCTCCGTGAAGGCTTAACCGCAAATCATTGTAAACGCTGAAGACGTCGCGAATGCATGGCGCACCTCAAAAAATGATTACTGCCGACCATTGTCTTTTTTTCAGTTAGTTTTTATCTAATTCATTCCTTGTTATTGTGGTTTCTATTCTTCTGAATGGTTCACGTGTGCACGTTTGTAAAGCAGCTGTCTAAAGTAATTGAGGATTTTTTTAAGCTCTCGCGTTTGCTGAAAAAAACACCTACAATAAAATTTTACGCTATTGTATTCTTTTCCTGCATTAAAGCTGGAGACCGCTGGTTTAGTCTGTTTGTGAATTAGTCCGGCAAATCTTTTACCTCAAACTTGGATAACTAAACCCAACACAATTATTTCAAACGCAGAATATAAAAGCGTTAGGATGCTTAAAAATAGTGGAATGCAATAAAAATAAAGGAGAAAATCGGGAATGAGTGTTAGCTACATGCAGTGGTGCTTACACTCGTTCCTGATTGTTTCATGTTTTCTCTTTTTCCCTTGGAATTGTTGCTTTTTAATCCCTCATGCCGCATGAGAAGGTCGTTGTATGCATATAGAATCTGGTTTCTGTACGTAAAACAATTATCTATCGCGATTCAATGCTCACAGCTCCGTTTCTCCTTCATAACTGATTTTTGTTGTGTGTGTTTTTTGTTGTTGAAGTGCTCGTCGTCGAAGACATTTGCGAGCTGATTTAATACACATGCTACGAGTTCTTGGAAGTCCACACGATCTTTGTATGGGAACCGACCCCTATAAGCATATTGGATTCTTGGACGCGTGGTAGCGCAGTAGGAAGGGTTGTGTGCTGTCGTCTGCAACTCGAATAAGGTTCCTGGTTCGAGTTTCTAACCTATACCAACAAATCAACCAATCTACACCTTTGGGATAGTTGATTCCGTACTAGGTTTGTCTGGGAGTCACAGGTCATTGTGTGGGCCGAATAAAGGACAAAACGATAAAGGACCGCGTTAGTCAATTCATTTCGGGGTGCGCCATGCACTCTGCTTCTACGGGAATCGTGAAATCGATTTGAATGCGTATTTGGCTTACTATGATTTGCTGTGGCCAGCCGATGAGCAGGTCAGTACCCGTAGCCTTCCCGGACAAGTCTTATATCAATTCAGCGATCCTGAAAGATGGAAGGTTTGGTAGGCCTGGGCGAGAAATCCGAACCAAGAACCCAGTATCGGGTGCAAGCCGGCACCTTCTCCGACTTCGTTCCACGCGCTGCTTATGGCATTCAAAATGCTTCCACGACGTCCCGTACAAGTAGAATGTGCGGCGGAATCTCAAAAGGGATTAACTCGCACTGACATTTATCCTTTACATTGAATTCTTGATAAATTTTTTTTAATTTTAAATAACTAAATTCATCATCGTCATTTTAATGTGCTTGTCCCGCTTGGTGGCGGAGTTCGCCCTTCTGGTGTTGTGACTCCAATTCTCCTGATTACACCCTTTACCGGGATGAGTACCATCTGTCTTCAAGTCCAATTACAACGTTTCTAGCGAATGTGTTTTTTTATTTGTAGAAAAGTTCCCGTAAAAATAGTAATTTGACTGGAATTTTCAACTTCTTTCAAAGTCTGCGTATCCTTCTGGACCACGGGTGCACATTTAACGTTAATGATTTAACGAATTAATGTCATTTTTCATTAAAATCTTTCTTAGTGACTTGAACGAAAACTTCAGAAATTTACCGGAATTTTTAACGAACTTTTTTCTCGATATGTTTATTACTTTTCCTCGTAGACGTTCTAATATTGCAGCCCCCCCCCCCTCCGGCCGTTATCACTGCTCCTGAAAGCTATTGAAGTCAGCATGTGTCAAGCAGAAACAATCCGTTCTAGTAGAGTCGCAAATTGCGAAGGGATATCGCGCTCCAATGTCAATCGGTTGGAGTTTGACCTAAGGGATTGCTCTGCGCTACTTTTCCTGAACGTTAAAATTCCAATGATGTGCTTAGTTCTTTCGGTACTTGGCGGGCTGGTGCCAGCATCGGGATTGTAGATGCTCGAAGAACAGTCATACAAAACAGTTTTGCACAGAACGAAGGAGTTTATAGAATTGCCTGATTAAATGCATTGCCGGTGTGATGTAGGCATCAACCCACGAAGTACCGTTCTCTCGAGTGTTTTCCCGTATCTGTTCTTCTTCCACATTCGGAAGATAATTTGTAGCGGAAAGCTGGTTTATTCTGCTGTCCACACTTTATTAGTAGTAAATTCTTAATGTTGAGCGCGTGTAGCGCAGTCGGAGGAGGCGCCGGCTGTCGCGTGCACCCGATACCAGGTTCCTGGTTCGGATTTCCCGCCCAGGCCAACCAAGCCTTCCATCCCTCCGGGGTCGGTGAAATGGTACCAGACGTGTCTGGGAAGAATAGAGCGCTGACTTGTTCATAGGCTGGCCACCGCAAGTCACTGTATGGCCAAATACGCATTCAAATTGTCTCCACGACATCCCGTAGAAGTAGAATGCGTGGCGCATCCCAAAAGGGATTGAGTAACGCCGTCCTTTATCCTCTGTCCTTTAAATTCTTAATGCTACATGGCAGCGTGTTGCGCTGCGTTCGTTGGACTTTGGACTTGAGACGTTTTTCCCGATTTTTCAATTGAAATCGTAGTTCGCGGTTAATTGTATTTTTTGACGAAATTGAATGATTCACCGGAAATTTAACGAAAAAATTCCGTTAAAAATCGCCAAAACATTTAGCGCTCAGAGCCTTGTGTCCCATGGCCACATGGCTGATTTCCATGTCGCGGTGGAGTTATTCGTCAATTCTCAAAATGAGGCCCTATTTTTGTTGCCAAACGAATGGAGTGGAGTGGAGTGGAGCTGTGGGTGTGTGTGTGTGCGTGTGTGTGTGATGAGTAGGTGGTGGTGGAAAGCGCTGGACTAAATGGGGGCCGCCGTTGCCGCCGCCGCCGCTGCAGCGGCGGCGACGAAACTCTGCCCCCCCCCCCCCCCCAACACGCAGCACAAGTATTCAATCGGCCCCGCGCGATTCTGAATTTGAGACGAATGCATGACACGCTTCCTCGTCGTGTGTGTGAGTATTGATCAGTGTCGATGGCCTCTTCGTTGCGTTTCCAGTTTTGGAGCTTCCTGCTGCTTTCGTTTCAGCCCTTGTCTCGTAGACCTTCGGAAAAACTCGGCCAGCATGGTTCATCAAGTCCAGTTCATTCTCTTCTTCTCGTTTTTTCTACTATTCTTTCTCTCTTCTTCGAGATTCACGTGGGGTTCGTGGCTCAGATTTACGCAGGTGTTCCCATTTTGTTGTCAATTTTGTTGCCCTTAAAGGATAAGGATAAAGGACGGCGTTAGTCAATCCCTTTTAGGATGCGCCATGCATTCTACTTCTACGGGATATCGTGGAGGCGATTTGAATGCGTATTTGGCCATACAATGACTTGCGGTGGCCAGCCGGTGAACAAGTCAGCGCATTATCCTTCCCAGACAAGCATGGTACCAATTCACCGACTCCGGAGGGATGGAAGGCTTGGTTGGCCTGGGCGGGAAATCCGAACCAGGAGCCTAGTATCGGGTGCACGCGACAGTCGGCACCTCTTCCGACTGGGCTACACGCGCCCGTTGCACGTAGCTGTTATATTATATTATCAATTATCCATTACATCTTTATGATTCCCTGCAACTATAAATAATAAAATAAGGATAAATGACGGCGTTACTCAATCCCTTTTAGGATGCGCCACGCATTCTACTTCTACGGGAAGTCGTGGAGGCGATTTGAATGCGTATTTGGCCATACAATGACTTGCGTTTTCCAGCCGATGACGAAACAACGCTTTATCCCTCCCAGACAAGTATGGTACCAATTCACCGACCCCGAAGGGATGGAACGCTTGATTGGCTTGAGCGGGAAATCCGAACCAGGAACCTGGTATCGGGTGCAGGCGACAGCCGGCATCTCCTCCGACTGTGGTACACTCGCCCACAACTGTAAATAAAGGAAAGGAAAGGAAAGAAAAGAAACAATTTTGTGCAAAAGCGGCCCCTACCTGGTTTCGCCCCTTATTTGAAAGGTTTTCATACACAGTCGCCACTTAGTCTGGAATTATACTTTGATTACATTACGTTCTTGCCGCCTTGTACTACTTGTTTTTTAAACTTTGTTAGCCGTTCTGTTCTGACTAAATTTCTAGCGTCTGGCTTAACAACGTAAGAAAATTTCATATCATATTATCTGTAACAGAATTAGATTGAACTGTGGGAGGTGTTTCTGTTTCTGTTTGGTTTCTGTCCTGTTTGGTTGAGCTGCTCCTACTGCTACTTCAGTTCGGACGCAAGTGTCGCTGAAGACTCAATTTTTACCCACTTCAACCGTTCTTTTTTGAAAAGCTGCGAAATTGTCTTATTCGCCAGTTAGCGGCAACACTGACTTGTCCTGTGTATTTTGAGGTTTACCATTGAAAAAATCGGCCCATGTCGTGACGGTGGCCAGCATTCGAAGGCGGGAGCGCACCATCCAATCATAGCCAAGTAAATCACCGATCGAACACACCGCTGGGAAGGGTGCCGTCGGTACACCCCTCTCGAAATAGCACGCCCATTCGATGCAATCTGATTGGCTGGCGCTTTCTCATCTCTCAATGCTGTCCTCATTCGCGACATGAAAGTCTGTCAATTAGAAGTTCACACAGTTCTCAGTTTATTACATTTGCAGAAGATTTTTTTAAATTTTAAATTTTTATTTTTATTCACAACAAGAGAAAGTAATTTGAAGAAAACGTAGATTAGCATACAAGAACAAAGCACCAAATTGAGAATGATAGATCAACTGGAACTGATTTTGAATATTGTTTTTTGCTAACCGCTGTTAAAACTGTTGAATTCTTTTTTTAAATAAAGATTTTGGGTCTCACCATTATGTGAGTTCAAATTCTCAGTTTTTGCTAGGAATTCGACTCGAATTACAGTCGAATTCGACTTTTCCGTCTTTTGTGACTGTGAATACCTAACTTTACCGGTGTTTTTATATTTTTATTCATACCTTCAAATGCCGAAAATATTATGAAAAATATCATAAGTGTCATAAAATCCCAATATCAATATCAAAAGTATAAAGTTGACATGGCAATAATAATTAAATGCCGGAGAATCTTGGCCTCGCCCTCTAATGCAGCACGGAAATTACAATTTTTGAAAAATTCCTGGAACCTTCGTTCAAAACCTGTTTAGCACTTCAGGTGTCTCATACATACTCGCTTAATGATCCGTTCGGAATGCTGAAGAAATCGTCCATGACTCTTTCTACGATTACAGACACCACGTGATAACAAGCGGTGGTTAGGAAAAGATCTGACTCAATGTGATAAAAACTCTTCCTCAATTTAATGTTTTAATTTATTGATATCGTGAATGCTCTGTTCGATCAAACAGCGCTGGTGCCCGGAAGACAGAAGGTGCGGGTTCGAGTCCCGCCTGGCATAAGAGTTTTGATCGCGACTAAACATCCTGCTAACAGCTTCTATCTTCTATTTACAACAGTCGCTCTGGGCTTAAGCAAAAACTTTTAATCTCAACGTATTATTAGTGTAGTACATATGGTTGGGGCGCGTGTAGCGCAGTCGGAGGAGGCGCGACTGTCGCGTGCACCCGATACCAGGTTCCTGGTTCGGATTTTTCGCCCAGGCCAACCAAGCCTTTTCCCTCCTGGGTCGGTGAATTGGTACCAGACGTATCTGGGAAGGATAAAGCGCTGACTTGTTCATCGGCTGGCCACCGTAAGTCACTGTATGGCCAAATACGTATACATATCATATACATAAAAAATATCGTCTCCACGACATCCCGTAGAAGTAGAATGCGCTGGCGCATCCCAAAAGGGATTGAGTAACGCCGTCCTTTATCCTTTATTTTATACATATGGTTGGAATTCCTTAAAACATTCAAGCAATTTAGCTCGAGAATGACGAAGAAGACGCATTGCTTTCCGCTATCATCTTCCGTTTGATTTTTTCACGTAAATTATGTAACACTGGTTTTATAGCAATTCTAGTCTAAAGAAACTTTATGGTCAAGTTTTTGCGTAATTTGGTCTCTTTGTGCGGCTTTACTACCTAGTTCTCGTCTTTATGAAAATGTGGTAAACGACAGACTCTGATCTTTCGTTTTATATAATTAAGTGGAAGACGCAAAGGTCGGCATTCGTCAGTTCTTTGGGGATGCGCCACACATTCTACTTTTGCGGGATATCGTTTAGGCAGTTTGAATACGTATTTTACCTATTAAATACTGGCGGTGGCCAACCGATGTACAGGTCGAAAAGGTTTCGTACCAATTGATGGCCCTCGGAAGGATAGATGGCTTGGATGGTCTGGGCGGGAAATTCGAACCTAGAACATTGACTCGAAGTGCATGTGAAAACCAGCGCCTCATCAGACTGCACTACCATGCGCCTCTCTTTATCGTCTCGCAGAATAACTAGCAACGGTTTAGGTTGGTCTTACTTAGACTGAACCGCTCAAGTAGTGAGCGTATCCGAATAATTCGTTGTCTTTCGTTTTTTCTCTCATCGAAGGGTGATCCCGTGGTCGCGAAAGCCACGAAATAGCACAAAGTTTGCTTTCAGTTTCAAAATCAACAGAAAATCTGTCCATGCAATTTCCGTGCTTCTTCTCATAGCGCTTTGCAACATTGCTCGCATTTTTCAGTGGAAATGAAGACACTTTCTACCGCTGTGCAAACATGGGCGAAGAAAAGCTGGGCAGCAGCGAACTTTTGGTCTCAAATTTCAAATTTCTGGTGATCTGGCTGTAAGAAAGGATATTTGAAAGCTTTGCTGGTACTTGTGGGGATGTTGCCCCGCGAGCACAGGGAATACTTTGGTTGGATGGCACCTGTACCTCCTGTCGATCTGTTGGTCAATGAGTTGCTCGAGCGGGCGTCAGTAGTGTCTCCATTCGTCCCTGTTGTGTGCCAGAGTGCTCCAATGGATCCCCTTCGCTCGAAGAAGACGAACACCGGCGTATGTCGTTCGTTCAGGGCATTCAAGGAAATGTCCGTCCAACGCTACACTTTAGCGAACGCGAAGTTCAACTGCGTTTGCGTCGGCTTTCGTAGCAGAAATGTGTACCCATTTGCGTGCATCTGTAATGGGATGGTCTCTAGGGTTACTAGCTGGAGCATCCACAAGCTTTGCCCTGCTCGGACAGGGACATCGAGCTGCAGCTGGAGCAGCGTCATAGCTCGTTTATTCAATATGCCTCAACAGTGATGCGCTGGTGATAATGTCTATGTGATGCGACACGTATTGTTCTTCTTCGGAATATTGTCGGTGCACTTTGAGTCTATATATCATCACGACTACACAGTGCGATGTGATAACCAGATGATGGTTTTCGACGTTCTATGAGAAACCTGGTAGCATTCACCGACGCCTGAGAAATGGGACGCTTGGGTGGCCTCGGTGGACCCGAACCATGAATCGATTTGGGATGTGTGTGTGACAGGCGACGATTCTTCCCCGACTGCGCTACACATCCCCCGATTCCCTTCTCAGCTTGTTTAATTCTGGTTATAGGTACTGACTGAGACTTTTTCAGCACGGTACTACGAATGCGCTGCGTATTCTAGAGCGGTGTACTATTTTCGTTCTAACAGCCCTTTTTCCAACGAGATCGTTCTAGGACCTCTCTAGTACCAAAAAGGAGGGAATTTCCTCTATTTTTTCTTCTGTGGCATAGGTTTGCTGAACAATATGGTGAAGGGTTCGATTCGGCAACCGGACCCATGTTTGAGATGAGGCTGAAAGCGTCCACTGTTTTGGTGTTTCCTTTTCAAGTTCCTTCCATTATGTAGGATGGAGGCGTGGTAGCGCAGCCGGGAAAGGTGCCGGATGTCTCGAACACTTCAATGAAAGGTTCATCAATCGGATCCGGTTTAGTTTCAAGCCAACCAAGCCTACCATCTCGCTCTGGGTTCGGTGAATTAGTACAAGGCGTGTCTGAGAAGGAAAAAGCACTGACGTGTTCATCTGCGGCATACTCATTCAAGATGCCTCCACAATATTCCGTCGAAGCGGAATGTAAGGCGCATTCGGCAGAGGGATTGACTAACGCTGATCATTGTCCTTTATCTTTGCGCGTATATAGTTAGAGAACGCGTAAACTGGAAAGTATAGTTGTACTTGTTCGAATGTTCGAATAATTGCTGGTTTTCGAATACTCGAAACTTCCTGAATTTCGATTTTCGTTCGAAATCGAACACTCGAAAAGCAAGAAGCTTCGAATTCGAATAATATAATACAATAAGTTCTTCGAATAGTTATTCGAATAGTCGAATAAGCACAACTGTACTGGAAAGGTAACTAGTTTATGTTCATATGTAGCGTTATAATATTGTGCTTGAAAGGTGCTTTTTTTAAGCAAATTTTTCCGACAAACGAAAACCTCTTCTTATTTGACTTTTTGGTTTGAGTCTTGGAGTGAAGTCGACAAATTTACTTGAAATTTGAGCGCCACATCAGGAGGAAATGTTTTTCGGGAATTTAGCAAGTAGGATTGGTTTTAGGTGCTTTGTATTGGATCCAATAGTGAAGAAGAATTCTTACCCATGATAGACGACAGCTCAATGGAGTTAGTCGAGGAAACTCCCAAGCTACATATATTTGCTACCAATTTGGTACAGGAACCTGAGAACTGTTCTTAGCAGCCATTTTAGGCTATCTTCAAAGCTCATGAATAAAGAAAATGTCTGATTATTTAGCGGTCTTTCGTTCTAAGACCTTCTAGAATAACATGTGGATGTCTGTGTCAGTGGGACTCTGTGACTCCTTTTTTGTATTATTGAGAACAAGATGTTTTAATAGCTGATATCCATGCTGCTAACAGGCCAACACGGAAGGAATGGAAGGTTCAGTTAGCCTAGGCGGAAGCCACAGAACCATCAATCGATACGGGGTATATGCAAGAACCGGCACCTCTCCGGCTACGCTACACGTCACCAAAGATGAGAATATGAGTGCGAAATGCGAAGACATTTTACAAATGTGCTTCCACCGATAAAAAGAAAAATTCGTGTCTCGCTCGACAATGCAGAATAGCATTTCGTGGTTTTAACCATAATACAATTTCATTGCTTCCGTGTTGTTTGCTTATTTCATCAAATCTGTTTGAATGCTCCTATTTTTTCGAAATCTCTGAGAACGTTTCTCAGAGAACAATCTAAGCAACGATATGTCTAAATGAAACCTAGAACTCCTTACGATTTCGACAGCCTAGATATCCACAACCATAAGGATTTTAATGAAATTTTTTATCGCAGGATCTCTGCCAAACATGGCAGGCTTTTCCGTTATTTTCAGTGCAATGTTTGCGTTCTGTGTTTCTTCTGTTCTGTTTGTCGTTTTGTGTTTGTAAAATTATGCTAACTGATATCTATGAGCTGGGTGTGTGATAGCGCAGCTGGAAGAGGCGCCGGGTGTCGGGTGCACGCTATCGATTGTCTTAGTTTGGCGGTTCCTGCTCTGGACAAGCAAGCCTTCCATCCCTCTTTGGTAGATGAATTGCTACCAGAAATTGAAGTCCGTCAACTGTCTGCCGTCAACTGCTTACTTGCTCTCTTTGACCGCGGTAACCAAAAATACCAGATGAAGCCACGTGGAGGTTAAACCGATCAACAGTCGACCACAAACTTGGGTAATCAAACCATTTATCGTGAATTTAATATAATAATTACAACAGAATAAACCAACCGATGATGAAGGCGTTAAACGGAACCTGAGGGCAATGCGGAGAGGAAGATTAAACAGAATAACATACGGCAATCATCTACATACTTGCATATTTGTGTAAAAAAGAAGTGTTTACAGTCGCCCCATGCGTTTAATCTGCCATCTCTCTGCAAGAACCCATCTTATTATTATGAAATTCCTTAGCTTTAGAAGACGATTTGTTGTCACTAGACTTATCTGGGAAAGGTCGGCTGGCCAGCACAAGTTATAGTGTTATATTGCAGGTTAAGCACGCATTCAAATGGCCTTCAAGACGTATCGTAGAAGTGGAATGCGTGGCGCATCCCACAGAGGATCGAATAATGCCATCCTTTATTCTGAACATAAGAGCTAAACGTGACGAGCGTTGCTGTACGACCTAGCAGCTTCCTGTTGAAGAGTTTCTTCTGCCCATAGTGGACATGTCGTGTTCTGCGTACCTGCCTCCGTGCAACATCAGCTCCGGGCAGACCGCACGAAGAAAAAATTGACCCGCGCCACTTTTTGAGGCGAAGATTTCGGGCCTAATCGATGCGAGGGTGCTGGAAAGCTGCTCAGAGAGCGCTTTTTCAAAGGCGAAGCTGCTGAATGCTACTCAATTGGAACTAGGGCGGCATATCTGAGGTATAGCGACGCCAGCAGCCTCCTGCCTCGATTCCGACTGACCGAGTTCGTCTTGTCGAGTCGATTTGCTGAAACATGCAACTCTAGCCACTTCATATCTGTGGTAGATGAAGGCCAGCTTTCCATTCAGTGCCTTAGATTCATAGGAATGCTATCCTTGCTCTCAGAAAAGCTCATTCATTGTGACTGCCCGTTTATTCAATTTTCAACGACTTTTTGACCGTTCTATTCCGCCGTCGCATAATTTGTGCTTTGCCACACTTGCGATGATTTTGCGTGATTATTCGTATTTCCTTCGAAAAATTTCTGCGCGAACTCGGGGGTATTGTGAAAGATTTTCAAAACTTCGATCAAGAGCATCAATAGGCATCCAAAGCTTGTTAAGGAGTGTTTTTTCAAAGGAGTTCGTTTAAAATTCGGACCACTACCTTCTTCGAGTATCACCTCTTGTTCAAATTGGGAGACATATGTAGCGGGCAATAGGAGCAGATTCTACTCTGAAGTGGCCACGTGATAGCGCAGTCGGAGTTTGTGTCGACTGTCGCTGACATTCCGGTTCAAGGTTGTTGGAACGGATTTCCCACCCAGGGCAACCATGCCTTCCATCCCTCTGGGGTCGGTGAATCGGTAGCAGATTTATCTAGGAAGGACAAATAGCTCACTTGTTCATCGGCTGACCTTCGTTAGTCATTGTGTAGACAGAAGGTGGTTTAATTACCCAAGTTTGAGAACATTCCTCAACCACATCGATACACGGTCCAGGATCAGGATGTCCATCTAGGAAGGATACAGGTATGTTAGCTAGATCTCTCATCCGTCCCCTCCCTTACTGATGAGCACAGGGGGATGGATACTTCTTGGTTTGGTTTTCGTATAAGGGCCCGCGCGAAACGAAAACCAAACTATCTCTTTCCTTTTTCATTTATTTGCATGCCTTGGTTCTTTTCTTTCCTTCTATTCCACGATATCCCGTAGAAGTGGAATGCGTGGCGCATCCCTAAAAGGAATTGACTGAAGACAACATTTGTTCTCTATCCTTATTTATGAACCCGAGTTTTCTTAAACGAGTTACCATATATTTGCGTGGAATACGCACCTACTAAGTATCGGAACCTTTTGTTCAATTTCTTGCATTTGTCTCTTTGTGAAGTCAAGGTTCGATGTTTTCAATCGCTATTGATTAGTCGATCCATACTGTTTATTTTCTCAGAGTCCATCTAACGGCCATAATATTCGCTTCAATCGATAATGAAAGGTTATTTGATTATGTATGCGCCGCCTTGTCAGACGCTATCTACTACTCCTTGCCTTTCCTTCCATTTTTTCTGTGCTATCGGGGAATTCTGCTTGGGCCTATACAAGGAGCGCGTTCACGGGGCACTGGCCAGTCACATACTTCATGCGCAGCTGAACGAGGTGCATGATTGGTTGACGCTCCCTTGCACTCACTTCTTGTACACACCCTGGCCTATTCCCCTTGTTCCTTCCATTCTTCGTGATGTCACCAGTGACTATAGCGCTTGTTTAGAAAGGAATATCAATCAATCGCTATTGATTGGTACATTGACGGTGTGTCCATCTATTGCCAAACCTTTACACTAGGAAACATCTCATACTTTTCTATGTCGAATGGCTAACTCTAGGCAAGGGTCGATGTTGTCTAGAGCTATCGACAAGCAGATCAATATTGTTTCCTTGCACAGAAGTCCGATTAACGCCCATAATATCCATTTCGATCGATAATGATCGGTTATTTGATCCTGCTATGGTGCTGCATAGCACATGAAATCTAGTTGACGCTGATCTTAATCCTTTACTCTTTGTAGTCTTCGGCGTGTGTCCAGCGGCCATCAATTTTGCGCGGATGCACAAACAGACCGACAGACTCTTTTGCGTACGGCAACATCTTACGAAAAACAAAAACAACGATAAAACATAATTCTCTTTCTGTTTTTTTAATGCACTTGTCGTTCTTCACATGCATCTCCATTTCATTCAGCTATGCTGTTCATGAAGAAAAAAGCAAAGTCAGCGGCCGAAAAAGCGGTAATAGGTCTTATTCGGTGCATCACGCCGAACTTTTTACGAATTGAAAGACAATTTCTGGCTCGCTTAAAGGAAGCTTTTCCTGTTTGTTAGGCAAGACTAAATGTCTTCAACTGAGGTGACTTTACGTTATGAATATTCAAACACTAAAAGACGAACAGTTGTCCGATTTTTTTCGAGCTATTACTTCAGATATTTCAGAGAGCGAAGCTGGAATTAAGAGTTCGAACCGCTGGTGGTCTCGAGACGAGCTAGACCTTCAACTTTTGCACTTGTGAAAGCCGCTCTGTCAGAATGAGGCAAACGTGCTCTTGAGTAGGATTAAGTCCAGTGGAGCGAACGTAAAGGTCACAAAGTGGATGGGGAATTCATGCCTCGAAAAAGCATCGTTTGAAAAAAATTGATTCGAATTCCATGGCTTTTGTGCTATCGAAGTTCACGTACTGTCAAATATTGCGGTGCGTGTAGTCCATTCATTATCACACAGAATAATTTTATAACTCATTGATGACGGACTGCACATTATTTTTGGTGGTGTTCCTTGTTCTCAATTATATTCCGTTTTTCAGTAGAGCGCAATGGGGTGAGGCGCAGGGTGTTGTCGGCATTCCGAATCGATTCAAGGTTCAGGTCTTGCCCAGGCCAACCAAACCTCCCATCCCTCCGAAGTCGGTGATTTGGTGTTAGGCTTGTCTTGGAATGAGTAAATGCTGACATATCGACTACGTCATCATTTTTCTTTTCTATTTTCTAGCGTGGGCGTGGGCGCGTAGAGCGCAGTTGGAGGAGGTTCCGGCTGTCGCGTGCACCTGACACCAGAAGCCTGGTTCGGATTTCCGCCCACGCCAACCAAGCCTTCCATCCCTCCGGGGTCGGTGAATCGGTACCAGGATTGTCTGGGAAGGATAAAGCGCTGACTTGTTCATCGGCTGGCCATCGCAAGTCATTGTATGGCCAAATACATATTCAACACACCTCCACGACATCCAGTAGAAGTAGAATGCGTGGCGCATCTCAAAGAGGATTGAATAACGCCGTCCTTTATCCTTTATCATTTTATTTTCTAGCATCCGCATGCCAATGTATAGGCGCAATACGTAATGTACGTCGACGATATCTCATAAAATGCGTGGCCCACCCTAAAATGGATTAACTAACACTTTGATCCTTTTTTGTCCTGCAGTTAAGTCGTGTGATAATGACATTATTTATTTATTTTTATCACATCATGTGTTCATTATTTATATAAATGAACATTACTTGCTCAAACTACTGCAAAAGGCAAAACCATCGTTTCTATCACATGCCTTCCCATTTTTCCTCTAACTGCAAGTTTTTTCATTTTTCTTATTGTTTTTAATTTTCTACTCTGCTGCGCTTGATTTCATTTTTGTGGTCTTCACTGTTTGTAAGGCGTTATGCAAAGCTCATTCACGGCGTGACGCGACGTGACCATACTTGTCGATATCGATCCGTCTCTTGACACAATCAATATGCTCGCTCATTAGCTCGTGCTGCGATGGAACTCTAAGCAGCCCCAATAGTCTTGATTTCTCTTACTTGTTTTTCTTGACGATTATTCCTATGGCAGTTTCATCTTTATTCTTCTTTTTATATATCTCATACCTATGCGCATTTTGCTATTCAACTATGTAGTCGATGTCGATGTATTTTTTTAAATTCTTGAGTGGAGGTCGTGCTGCTATCCTTCATTTTTCGGCGCTTATATTAAACAACTGTGTACGGTGTGATCTACTGGTCAACATCGGGTGAACTTCCGGTGAACTGGAACGGAATTTACTTTTCTATGAAATGGACCAATTCCTGTCCGATTTTCACGCGACTTTCCTCCGGCGGTCCAGCGGGTTTCTAACTAACACTGTTCTCAGTTTTCTTCGCCTTAGGCCGGGGGCATACTTCCATCGCCGCGATGCCATCGCGGCGCTCAGTTCATGGCCATTCCGCCGCACGCGGCCGAATAGTCAAAGAAAACCTCGCCGCGGCCGCCGCAACAGTGGCGGTCGGCATGCGCGATGGCTTCCCGCGCCCATCGCGGGCATGGCATACTTTTTCGCGCCGCGCGCGGTGTTTAGCGTTGATCCTGGACGGATCGCCGTCGCGCTCCCTTGCAGAGCGATGGGCGATGCGACGAGCACAGAGAAATTCAAATTCTTTCGCGTCGCTCTGCAAAACTCATCGCCGCGATTCAATCGCGGCGACGGGAAGTATGCACGAGGCCTTAGACGCTAGCAGCGATCAGGTGGGAAGGCTAACTATAATTCACCGCTAGGTGAACATAACTTCACCTGGAGTAGAACTAGCCACTTTAGGCGTGAGTTTGAAATGAGTTAAAACGTGCCAGTAATACGTTTAAACTCCCGGTATACTGATTTCGTTGAACTTCAGTTGAAATACTCTCCATCAATTGGTCAGTTTTTCTGGTGACCTATAGTTATTTCTCCAGTTGATCGCTCTAATTTTCTGAAATCGTGCTCATTCAGTCGCAGTACGCCGCTATAGTTTCAGAGAGTCTGAATCCTTCCACAGCTAGCTTCCTTGTCCTTCATAAGCTTTCGCTTTTCTCCACGTTGACTACTCGTAAAACTTCCGAGTAATTGCGTTGGTCTTGTTGATGTCGTTGCCTCCTCCTTGCCTCTTCATTCATTTTTTGGTACTACCTGGGAATTCTGCTTGGGTGTGTAGAAGGGGCGTGTTCAATGGGCAGTAGCCAGTCACGTGTCCCATGCGCGGTCGATCGGGGTATCTGATTGGTTGGCAACCACTTGCACTCGCTCTTTGGACATACCCATTCAAAATTCTAGTCTCCTCCACTCTGTTCTCATTATTTCCCTTGCGTTTTACCTTGTTTACTAGTGCATTCAAAATCAGTAACTTCCTTGTGTGCGTGTCACGAATGTGGGCAGCACTGGGAGGTGGAAGCTCGTTAACTAATCATGGCCAATCAGGGCAAAGGAACGCTGACCAACAAGGACGTCAACCGTGCATATCCTCAACCTCTGAGTGGCGCGACCGTTTGATGCTACCTGATTGGCTTGCTTGTTCCCATCTTGCAATGCTGCCCATATTAGCGACTTGGGGACATTTCTCTTTGTCAGAGTTACGTATTGGTGTTCTCTGTTCGGCTTTTTATGATGGCCTTAGCTTCTATGTTGTTCGTTCTCGCCGTTTTCTTATTTTTGCTCTCCCGAACTTGTTAGGCAGTCGCGTGAGGGCACTAGACGTTCTTTTGACGCCGCTTCTTCGTAAAACTCAGCTCGTTTACGTCCTCGCTGCGTTTTTTCTTCGTTTTGCATTCGCGAATAGCGACACGATTCTCACAGTCACGTGTCCGTCGGACGACTGTACTTTGCCGTCGATTTATGAACTTCGTTCGTCTGTCTCTCTGAGAGCCGTGCCGTGTCGGTTAATGAGCGGAATTGTTGCAGTGCAAGAGCCGTCATCCGCGATCCGCGGCTGCTTCATGTGTCGCCCACAACGCGTCGTGCCGGCCTGAAATGCGCGGGCGCACAAGCGCGCGCGGTAATGCGGCCGCAGCTACTTGGCACTGTTAAAAATCGTAACAAGCCGGCCTCTTCTTCGCCTACACACCGTACTCAGACGTTTCTGCACCGACGAATTTTTCAGGTGGGTCATTGCCTTTTTTACTTCGTTTTTTTTGTCTTCTGCAGCTGTGACAGGTTTCTCAAAAGGAAATGTCCAGAATTTGACACTAGTCGTCAATGCGGCCTACATTGGGAAGGCGAGTTTCACCAAAAGAATTAGGTCGCGTCGAACGGACGTGCCCCACTCGCGATCAGAAGGTCGTACGATTGGTGCCCTGATTGACTACGAATGGCTGGCTGGCATCGTTCCCGCTTCCCCCTGTAGGCCATATTGACGACTAGTGACAAGCTTTTCCTGAGGGGTATCAAATAAGCTACTGGTCGATCGACCGTGCGGGAAGAAATGTCCAGAATTTGATACTGGTCGTTAATGTGGCCTACATTGGGAAGATTGTATTCTCCAAATGACTTAAGTCGCGTCGAACGAACATGCCCCACTCACAATCAGAAGGGCGTGTACGATCGATGCCCTGATTGACTATGAATGGCTGGCTGGCTGGCATCGTTCCCGCTTCCCTATGTAGGCCATATTGACAACTAGTGACAAGCTTTTCCTGAGGGGTATCAAATAAGCTACTGGTCGATCGGCCGTGTAGGAAGAAATGTCCAGAATTTGATACTGGTCGTTAATGTGGCCTACATTGGAAAGATGGGATGCTCCAAAAGAATTAAGTCGCGTCCAACGGACGTGCCTCACTCACAACCAGAAGGGCGTGTACGGTCGGTGCCCTGATTGACTACGAATGGCTGGCTGGCATCGTTCCCGCTTCCCCATGTAGGCCATATTGACAACTAGTGCCAAACTTTTGCTCCTGTCCGATCGGCCATGTAAAAATAAATGCCCAGAATGCGATGCTAGTGGCCAATGTGGCCTACATTGAGAGGGTCGGATGCACCAAAAAAGTTAGGTCGCGTCGAACGGACGTGCCTCACTCAGAGGGGCGTGTACGATTGGTGTTCTGATTGACCACGAAATGCCGGTACCGTTTCCGCCTTCCCATGTAAGCCATATTGACGACTAGTACCAAACTTTTGCTGAAGGGTAGTAAGTAAGCCACTGGCCGATCGTACCTTGTCGCAATTAACTACGCACAAAATAAAGCATTACGCTGATTTACTGAAACTTTCGGCTGCATTTCAATCGCTGACTACGAAAAGTTTGCTTTTAAAAGGATAACGGATGAAGGACGGCTTTGCTGAATCCTTTTTGGAATGCGCCACACATTCCACTCATACGAAATGTCGTGGGGACGATTTGGATGCGTATTTGGCCATACAATGACTTTCGTTTTCCAGCCGATGGCGAGGCATCGCTTTATCGCTTCCAGACATTTATAGTACCAATTCACCAGCCCCGGAGGGATGGCAGGCTTGGTTGGCCTGGTTCGGAAAATTCGAACCAAGAACGTATGGAATGCACGCGGCAGCCGGCACCTCCCCCGACTGCGCTGCATGCGCCCCTCCTTGCCTTTACGGGTTCATAAAACTTTTTTCTGTTTCACGCCTGCGGCAGGCTGCAATATAACCTACCCGTGGGAGGCGGTAACACCTCAGTTAATCGGATCCAATCGGAGCACAACTGGACATGCGTCAGCCAATCATAGCACCTATCATCCCTCCGCCTGGCACGCCTATTCGATGTGATCGTATTGACCTGGTGCATCCTCCCTCTTTTCACCCCCAATGTAGGCCACATTACCGACAAGTACTAAAAACACAAGGCAGCACACATTTTTGCACAACTTGCTAGAAATTTTAGGTCAAAACCATACAGTACGTTTTGAATGGAGATACCATGCTCTGAACACTAGAACACCGTTCTGAGATGAACGCTAGGGAATTCACAATTCACTCGGTCTTGACTCTCGCTAACGGTTGCGCCCAATTTCAGGTTGCTGTCTTCGTTCACGTGCTGTCGCTGTTTGCTTGCTCCACAGCAAGCAGTGGTCTGTCATCCGACGAGCAGTCTGAAAATTCCGCTCCTTGCCCTGCAGCATCCGGCATTCCGCATGTGGTACGTATTTTCTACAGCATTTTTAAATCTACGGATTGCACCATGAAATCCTCCCTTCATTTTCCAAGAAATTGGTTTAATTTTCTTCGCTTTACTAGTAGAGACAAGACTTTATGCTGTTTTAAAAGCCCGATGTGTTAGTAGTTGGGAAAGACTGCGAAGCTTCTGAAAAAAACCAAGAAGTGCCCGTATGTTGTGTAAAAAAGGGCAAATAGTGTGAGAGAGGCACCAAATGTCTGGAAAAATTATAGTTTAGCCTGAAAAGTATCCACTTCAAACGGGGAAAGAGACCTTGTTACAAGGATAGTTTATTGCTATCAAAACTCTTGCGCAAGTTGGACGGGGGCCGACACCCTCTACTTTCCGGGCAGGGTGCTAGCTCATCACACCACCAACACTGTTTGACCCTACGCAACATCCGCGGTATCCTCGCGACCCTATCATCCGTGATATCGGGATTGAGAGAATGAGCCGTTTGAGATGTTCATGTATTTTTAAAAATGCAGGGTAAACATGCCTAATGCCCACGCTATAATTGCAACTTTCATGCTTTCGTGCTGTGTAGTCCTCCTCACGGAGATCCTTAGCTTTTTTCTGCTCTGCCAACCTTTGTCACTGTCTTCGGAAGTGACCAGGGTGGCAGAGCGGTGTACACTTTCAATTTGTTTTATAAGGGTTCAGTGAAACGGCAAACTTTCATGTTAAAATGCATTCAGCAAATACGTTTGATACTAGTACTGTAAATGTTATGTTAGTGTATATAGTGTTTAGACACCGCTATGGAGATCTTAGGCTTTTTCCTCTGCCCCAACAACTAGACGGAATGCGACTTCCTGGCACGTTGCTAGCAAGAAACGCGGCGCAGCCGCGTGTGCCGTTCGATCGCACGCATTTCCGTTGCGTCAGAAGCTCGCGGTAATGCGCGGAAATCTGAACGCAGTCCAGTTTGTAGTGAGACGTATACTTTCTATAGTTCCGCTCGAATCACCTATTCGAATAGGCATTCGAATGATTTTCATTCGAATCTGAATATTCAATTTCGAATATTCGAAAAAATCACGTTTTTCGAGTGTATTCGAATTCAAATATTCAGAAAATCGCGTTGTTCGAATGTATTCGAATTTGAATACTAAGGAAATCTCTTTTTTCGAATGTGCTCGAAATTGAATATTCAAATATATCCTACTATATATAAAAGAGTAAGCGGTTGTCCGTCCGTCTGTCCGTCCGTCTGCCTATCCGTCTGGCCTTTCCTATCCTAGACATCGAGTAACAGGCGTCCGGGTTCAGACCATGTGTCACCCATGTCAGGTCGAGAGGGTTAGAAGGCGTGTCACCGATGTCGCGCAAAGGGCTTTCGTACTCACCATCAGAAGACATGTCACCGACGTCGTTCTACAGGCGTCCGAATTCAGAAAAGGTGTCACCGACGTCGTTCAACAGACGTCCGGGTTCATAAGAGGTGCCACCGACGTCGTGCAACAGGCGAACGGGTTCGGAAGAGCTGTCGCCGAAGTCGCGCAAAGGGGGAAGGGGGGGGGGGGCAGGTACAGAAGACATGTCAGCGATGTCCTTCAAAAGACGTCCGGCTTTAGAAGACGAGTCAACGATGTCGATTAAACGATGTCCGGGTTCAGGCATGTCACCGATGTCACGCCGTGAGCGTGGGAGGACAAGTTTGGGGGGGGGAATATCTTGAAAAGTGAAATTCTTGAAATTCGTGAAAGTGACCTGGAAGGGGGAGGGGGGCTGGAGGTGACACGGAGACGGGGAACCAGTAATACGGGATCTCTAAAATGGGATCAGTAGACGGGACCAAGCGTCCGGATTCAAAAGATGTGTCAGTGTTGTGGGGCAACGGGCTTCCGCGTTCAGAAGACGTGTCTCCGATGTCGGTCAAAGGCCGCTTGGGATTGCAAGACGTGTCACCGACGTACAGAGGCAGGCGCGTTCGCTTATCCGTTTAGTATCTCTTATTATTGACAGTTTTGAGGAAAACATTTTTCTAAAACATAGGAGAGAGGTTATCTCCTCAATGGATGATATCTGTGTGATTCTTTCCATCTTCTAACAGTGATGACTTTATTGGGAACTTCATTTCAAGAGAGCAGTTATATGAAACAGCTGTATCACAATCGCAGAAGGTTTCGGACATGAGCAAACCGAATCAGCATGGTATGCGTCTGTGTAAAGAAGTTTTTCAGGGTTTCAGGGTTTGGGAGCGAAGCCCCCAACCAGACGTTTGGCGGCCGCTAGGCCGTTGAACGTCTGGTTGAATATAATTGAATTGAATATTGAATATAATTGAATATTTTGTGTGCTTTCGAAACCATTCGAATATTCGGAAAAATTTCGAGAGCACAACTGTAATGCCTTCTCAAGCTTTTATTCATGCTCGTAGAGTTACAAAGGGTTCTGAGCAGGCTCGCACCTGTCTCGATATTTTGATACAAAGACCAGGCAAGAGAGGGAATTCTAGAAGATGGCTTATCTAACCTACCTGTGCTAGGATGCCTCGTTTTTGCGGTGCAGGCATAAACTCGCTAGGTACCGAAATAATAATATCACTCCAGGCCAGTAATGGCGCAGTACAAAGGCACAGTCCGGCGGTTTGGCGAGCATTTTTTTTAAAATTTCATACCATTTTGGAATAATATAGTGGACTAGGGAGATATCGTGGATGTGCCGTTCGATCAAACAGCGCTGGTGGTGTAAGGCGTAGCATTGCTGCCCGGAGAGCAGAAGGTGCGTGATCGAATCCCGCCTGACGCAAGAGTATTGATCGCAACGAAACATCGTTCCAACAGCTTCATCATAGAATATTCACAAGGTGATTTCCTTCTCTCGAAGTCAGAGCCCTCTAGCGCTTTGCGTTCCAGATGTGGCAATAGTTGTTCTCGAATGAAATATATTCGAATATTTAATTCGATTAGTCGACTATTCGATATCTATGGATTTTCGAATATTCCTTCGAATTCGGCCATTAAAAGACAGATATGTCTAAATATTATTCGAAAAATAAATAAATAAATAAAATCGAAATGTTATTCGCATATCGAAGAAACTTCAAATCCTCAAGCACAAAACCTGAGTCGAACGAATTATTCGAGTATTCGAATATTCAAATAAACGAAAACTGAGGCTCATTCGATTTTCAATCGTTCAGAAAAATTGATGTGTGAATGAATTCCTTCATTTTTTCGTTTGAAAATTTTCGACATCGAATTTATTCATTCAATCATTCGTTTGATACAATTTTTCAAAAGCACAACAGTTTTGTTTCTACAATAAGTGAGTCTACCGCCACATCGTACGTCAGATTGAGAGGCGAGCGGTCGCGTCACGCCGCTTGTTGACAACATGACAGGGAGCCGCCCTCTGTCCAAACGCTTGCGCACTTTTCCGCTATGATGATCCATGTCACTATATTTGAAAGGGATCAGTGTGACAAATCGGCGTGCTCCTTCCCTTGGTTTTACTAGACTTCTGGGGAATGGGCAATTTTCCCCAATCTGAAGACACATTCGACAAACACTCTTGTTGGCGATGGTTTCGTCTGTCATTCACCTGTTTCAGGGGCGAAACAACACAAGCGCGCAATGTATGGTGTGGTCGGATCGAACGTCATCTGAGATGTGTGCTCTGTCTCCTGAGGATCGATTACGCCGGTTTCGATCCACATACCTTTTCCCCGACCTGCAGCCGATTTCGCTGTACTCGGTTCGTGCTGTGAGAGGCTTCGTTCGTTTGAACTGAATGTCCTCCACATCACTCCGTGGCTTCAGATCTTCTCTGCCGGCTCGAGCAGCGAGTCGTGGTCGCGGCGTCTTCTCGCCGGCATACAAGGCAGCGACTGCGTTCGAGAGACTGGTGCTCTCTGTAGCGCGTGCTTCGACCGACTTTCGACTGCACTTCGACGGCTTGATGATGCGTATCGATCTTTCGATCAAGTACGTATTCCCTATCGGTTTAACTATTCTTAGTACCAGATTAACGAATGCATTTGCTTGATTTTTTTAATGTTGGATAAACTTACAACCGAAAAAAAACCGCCTGAGTTGTCCACCGTAGTTTCGGAGTGAAATTCAGGGAAAGTGTTGAGGGACCATGCAGTTGCCTATCCCTCTGTTCATCAGTCGCTGCAGCTAGTGATATTTGCGTGCTTGTTCGGCACAAATAGGGGGGGGGGGAGGTGGCTTTTGGTGGGAAGAAAATCCCATAGAGCGTCGTTAATATCTCTCATCCCTGGCTCCAACGTATAGAGCCTGTAGTAAAGGCGGTCCATGACTAATAAAAACCTGGTTTGAGTCGTGCGGCTGCGCACCGGACAACTCGGACGGGATTTTTTCCCGTTGTAAGTGTATCGGCTGTCTTATGTGTTTTATTGGTACAAGTCGTTAATCTGGCATACATAAGCGCCGGCTAAAGTAGACGCCACTGACTGAGACGTGTTGCTGCGGCGTGACTGTGTAAACTATACAGCCAAGTACGCTCTTGTCTACAATGCTGTTCAAGTACCGGTGGAAGGTCGATCATTCGGTCGAACGAGTGGTCGTCCTTGTGCTTCGCCGAGAGTTCACCTGCAGTTGACTCCTAGGTACTCCACAATTATTCTCGTCACACCCGTGCTCCCGCTTCCTACCCTCTCCCTGTACTTAAGGCATATGTTATACTTCGGCGACGCTGTTGTCGGCGACGTCGGTGACAGTGATACGCGGGCTGCTACGCAGTGCGCCCAAGTATACACATGCCTAAGCTTCAATTTTCGGATAATGCATCGGATCTCTACTTGCGTTTGCCGAAATTCTGACAGATTAGCCTTGAGTAACCTAGCACGAACGAAATACGTTTTATAAGGTGGCCTTTTGCTTATTGATCGACCAAAATCTGCTCCGATCTTCATTTGACGATAGACACACAGACAAAGATGCATGGTTCGAATTTCCCGCCCAGGCTAACCAGGCCATCCATCCCTCCAGGGACGGTGAACCGGTACCAGATTTGTGTGGGGAGGAAAAAGCAAACACTTGTCCATCGGATGGCCAATGCAGGTCATTGTTTAAGCCAAGCCTCATTCGATCGCCTCCACGACATCCCGTAGAAGCAGACTACGTGGCGCATCCTAAAAGGGATTGAGTAACGCCGTCCTTTATTTCTTGTACTTTCCCGAAGCTTTTTGGGGTTGTTTTATTACTACCAGATTGGTCATTACTATAGTTTGCAGCTCCTTAGCAAAAGGTGCTTTTTTAAGATTCCAGCTTCTCTCTTTGTAAAACCTCGGCATATTTTTTTCACCGTAAAAATCTCGTTCGGCACACAAGAAACTATTACACATCGACTTAATATGTCGAGGTTTTACGAAGAGAGGAGCTGGAATCTTGTTTTTTTTTTATGAAGTTTTATTACATTATATTAAATTATGTTTATATTAAATATTCTTCTATCCCAACTTAGCGAACTGACTAGAATTTGATCGAGTTATATGTTCTGATTTGAGATTGATGGCCTGCGATAAATCTCTGTTCCTTTGGAAGTAGAATTGTCATTTTGCAGCGTTTCAAAAACTTTTTTGCCATCTGATATTCAGACATCTGTAAATGTTGTATTTGTCCAGAACTCTACTGCGGCTAGTCCTCGACGGATGGCGGGCGTAGTCAGAGGGGGGCGAAGTGGTTATGTAGGTAGCCGACTAATCTTCTTCATGGTCGACGGGTTCCAGCGGACTTTATTGAATAATGCTGTTCCGGTCGGCGAAAGGGCGGCATGTCGACGCCGACGACGTTGATGCTCCTCCAGCACCAGACATCTGGACATAGCCCCTGCTGACAAGTCGCCGCCCGACCGCCGCATCTCTCGCGAAGAGGTCCGTCGGCGACGAAGTCGGGGAATGGGCTTCAGCTGTGGCGTCCGAGAGCGCTGCACAACAAGAGACCTGAGAGACATCCTAGTCGAGAGGGGACGGGAGAAGTTCTGATGTGGCTGCTGAATGCTTACCCCACTTTCCCTATTGCCTTCCCTGAACTTGTAGAGCCTTTACATCATTGGGGACTAGGTCGAACTCAAACACGTTCCGAAATGAGGGCAGAATGGATAAGAAGTATGAAGGACGGCGTTACTTAATCCCTTTTTGGGTGCGCCCCACATCCTACTTCAACGGGATATCGTGGAGGTGATTGTTTATTCATTTATTTAAAATGCATCAAAAGTACGCTAGTAAAAATCGTCTTGCGCGACGTTAGTAACAACGCAAGCAAAACTGCGAGTAGATCGGTGAATGGGATATCACTATGCATGCTTTAGAATAAGAAAGCTGTGCTTCATAGGAATTCAGAATTTCAGTTAAAAATACTACAACGTAGTATAAGCGTGCGACGGAATATAATAGAAATTTCTTAAAATTATTTGAATTTTTTAAAAATGATTTGAATGCGTATTCGGCCATAAAACGAGTTGCGGTGGTCAGATGATGAGCAAATCCTCGTTGGATCCTTCCCAGAAAAGTCGCTTACCAATTCACCGACCCCGAAGGGATGGAAGGTCTGGTTGGTCTGGGCGGAGCCCGAACCATGAACCTGGTATCAGGTGCACGCAACAGCCGGTACGTCCTACGACTGCGCTACACGCACTCCGAAATGAGGGTAGCACGAGAAATTATTTATGGCCTTTCCGATTAGCATAGCTGACTTCAAGCCGTGGCAAAGCGGTGGTTTATTGGCTTATTTATTTCGCGTGTCGGGGCGCAGTCGGAAATGGTGTCGGCTATCGCCTGCACCCGATACCAGGCTCTTGGTTCGAATTTCCCGTCCAGGACAACCAAGCCTTCCATTCCTTCAAGTCGGTCAGTTGGTAACAGTCTTGTTTGGGAAGGATAAAGCTCTGATTGACTCGTTCATCGGCTGACTGTCGCAAGTCATTGTATAGTACAATTATGCATTCAAAGCGTCTCTACGACATCCCGTAAAAGTAGGATGCGTGGCGCATCCCTAAGGATTTGTAGAGCGCCGTCCCTTGTCCGTTTATACTTATCTATTTATATTTATTCAGTTGCAAATCCAGAAAAGGGGTCTACCTATTTTTCTCTACAAAACTGCTACGAATTGTCGGAGAACTTTTAAATTGGAAACGTCAACTAAGGATGCATGTATATTATAGTCATAGAATAAGATCTAAGCGAGATTTAGCTGAGATAAATCTGCCAGATGTGGAAGGGACACACAATGGATCCTCCTATCTAGATTTCACCTTTATTTATTTTTTGCTTATTTATTTGTTTATTTGCTTATTTATTTAGTCCTGGGCGCAATTAGATTCAACCTGATGTTCATTTTGTTTTTTTTTAAATAAGGGCAACTAGAGGATAGAGGTGGGAATCAGTCAATTCTGTTTGGATACGCCACACATTCTGCTTCCATGAGACATTGTGGTGGCAGTGGGATGGGTATTTGGCTTAGTTTTTACTTACGTACTCCAGTTAAACCAATACAGTCGGCTGATTAAGTACTCACATCAAATCGGCTTTTTAAACGTCTTTAAGGTAACGGAAACTGAAAAGGGAATAAGTGTGTGAAACCACAGCACATTTTCTTTACCTTCTGATGAACCTGTGTACCTTTACGTATATTTTTCCCTTCTTTATTTCACTTTTTTATTTTAATTCATATTTTATATTCGATGTCTTTATTTTTCTTTATTTCACTTTTAGTTTATCCAAGTTTTTCATTTTTGATTTAATATGATTTATGTCTACTTGTGCTTGTTTCAGTTCTGATTAGAAGCACACCTTAACATCCGGAAGTTAGGCATGAAAACCCTTTGATCGGAAAACATTGGAAAACATGGGCATAGTGTTTTAACTGTCGATCTGCTCCCTTGAATTTTTACATGAGGATCAAATGCTATTCCTTGATGCGCGTGAGCTTTTATTTAAATTCAGGGAATGTGATTTTGCGGCATGGGGTGACGTTCGCAATTGGCACTTTATAGTCGGCCTCCTCCCGACTAGGATACATCCCAAAACTCTGACTTGCTCGTCGGCAGGTCACAGCAAGTTATTGTATAGGCCAAATAAAGGATGAAGGACAAAGGACGGCGTTATTCAATCCCTTTGGGATGCGCCACGCATTCTACTTCTACGGGATGTCGTGAAAGCGAGTTGAATGCGTATTTGGCCAAACAATGACTTGCGGTGGCCAGCCGATGAACAAGTCAGCGCTCTATCATTTCCAGACACGTCTGGTACCAAATCACCGACCACGGAGGGATGGAAGGCTTGGTTGGCCTGGGCGGGAAATTCGAACCAGGAACCTGGTATCGGGTGCAGGCGACAGCCGGCGCCTTCTCCGACTGCGCTCCACGCGCCAGTTATAAGCCAAATACGCAATCAAATCACCTCCAAGACGTTTCGTAGAAGTAGAATGCGTAGCGCATCCTAAAAAACTAGATTGGTTTACGCCGACCTTCACCATGAGCTGTTATTCTTAAGCAAGATAGGTCTGAAGCGGGATTATTAGGGCGAGGGAACACCCAACGTTTGAAAACCCAGTTCCATGATTTTTTTTTGCAAGACCTGATCATATAAAGAGTAGCCTTTGCCTAGAATCATCCTTCTCTTATTTCTATGCAACTTCCGACTATGTAACAAGGATGTGACCTTTTTTCTGAACTTCACTTGTCCTCCAGTGCTTTAGAGCACGTCTTCCAGAAATTCAGTCCGCGTATTTCTCCGTAGTTCTGTATGCTCTGATTTCCTTTCGATTAATGACCTTCTTTCTTTCTTTTTGTTGCGTATGGCAACGCTTTATTTTTAATGGTCACTTTGTAGATTTAAAAAAATGAGAAATTAAGAATTTATGCTGTAGAAACCTCTGCGGTGAACAAAATCGGATCCATTTTTAACAACCATTGCTCACGGAGACGATGTTTTCTTTTCGCTTATTTTGGAAGACTCCGAATATTCTCATTTCCCGTTGTCTTTTCCTTTGTTACAAAGATTCTCCTCTTAATGATAATCATTTGTTGGCTACTTCTTACCTAAAATTCTGTTGCAAATGCATTTCAATTCTGTGACTTTCGTCATGCTTATTTCTTGTTAATTCATGACTGCACTTAAAATCTTCCTTTGTGTACCTATCATTTATGGGGGCGCGTGGAGCGCAGTCGGAGGAGGCGCCGGCTGTCGCCTGCATCCGATACCAGGTTCCTGGTTCGGATTTCCCGCCCAGACCATCCAAGCCTTCCATCCCTCCGGGGTCGGTGAATTGGTACCACACTTGTCTGGGAAGGATAAAGCACTGACTTGTTCGTCGACTGGCAATCGCAAGTCATTGTATGGCCAAATACGCATTCAACTCGCCTCCACGACATCCCGTAGAAGTAGAATGCGTGGCGCATCCCAAAGAGGATTGAATAACGCCGTCCTTTATCCTTTTTTATTATTTATGGGGTGTGGTTTCTTCTTTGGCTGTTTGCCTTACACTTTTTACATTAATGCTCCTCCGTTCATTCATCTAATTTTCTTCTCATTCCTTCATGATTTCCTCCTAATTATGAACACTTCTTCTAATTTGTTTTATCTGCGTCTCTAAAACTTTGTTTTCGTCCCTACTTTTTTAAAAGAAGCATTTCAAATTTTCTTAAGGGTAATAGCTAAACAGCAACCTTGAAGATCGCCTACGTTCGCTTGTCGTTTGTAAAATATCCTGAATTCTACCCTAGAAATACCCTAGAACAGGTTTTCCCAAATATCGAATTTCGTAGATCATCGCGGTTTTTATCCACAGCTGCCTGTCGCGCTAATAATGTGTATCATGAACCTGTATTTATTTCTACACGCGTTTTCCTAATGTTTTTTTTTTGCTTATATACCACATTTTGTTTTCAGATATTTACAATTTTTACTTATTTCTTTTTTATTGCTTCATTTTTATTTTAGCTATCGATATTTTCTTTTGCCACTTTTTTACAATTGCTACTACTTGTATTCAAGGATCTTTTGTTGCGAACATAACTATTGTCGTTTTCTAAAAAATAGTAGCATTTTCGTTTTTTGTGCCATGCTTAGCTTCTAGTACCAAACTTCTAGTACCAACCCCTTGAAAAAAAGTAAAAATAAAGGATAAAGGACGGCATTATTCAATCACCTTTGGGATGCGCCACGCATTCTACTTCTACGGGATGTCGTGGAGCGAGTTGAATGCGTATTTGGCCATACAGTGACTTACGGTGGCCAGCCGATGAACAAGTCAGCGCTTTATCCTTCCCAGACAAGTCTGGTACGAATTCACCGACCCCAGAGGGATGGAAGGCTTGGTTGGCCTGGGCGGGAAATCCGAACCAGGAACCTGGTATCGGGTGCAGGCGGTAGCCGGCGCCTCCTCCGACTGCGCTCCACGCGCCCATACCAAAGCATTACCAAAGCATTACCCAAATAATCAATGGGATCATTTGGCCTGGGCCGTAAGCGAGACCTCTGATTTTCGAAAACGGAATGAATTTAAGCATGAATTTGTTGAAGACGTCACTTTTAATGCCGCAATTTCAGACATTGTTTCGCTTTGATTGTATGCCTGCCGTCGACACTGCGAGCGCACACGACCGTTCTCTCCGAACGGAAGCTGCACAACCTGTCGAGTAGGTTTTCTGTCCCTTAGTTGCCTTTTCTTGCTTCTCGTATTGTGGTAGATGTTGTGCCCTTTTGTTGTGTTGTTCTCGTTTTGAGTGATGGTAACATGCATCCTCATCGAGTGCCATCAGGTGCCTTACCGGGGTGCTTAGTGACTATAGAAACTTGAAGGAAAGCGCATTCTTACGTTGCCAGCGGCGCATTTCTTATGGTTGTGAAAGTTTAAGAATTTTGTGACCATTAAAGCAGCGATAGCATTTTTGACACCGTATACATTGAAAAACCTTTAAAATTGCTTCAAATTCTTTCAAATTTTCAAATTTCTCTAAACTTTTTCAAAACTGGTGTCTGTGGCCGAATTTATCAACAATTAAACCCGCGGGTATGATGGGTACAGTGGTTAGAAATAGGGTGAGAGATAGAGATGCAGGCTTCGTCGTGGGTATCTCTACCCCTTATACCCACGGGTTAGTGATTGGTGAATCGGGCCCCTGGTGTAGGATAAAAAAGGGTAGGGGGCTAAAAAAAATTCTTACGCAATACACAGTGATACCGCTTACATTTTCCAATTTGACCATTAAAAGCGATAATATTTTTGACGCTGTGTACATTAGATTTCTTCAAAAGTACTGTTCGATTCGATTTAGGATGAAAAAGGGTGGGGGTGGGGCTAAGCATCCTGGATCTATCCTAGTCCCGGGGGGGGGGGGAGGCACATAACTAAACATTAGGCAACAAAATGAATTAATACTTACCGAGCGGCTCCTAGAGAACGAAACCTAACCGAAAAGAAACCAAAAACGGACGAACAAACAAAAAATAAAAAAATCGCTGCGGTTTTACAACCGTCCCGGCGGGCCAAGAGCGACGGAATAGAGTCATTCCGCGTGCTAACCGTAGCTTGACATGTCATAACCAGGATCTAACATGGTGAGGAGGGCGACAACTTTGTCTTCTTACAACCGTAACGAATGTAGTTTTTTCGGTTTTTTCTTCATGACTTCTTCTTGTTTAGGTCCTGTGTTGTTCTGTAGGAGCCGCTCTGTAAGTCTTGGATGAATTTGTCACATAGAATACTTTTTAGTTATGTGCCCCCCCCCCCCGACTAGGAGAAATCCGCAAATTCTTAAGTGATAGGCAGTGGTACTGCTTCCATTTTCCAATTTGAACATGAAAACAGCGATAGCATTTTTGAAAATGTACATGTACATTCAAAAACCTTTAAAATTGCTTTCAATTCTTTCGAGTTTCCAGTTTTTTCCAGATTTCTTCAAAAGCAGTGTCCGATTTAAGATGCGGAGGAGTGGAGGCTAAGAAAATTCTTTAAAAAATTCTTAAATTCTTAAGCGATACACAGTGACATCCGCTCCCGTTCTCCAATGTTTCGTGAATGATACTTTGGTCTGGCTCGTAGCCAGCGCTTCCCGGAAGCTAATGTTTTCCGTCAGAACGCCGTCCGGATTTCAGTATATTCACCACATATATGCGGTGGCGTCGCAGTCCTGAGTGACATCTTAACGCGAACGACGATGCGTCGTGGCGCGCCAGTAAATACGAGTGACACTTGGCAAAATTCTACTCACAACTACTGGGGATGGGGACCTGGCTTGCGGCTGGGGTGGACGAAGTTGTGTACGAAGCTGCCGGCCGACGACGACTCTGCTAATTCGCCTTCGTTTCAGTCATGGTACAAGCGGTGGTTGCTCGTTCAGACCATCTCTATATGGCGTGAACCGCCATGCGTTAACTGGTGTTACTATGCTCAACTTGCTTGCCCACATCTTGCCACATCAAAAGTCGTCGATTATGCCGGGCATCCTTCATTTCAGTGCAGAGGTAGCCATTTACACTTCTTCTTATCGTTACTTTTTTCGTTTTTATAGTTTAGCCAGATTTTTATGGTTTACATGGTGGCAGAATTTTTTTCTTCAAACAGTGTAAAACTACCCAAATAATCCAAATTTAACCTCAATCCTCTTCTGCATCAAATATACTCAATTGCTAGGACATTAAGGACATTAAAAAAGTACCTAATTTGTCTAAAGTTGAGTTTAATCAGCAAACACTAAAATGCAAAAAAGAGATCGTATACTGAACGAAAGGGCTAGCACCAGGTCGAATCAACTCATAAAGCAGTGGATGTAGGTATACCGTAAAGGAATAGTAACCACCCAACTACCCGCAATGGGTAGCGGGTACGATTCGTATTTGTGAAGGAATCAAGGGTAAAGTAGAACTAAGCCTCTCGCGAGAACAGCTGATCTCACTGGAGCGCCATTTTATCAGTGGGTCGCGGAATCCTCGTGGATGTGTTAATATGCCCACGTACTCTCTACCCACTGATGTACCCACGACGAAGCGAGAAAGATTTATCATGAATAACTCATTGTGGGTACGTCTACCCCCAACATTTCGCATTCCCGCGGGTATAAGCGTTGATGAATCCGGCTCCAGATGTTTACGCCTTGTTGCCAGTTTTAGGAAGTTTGGCCATTTGTCCCATCTGCGTGCCAAGGTGATTCAGTCGACCGTCCTCTCTCGATAGACCCGGATAAGGTCATATCCCTCGCTTTCACATAGAAGTCCAACCAATGATGGTTGGGCCTCTTGGTGTTCCTTTGGCACAAACCAGCCGGTTACGGTTCTCGCTCAACGGGTATCCGCAAAGCGCACGGCTCACCTATTCTTCGACGACCCACTTCATGCAACTTAGGTGCGTGTTACGTGTCTAAATTGGGGAGATTATAATTGCAGTTTGCGGGAAGTTCTGCCATCAATGTCTCTTTTTGTCCCGGCCGTGTGCCAAAGTGATCCAGTGGAGCCTCCCTCTCGGAGACGCTAGGAACGTCATATCCCTCGCTCCAACAAAGGAGTCCAACAAAGCAGAGCTCGAACAAAGAAGTCTTACCAGGATACTATCTCAACGGTAGGTCGGAACGGCGCAAGTGTTGTATATGGGCAGAACCGTCTCTCCCTGGGAAGTAACAAACTGCAGGTATCTCGACCCCAATACAACTCTGCGCAAAGTTAGGGGCGACGGAAGTCGCGGGTTGGCGCCCTGTTGATTCACGTGCTCCACAGCTGACGGGCGCGCGCGGAATGAGGGCTGGTATCGAGGGCCAGCGTAGTGCACAGGTGGCGTAGTAGGGAAGAGCTGGGGCTCGTGAGCGAGGGTCGGGGGTTTGGATTCCGCAGACTGCGTTTCTTTTGCACTTTTGCAAAATCCATGTTTATCATATAGGTAATCCAGCTAGGGGTATTATAGTGTGTTATAGCATGTTTACATATAACATGTGCTTCAAACTACAGATTAGCTAAAATGTTCACTTCTGTGTGTCACTTATTCTAAGCCTATTTTGTGTGAAGCTGTAATTATGTAACGATAGATATTTTGTGGAACTAGTTAAAAGTTCCGACTCCGCCAACAAGACTTCGGTCAAAATTTTTTTGCTAAAACTTCGTCTAAGGGGGTTATTTGGGGTGCTGATCACGAATCTGACATCCGTTTTTCACGATTCGGTCGGAGGCCACCCATGCCGTTAACAAGGGTGGTCCAGGCCGGGTCCTTGATTTCGCTGAAACTTCGTCTAGGGGGGGGGGGGGGGGGTTATTTGGGGTGCTGATCACGAACCTGACATCCGTTTTTCACGACTCTGTCTCTACCTGCCGTCACCGACAGAAACTTTAGGAATGTAATCCTGTGCCTTTCTGTATTTATATTATCCAGCCGAATTGTGAAGAATGGATATCAGATTCGTGATCAGCACCCCAAATAACCCCCCTAGACGAAGTTTCAGCGAAATCGGTAACCCTGCCTGGACCACCATTATTAACGGTATGGGTGGCCTCCGACGGAATCGTGAAGAACGGATATCAGATTCGTGATCAGCACCCCAAATAACCCCCTAGACGAAGTTTCAGCGAAATCGGTAACCTGCCTGGACCACCATTATTAACGGTATGGGTGGCCTCCGACGGAATCGTGAAGAACGGATATCAGATTCGTGATCAACACCCCAAATAACCCCCCCCCCCCCCTAAACGAAGTTTCAGCGAAATCGGTGACCCTTCCTGGACCACCATTGTTAACGATATGGGTGGTATGTTATATGTAAACATGCTCTATAGCACACTATAATACCGCTAGGTGGATTACCTATATGTTAAACATGGATTTTGCAAAAGTGCAAAAGAAACACAGTCCTCGGGATCCAAACCCCCGACCCCTCCCTCACAAGCCGGAGCTCTTCCCTACTACGCCACCTGCGCACTGCGCCGATCCTCGATACCAGCCCTCATCCCGCGCGCGCCCGTCAGCTGTGGAGCACGTGAATCAACAGGGCGCCAACCCGCGACTTCCGTCACCCCTAACTTTGCGCAGAGTTGTATTGGGGTCGAGATACCTGCAGTTTGTTACTTCCCAGGGAGAGGCGGTTCTGCCCATATACAACATTTTCGCCGTTCCGACCTACCGTTGAAATAGTATCCTGGTTAGTGACAAACCTTGACACAAACCAGTCGGTTACGATCCTCAGAGGGTGTCCGCGAAGCGCACGGCCCACCTATGCTTCGACGACCTGCCTCATGTAACTTGGTGCCATTACGTTTGCAAATTTGGGAGATTGTAATATGTTGTTGTATATTCAAGAATAATTTTTGAGATACTGGGGGAACTCGGGTTTCGGGCTGTGGCGCTTTATCGCACTATTGTGTGAAACTGCGTATCATCAGTATTAGGCAGCCGACGCGCATTTCTTAAGAGCAGTAACGGAGACAATTCGTTTCCTACAAGGTAGATCCACTGTTCATACTATTCATCGTGATAGTCAGCTTCGCGTTGCTATATATTACCCTCTACCAATGCCACAAATCTCCGCCGCGGTCGGCTAGAGCGCAGGTATTACGCTGCGGCAGTGGAAATCGCCGGCAAATAAGCAGCGGTGGCAAAAGTGATGTGAATTTTATGCCGACGACCAATAGTTGATATTGGCGCAGAAAATGATGCCCTTACATGAGGTTTCTATTGTTGCTAGATACCGCACTTGCGGCGGCGGTGCCGCCAAAAATCTTTCCGCAAAAGTGTGCGGCCCCGGCGCGGCACCGCTCGCCGCCGTTCGCCACTGGCGGCAAGCTCTGCGTCCCTGCCCTATGGTTAAGGATAAGGCCGCTGTTTTGTCGCAAAAGTGTGCGGAGGCCTTAACAGAAATGCCTTTAGGCCATATGGTGATGTGGAGTGTTTCAGACCAGGATATTCCGCTGCCGCAAGAGCCGGAAGCGCTGCGATGCGGCTGCGTGCACCCGTGCGATCTGCGCGGAATCGTGGCCGAGGGCGAGATAACTCGATCGTCGACCGCAGCTCACGACTTTTACCCCTCCCGACAGCACTGTGAGACTCGACGGCGTCAGTGTGCTCGGACAACGGCTCATGACCGACGTGTACCGCGTGTTACATCGTCAGCGACCGCCGCCTTCTCACAAAATGGTCGACGATCGTTGGCACGACATCTAGTTGTAGCAGTCATGCTCGCTGTAGCTGTGATACAATAATGATACTGGTTGAATACTTGCTTCGGTTGCGGTGCTTCTCTGGTCTCGTGTGTCACTCCTGAAGGCCCTTTTCTCCGTTCACTTAGAAGCTGTTTGCTTCATCGTTTCACAAACACTCGTCACACGTCATTTGAACACATTGAACAGAGTTTACGCCTGAGTGCTCACAGGCAAAATTATATAGCTTTTCGAGATAGTACTACTACTATCACTACTACTACATTACTACATTACTACTACTACAAAACCACTATGACTGCTTCTTCAGACTTACTTCTCTCGTACACCTCGGTAAGCCTATCTAATAGGAAATGAATTTATACAACTATTTTTCTATTTGTTTTGCTTAGATTCCGTCCTCACCTATCTTCTGTTTTGTGCCTAGAATTTGTGAGTTTGCTTCACATCATATAAGATTCCCACGATTATTGATTGAATTAGGTTCAATTTGTGTAGATCGCGGATTGATTTGTTTGATTGATTAATCTCTAGAAGTGTTTCGAATTTAGTGGTTAGAATTATTCTCAGACGATAGGACGATTACCTTTCTTGAGCTGGATACAGTTGCGGGCACACTTGTGCGATACCAGCAGCAGAGCAAAAGAATCCGTAAACTAACGGCACTGGGTGAGCTCAAACCTTACATTTTACATACATATATGTGTATATAAGTATCGGTCTTTGTTTACAAAAAGTAAGCGTGGTAAAGTGTATGCTTTTCGAATACTGTTAAGCGTTTTGGCGAAATGAGCACGGTGTCCTCTTCATCTGTGGAGAAAAGGGCGAGAAATGAATTGAGATTTCCTTTAATTTGTTTTCGGGTCTAGAATTGGAAATCCTATCACAGAGGCACATCTGTAGTCGTAAAACAAATCTTCGAAATAGATTTGAGTACAAGTCGTTAATATGGCCTACACGGCGCGGCGGGACGCGCTAGTCACTCCCAGCCAATCAGGGCAGCGACTGTGCACGCCCCTCTAGGTAGCGTGCCCCCTCGATGCAGCCTGATATGTCGACTGTGTCCTCCACCACCATGTAGGCCACATTAGCGACTTGTATCCAGCTTCATAAATGGTTTACTTCATCATTTTCACGGTAGATTGCCAGGCGCTGTAAAAGGACCACCTTGTATCTACTTTACCGTATGACGTCCATTTGTACAATTATGATCTACGTGTTTTAGTAGCGACAGTGACACATTTCGAATAGGGCCGTTGCGAAAAATGGAGAAGCGAGAAGGAACAATGAATAGGAGTGTTTTAGAAAGAGCGAGGCATGATGGGAAAGGACTACTAGTTGTCAATGTGGCCTACATGGCCCGGGGGGGCGTGTATACTTCAACCACCACACCAATCAGAGCACCGACTGTGTGCTCCCCCTTGGGTGGCACATACATTGCATGCTCCCTGACGACTGTTGTGTCCACCCTTCCATTTCCCATGTAGGCCACATTAACGACAAGTACTTCAGCCGTCTTCCAGAGCATTTTTTGTCAGAGTTAGACAAGCGATATGGTGTACGGTATTCATCTGCAGACATTACCTGCAGACATCCCTAATATCTTCGCTTTGTAGCAGTTTAGGAGTAATGTTTAACGTAGTGTTTTTCGTTCTATTCATGGTTTTTGTCGTTACTGTATTCGTTGTCATCTATATTCGTAGATCACACGTCATACTTTGCCGATGAACGTTTTACAGTAGAGATGCAGAGTGGCCCCCCTATACTTTATTAGCGTTCTATTTTCCACGCCAGTGTCAAGAGGATGATTCGGCATCATCTAGTGGACCTTGTCGACATTAGCGGTTTGTTGTTTAGGTGTGATGGGTCTTTTATTTTCATTTTTTTCCTGAAAGTTCAATGAGTGACTTGTTTTGTCGATTATGTTACATCACGCTTTGAAAATACATGGGTACACTGTTCTTTTATATTTCCGTGATTCATATGCAATGTTAGCTTTGCTAAAGTACTGTTCATTTGTAAATTTAGGTTGAGAATGTGAGCACAGAGAAACGATTCATCTGATGTCTCGTCGAGTGCAGTAGTCTGGACTTGGTTAGCGTACCTAACTAGTTTGATCGGAACATTGGAGGACTACCTTGAAACGCTCATTCGCCAAACGCTCGGTCGTACACTAAGATTTGCTTATATGACCTAATGTCCACGGAGCTGGTGAGTAGTGGCTGTGTATTTATGCATATCGATTGACAACCTTTCGCGCCAATACTCACCATGCGCGCAAAGTGGATATGAGTAGATCATGAAGGTAATTCGGAGCATGCACTTTACCACAGACACTCTGGCCATTATCACGTCTTCAAAACAGTCACCATAGTGAGTTAATCTGAACGTATGGACACAGCTTCGTAGTCCTATTCCATACGTGATGAAGCTGGCTAAACATGGGCGCGCGTAGGTTCTGCGACGACGACAGCCTGTCGATACATACATACATACATGCATAGTGTTGCTAGATATCAATACGGAGACATTTAATTATTGCCGTAAAGCTCCCTTCGGTATTGCCGATTCCCTGCCAAGGAGAACTGATCCTCTCAACTACACATTTCTTTCGCATTTAATTCGTATGATTGATTGATTGGTTGATTGATTCATTGATACAGATGAATATGATGAAATGAATTTGCCATTATCATTGTTTACTTCTCATTTGATTGTAACCTTGATTGGAATGGCATTACGTATTGGTTATGATTTCTAATTCGAAATAAAACACATTCATATACGTGGCATAGTTACATCTGTTCAGACTGTCATTCTTCAGTTCAGCGTCTGCGACAGAAACGCAATCGCACATCTACACATTTTTAGTTAATATGAACGTTTGGACGTCTTGGTATCAAAAATTCTCGGGAAGATATTGTCCTCTTCTTCTACCATTAGGTTGGCCGGAATGTTTGGACGGTTTCTGTGTAAGCCTTTTCGTTCGCCTCTTGCTGAATCAGTATTTAACTTAGTTCGCATTTCTACAGGGTGCGTAAAAAGTATTGACGCACCTACGTTTTGATTCAGCTCCAGCTTTTTCTTTCTACCCCTCTAGGTTTTTGTGTGTTTTTTGTTGTTGTCTGTATTGTGCTCAAAAAACACTCACGAAAAAACTGAAGAAACATGATCGTCATCGTTACGGTGGCCCTTTTTTTGTCTGTTACCCAAAGAGCCGAATACTACCTTAACAAGAGATTTAGGCGCTGTTCGAAACGGTAGGTGAGGAAAGATGTCAACAACCCAAACGTCAGCCACGGCTCTGTCATAACAGATGATGATTACAAGAGGTTCACGCACGTTAACGTTCAAATCCGAAATTATCAACCTCTGTCCGATAACGGTTAACAAATAACGCGCGCAGGTGTAGACAGCTCCTCAGACGAGCACAGCTTAAACAAGAATCCGCTGGATTACTCTTTTTGGGCGATTTTGGAGAATGAGGTCTGGGCTACTTTCAACAGAAGTGACCAGTCGCACAAGGCTACCCTGTTCAAAGCACGGAACGAAATGCAAGCAAGTGTTTGCGGCGCGTGCTCACGAATTTTTCCGTCGTTTTCGCTCCTGTATTCACAGTAAAGGAGCCAATGTCAATTACGAGTTATTCTATCGTGTTTGCAAAACCATTTTCCATATTTCTCAAGTGAATATTTTAAAACTTACTGCGCAATACTATTTCCACAACCGTCATTTAGTGCGTCAATACTTTTTACGCACCCTGTATGTAACGTCTAATACGGAATTCTTCGATTTTTCTGGAGGAGTAATTTGTGCTTCACCTAACCTTAATAATTAGGAGTACATGTCGCGAAGACGGTCGGCATTGAGAGGTGGAAACGCCTCAACCAATCAGGGCCTGCCATTCGCAAGGGAAGGGTCTGAAGCGTATGTCTCAGCGGGGGAGCGAGTCACATAAGGCGAACCCTCACCCCTCAATTATTATAAAAATGTGTATATTTTTTGCCAAGCCGTTAAACCCAAGGAGTAGTGGGTCAGAATGGGATACGGCGAAGCACGCGTTTGTGGGTCTTGTACGACCACGATGCCTCTGCAGCCAGTGGCTCGGGGCGCAGGTGGGTGGAGGTTTGACTCGCGTGAGGGAGGTCGGGGGTTTGGTTCTTCTGCACTGCTGCATTTTTGCAGTTCAACTGATTGGTTGAGATTTGGGGGATTCTGACGTCTATACCATTTTCAGACGTTTTTATGCCTAATTTTCCAGCTGAATGCTGTGGTATTCAACATGATGATGTAGAAATGTTCATCATCAGTGAGTGATACACAGGTACAAAGTGCATCAAGCAACACTGGGTACAATACGGGCAACGTATAAAGGCTACAGGTTCCTCACAGTTTGTTTCCATACATGGACCAATGACCTCGGGAAAAGGCATCCTGCTCGGATTTTGAAAAGAGACCAGGATGTGACGTCGGAGGTGGTTCAAGTGAGAAACGCGGTCTGTGGATCCCGCAAATTAACCTAAATGGCGCTAATACACTCTTTCTCTCATCTTTGTCTGTGACCTGGAAATCAGAGGTCTGCTGAAGGTTTTCTAAAACTTAACACCATCAATTTCCGCCGTTGGTCGAGTGGTGATCCACCTGGTCACGTTAAAGTGTGGCCCACTTTTAGACAAGGATCTTTCGAGAGAAGATATCAAGCTGGCCGAATGGATGGCCAGCATATTAAAGGACTTCGAAGCACATCAACTTGAAGTAGACAAAGACGTTGTTGTTAAAAACCCGGACAGTAATAAACAAGTCGCAAGAAAGGTATACTCCATAGCGTACAGCTTGAAAATGCGCTGAAAACGTCTGAAAATGGTATAGACGTCAGAATCCCCAAATCTCAACCAGTCAGTCGAAATGCAGAAATGTAGCAGCGACAAGAACCAAATCCTCCCGCATGAAGCACCCCCATCACCACTACGCTCCGACCCGCTTGCCGGCAGTGGCATCGTGGACGTACAAGACTCCCAAACTCGTGATGCGCCGCATTCCATTGTGATTTCAAGGACCCCTACTCCTTGGGTTTAACGACTTGCCAAAAAATAAACACATTTTTATACTGTTTAACTGAACAGTGAGAATTCTTCCTATATGACTCGCTCCCCCCGTTCACACATACGCTTCAGACCCTTCCTTTGTCAGAGGGCGTGCACAGTCGGTACCTTGATCGGCTGGCATGTGTTCGGTTTGTGCTCTGTTTGATCTTTTATTGGGTGGCGCGCTACTGCCTACCAGTGCTGCTCACCTTCGCAACATGTACCTAATTGTGTTTATTCGAAGACTTATTGAAGTATGTCGAAGGAGCAATTCCGAACGATATTTTATTTCTGTTTCAAACTGGTCCAATCCGCGGTCGAAACAGCCCGACAAATCGAACATATATGGGGCCGAATAATGTTGGAGAAAGGACCCTGCAACGGTGGTTCGAGAAATTTCGTTTTGGAGATTTGAACCCTGAAAGTGCACCCCGAAGGGGCACGCTTACAGCAATCCAGGACGACGATTTGAAGGCCTTCGTAGAAGCTAATTCATCTCAAACGCCCGTGAGATTACGGATGGTTTAGGATTGAGTAAAACTGTTGTTTTAGATGGCATGAAACACCGCGGAAAGGTGGAAAAGTTCGAAAAATGGGCGACCCTGATTCGAAATCTCCTCTTCTTTGCTTCTCCGAAACCGAAGCTCCGTTTTTGAGTCGAGTCGTCACATGTGATGAAAAGTGGGGGTTAATTGTGCTGTCTCAGTCCCATTTCGCCTCCTTTTCTTATAATTCTTGAAGCTCCTGTGAGCTGAAATAGTTCTTAGATGAGTCACCTTTCAAACCTCGCTTGACTTTTCCTAGGAAGGCATCGTTCGTGCTCAATTTATTTCAGACGACGCAGAAACCCGAAGGCGTACAGGTATGGCTAATCTCCACTATATTACGAGAGTCATTGGAGCCCTTCTGAGCAACTTGAATATGGAACTTGTTCGCAACTGTACCCAGACTCTTTATTCATTGGTCTCTACTCACTGATGCGCCAAGGAAGCGGCGCCAGCTTCGTCTGAGAGATGTGTCCAGCTCATACGAATATTCTGCAAACATTTATTCTGGAAGCACTGAAGCAACATCACATATGAGATTTAAGAACCAGTTCCTAAGTTATCCCTCTGTTTCAGAACTACGCAGGCAAATGCATTGCTTTGTCTCTTAATATTTAAAACTTAATACAAGGGCATACCCATGATGCAGCTGAGCAATAAAACAAGTGAAAGGTGTTGTCTCGTTTCGGCCGCACCTCAGTGTATACGCTGATTGCACAAGGAGAGACTATGAAAGTGCGAAATCCGCTGATCAGCACTCCGAAGTCGTATGTCGTATGGTCAGTCGCTCAGTTGTCGTTTATCTTTCGGGCTTTCGCCTCCGCCGATCGTTTTTTCGTTTTCTTAAGTGACGTCGAGCTCTTTTCCTGAACAGCACTGCGTTCTAGGCGTCTAGAGAATGAAAGGAGAATTAGTAGAGACCGTTTTGGCTGGTGTTCCGTCGATTTTCGTGTCTTTTCCTTCTGGACATTCGCTGCTTTGTCGACTCGACCGCGATAGACTGCGTCGTACTCTCTCAACGAGCTTTGATCCCATGTTCTTGAACGGATTTCGTCCACCTGAAGGAGCAGTTGACATGAACTGTGGAACAACATCGGTACATAGTGGGTTGATGGGATACGCGGTGCCCTAGAGAGAGCTCCAGCCAAACTGAAAACTTCATTCGCACCGCTGTTCAATCTAGCGTGTTTAATGGAATGGAGAAGCACAAGCGTCCACAAACTTGCTACCCCCAATTTAAAATGCACAACATTTTTTCCCTAAAATCAGCAATTTTCCTAAAATTGAAATCACCGTAGTTAGGGAATGCTCGGAGAAATCAGGTGAGCGTAATCATCAGGGACTGGGAATGCAAAAACCTGTGTAATCACCTGTAGATCTAATATAAGCTAAATATTGAACTGAATTCGCTCTCCTCCACAGCCATTAAGGGCATATATCCCTTGGGGATACTTCTCTCGCGACGGAAGGGGTCCGCAGCCTCGAACGAAATATAGGACTAACTTTTGAAATATTCACTAGCTGATTTCCAACTCAACAGAAAGGTGACTCGGCACTTCATTTTATTCATTTTATGCGATGGAAAAGGCCTTTTTTGTTTTTTTTTCGCCAAAGACCAAGAGTTACGGCCTGTTGTGTACTTCTTGCACTTTATAATATATCAACACTGTTCTTATATTTTCTTACCACGTGGTAGAGTTGCGTAGACTGACTCCTCTTCTGTCTTCATACTGCTAGTACTACCCTGCTTCAGGATGTATGGGGGTTGCGTTGCGCTCTAGACAAGTGTGAATGTTAAGCACGATTTTTGCCGAAAGGTTAAACGGAGGTCTGTGTACCTTTGCTTGGAGTCTGTCCTGAGCCGTCTCAACGGACCGCGACTTTCTCATGCCGAAAAATCCCTGCTTCTCCACCGGACAACTGTCAATCGCTTCAAAAGCTCGCGCCATTAGGCGTACCGAAGGCTGGCCACCTCTCGCCAGCTCCTCACGTCTCACACGACAAAGTATATTTGTTCCTGAAACTGTCTTCTATTTAGTTATTTATAGTGCATGTCGCGAAGACACACCACGAGGAGTGCGGGAACGCGCCGTTGCTTCTACCATAACCGCTTCAGCCAATCAGGGATCGGCTTAGCCGCAGGGGCAGAGCTCGTGATTGACTGTTGCTTACTATAGAAGGAGAGCCGCGTTCCCGCACCTCTACGGTGCGCCCTAGCGACTTTAATTATATATTTTTATTTGTTCATACGCACACTAAAAAGAGTGCGTCTCAAATCATTCAGGTACATCAGAAAATGGTAGTGTGCAAGAAAAACAAAAGTGGTGAGAAAAGTCAAAAATTATAGTGATCGTGATTTAAAGCACAAGCGCGTCAGAAACGAAATAATCACCTGATCTGGTGCTAGTGTAGATTCCGGAATTATTAGTGCCGTCAAATGAAGATGTTCGGGGCAACGTTCGTGAAGCCAACGATGCTTCGGATTTCTTGTCATACTCAAGGTCTCTGATGCTTTCGTGAATAGAGGTATCACACTGCTCCGACATTCGATCAGCTAAAATATGTACACCACTGAGAATATTCACACGAACCGGGAAAATTTTGAACTTCTAATGTTTGGACTTAAGAATTACGGAAACATGTAGCGAATAAGCCTACTACTGCTTGAATAATTATTCTTGATCAATAAAAAACTGAAAATTCTTTTTTGTGACTTTAGAAGTGTTTCATGAAATCAGGGGAAACCTGCTATCAAATCGGCGGGGTTCGGATTCGGTCGCCTCATTCCGTGACGGTACTGACGACCATATCCTCCTCGATTATCCATACTGAAATAAACAAAGGAATCTGATGAGACCTTGAATAGAAAGCCTTCTTATACCAAATATATAATCAAAATGGTTCTAGTATATTCTGTAAAAGCGGAATGCATGGCGTATTCCAAAAACGGAGGAATACTTATAATTTGTCCCTGCACCTTTAGCATGGTCTTCACCTCCCACACTCGTACACGATTTTCAACTAAGCCACATAGAATTGTAGGTTATTATACCTACTTAGTAGTAATCTTTAACTGTAACAAGGCAAGGATACTAGGTGACCATGGGACTATGAGATGAGACGTACATCGCTGGATGCGGCTTCGAACGCTGATTCCAAATGTATGTTCCGTTTCTGCTGTGAACGGAGTTATGAACCATTTTCGTAGCAGGCTCCTTTGCCCTTGAGGTCCACACAGGGCGGGCCAGTTGCAAGAGGACGAGCTCAAGTAGGGTTGAAACTGCGCTGCCGGCCGAGCAGCGGTAGCGCAGGGTTAGAGGGGCGGCGCAGTAAGACAGGCTGGTTTATGGTTCGAGTCCTCTGTGGTGCAGGGTTTTTGCATTTCCTAAAAAAGATCTGAGACGATCAACCAAAGCTCTATATGTCAAATGTCGACGTTTGGGCAAAATCGATTACCATGATCCCACCACCCATACTAACAAGTAGGTGATCAGTGCCTTTAATAACCCCCTTGGACGAATTCTTTTTCGACACACGGGTTCGGTTAGGACAATACTGCCGACCTATCTCCTAAACTATGTTCTCACCAGCTGTTGTGTTAGCGTGCCTTTTGAAGGAGTTCGTTCCTTCCGATACTTCACGCGTTCCTACAAGGCAAGAGAAGAAAATGGCCAGCAGTTTCGCATCCATCTTGCGAGATGCGCAATACGGGAGCATCGAGGTAGAGGATGAAGATGGTATCAGTGCGGAATCAGAAGAGGATCAGAAGAGAAGAACGTATCAGCGACACCCAAACATTGCTCTTGGTCGACAGCTGGAAGCCATTCAAGGATTACAAAACCACTTCATCAGTTTTTGTAGATCTACTAGAGTGAAAGTTATGAACATTCCGGTAGGAACAACATCACAAATACAACCATTAGACGTACATTTCTTCTTGCCATTCAAAAGCATGTACAAGGCATGTTTCACCTCTCATGTATTGACAACGGTATAAAGTTTTCACTTCACCCTCGCGACTCAATTCTTCGAATTGTATCGTGATTTACACTCAATTTTCTTTCTGCCCCAAGGTCCAGAACTTCTCTCACGTATTCATGGTACGCTGCTGCAGGATACCTGCACAGTCACCCCGGGACGTATGATACACCAATTCATATTGTTTTCCTACTGACACCGTGGAACACTGCTCTTACAGCGGCAGCACTGCTGTATTTTTTATCCGCTACGGTCATTGCCAACAGCTGTTATGTTTTGAACGTTTCGTGATGTTATCTCACAGTTGCTAGTGTAACACATTGTTTGTCTTCTCACCATTTTTTTAGCAACTATTCATGATAAATTGTGTCTTCCTGCCAGTATGAAGTTGTCATTATGAAGAGAAGTCCTTTTTGGTGACCTTTCCATTGCAATTTGACATGGAGAGCTTTGGTTGATCGGTGTAGATCTTTTTTAGGAAGTGCAAAAAGACCTACACCACAGGGGACTTGAACCATAAACCACCCGGTCTCACCACGCCGCTCCTCTACCCCCTGCGCCACCACTGCTCTGCAGTTTCAACCTTACTTGAGCTCGCTCTGTTGTGACTGGCCCGCTCTGCGTGGACTTAGAAGGCATAGGAGCCTGATACGAAAATGGTCTATAACTCCGTTCACAGATGCGCACAGCAGAAACGGAACACATATTTGGAATCAGCGTTCGAAACCGCATCCAGTGATATACGTCTCATCTCAAAGTCTCATGGTCATCTAGTATCCTTCCCTTGTAAGTTGGCGTGTGCTAGCGCAGTCGCAGGAGGTGCTGGTTGTAGCGGACGCTTCGACACAAGTTCTTGGTTCGGATTTTCCGTTCATGCCAGCCAAGCCTCCTGTTACTAAAAGGCTTGTAGACTGGTGAACTCGTACCAGAGTTGTTTGGGAAGGGTAAGACACTAATTTGTCCATGGCCTCGTCACCGCAACTCATTGTACTGGTCAAACGCGCATTTAGGTTGCCTCCACGGTGTACCGTAAAGATAGAACGCATCCCAAGCAAGGACTAACTGACGCCGACCGTTGCTCTTCATCCTTGATATCTACCCCAGAGATCCACTCATCTTTTCATCGAATTCAAGATACGTCTAAGGGATCGTTTAGTGTGCACGCGATGCGCGTTTCGACATTATGCTAGGCTTCCATATCGAGCGCGCGTCGCAGTAAGGGCCTGTTCATACATTGCGACAAGAGCGACTCGTCGCCCGTGCAAAACATGCATATCGATTAAAACCGGGCGCGCGCCGCCGAAAAGTGTTCATAAGGCCCATGCACACTTCTGCGACACCACGGCGCGACAAGTAGGGCGACGGCTACCTCCGCGAAATCCGGCGGTCGCGACGCGGTCGCGTTAGAGCACCGTTTTAGGCAACGGGACCGACGTCCCCGTGGATGCTGCACCGCTAGGAATGGCTTGAACCATTCCAGCCTGCGGCACTCAGCGCGGCGTCGCCTGCGGTAGCCGCCGCAACAGCCGCAAGAGTGTGCATGCCCCTCCCTGCGGCACGTGTCACAGTGTCGCGCCGCGGCCGTCGCGGCCCTATGCTTCATCATGGCCGCGCCGCGCTGTCGCAGAAGTGTCATGGGCCTATACTCGAGCGCCGGCGCCGTCGCTCCAGTCGCTGCTGTCGCCTGTTCATACTTCTGCGCGCTGCGCTCTCATCGCTCCCGTTCCCGTGCAAAACATGCAAATCGATCGCGCGGCACCGAAAAGTGTTCATAGTCGAGCTCCGGCGCTGTCGCTCCAGCCGCTGCTATTCTGTTCATACTTCCGCGTGCTGCGCACACACTACGCCCGCAGCGCTATCTTAGCTCTTGTCGCTGCTGTCGCGAAGTATGAACAGGCCCTAAGTCGATATGGGAGGTTATCGTGACCAAGCGTCGCGCGTCGCGTGCACACTAAACGATCCCTAGAAGCGCTACAGCAAGTGAAATGAAGAATAACACAGGACTTATTCTGCTATGCAATGTTATAGTAGCTTCTGAAGACTGTCAGAACCCACCCCATCGTGTTGTGCACGGGCATACTGGCTACGGAACGAATGCTGATCGACGACTGGCTGATGTTGTCGTAGGTGCCGTCACATTCGCTCACTGAAGGCGCATAACCATTGCGGTCTATCGACGGTTGAGCCGATGGACAGCGCTCATCACTGAAACATTTCGCGTTCTACTTCGTCCATTCTCAACACTGTAGAGCGTCGTCACCTCGGCAGAATCGTTTGAGCGTCTTCGTCTCGAATTGCAATCAGCTGATTAATGATGTAACGTATTCCGTCCGGATTCCCATCGAGCTCTGATCGGCCATTGCGACGAATCGGATCCGTAACGAATTGCAACTGCAACGAGTATACCGTACAATATATTGCTCAAGATCTGTGTCATACTGTAGGACATACCTGATCTATGATACTGCTAAGCCTGTACTTCCTCGTCAGACGTTGCAGCTCATTCAGGTGTACGACTTGTTGAAGTCGTGCGGCTCCAGCCTCCAGAATCTCACTGGCTGCCACTTGGTTGTCCTTCTTCTGATGCAGATTTCGTTGCTCAATCTCCAGAACCCGTACTTGTTCGCGTAGCTGGAAGCGTAACCAGTAATTTTTGCTACCGGTTTAATTACTTAATATTATCCTTATCAAACTTTAAGCGCGATCCTACTATGGGTAGGCCAACATAAATGCAGCTATCAATCTCCTTTATAACAGTACAAGTGCTCCGACACGCCTAACGGCGTGTCTCGCACTTGCGCGCTTCGCGCGACTTTGCAGCATCACTGACCTATGGAAAGTAGTTTTTGTAAAACATAAAATTCGCTAACATCTAGGACCTGGTGCGTACTTTATCGGCATCAAGCCGTCCACAACTTCAGTACCTTCATCATAGACATTCTCTCTGGACCGACCATTAACGTCACCATTGTTTTGTGCTGCGCGGTATTTCTGTCCCTCAGGCTGCTTCTCCGCAACCGTTCCCATGCTCAACAGGTAGCGTTTACAGATATCGTTGACATGTCTTTCGAAGCCAGGTTCCCCCTTACTCGTTCCCTCTCACTGGATCTAATAACTCGTCCGCCTTTACTGGCCTTCCCTCCCCCTCTTTAGTCCCCCCTTCCTGGTCCCAACTTCTGGCCCACTTTGTTTCCACTATTGACCCCTACGTCTCTTCTTGCTGGTTCCCCCGTCCTGTCCCTCCTCCAGGTTGTTCCTTTCCTTCCTGCTCGCTCTCCTGATCCCCCTAGTAGTGGTCCTCCCATGTTCACGGCAGACGACGGTGTCACGTATCCAGAATCAGGACGCTTGTTGCGCAACGTAGGGGGCCCGTCTTCCGAATTTAGAAGCTCAGAAGCGCGCACAGTCGCTGCTGTGTCGAGCATGAAGAGGCTATGCATATGGCAGATTCTCCGTATGAATTCCCTTACGGCTCTCTTCTTGTTGGTTCCCCGTCCTGGTCCCTCCTCCAGGTCCCTTCTTCCAGGCAGATTCCTCCCTCCTCGGGATCCTCCTTACTTCTCTACCCCATTTAGGTAGCCCTCCCACGCCCACGACACGACGACGGCGAGCGAACGCCCATTGAGTAACATCCCTGTCTCATCCTCTAAATCCTGTCTCTCTTACTGGTAATGGATCCCCTTGCTGATCGTCCTTGTTGTCCCCCCCCCCTGATTGGTAACTCTCTAATGGTCCCTACTTATTGCCTAAACCCTTCTTGGCGCCACCTTCTGGCCTGCTTCATTGTTCCCTTTATCGACTACTCCCATTCCCCATCCCGATGCCTTCTCCAGGTCGCTTCCTCCTGGTCGCTGTGGGTTCTCCATCCTCAAAGTCCCCCTTCTACTCTTACCACTTTATTGGTCTTCTAATGCTAATGGCACGAAGTCGACTTCTGAATCTGGACGCTCAGAAACGCGCGCAGGTGCTGTTGTGTTAAGCAGTAAAGCGCTGTGCTTCCCCAGCTGCAGCAGCATCCCACGTTGAATAGAAAGTTTTGCCCGCGCTGTACATAGATGATGAGGTGTATCTCACTCAAGTTAGATCACTCGACGCCGCCGCTGGAGATGATGCGGCGTATCTCACTTAGGTTAGATCACTCAAACGTCATCGACCGCTAACTCAATTATATAGTGGTAGATACCTCTCCTTTGAAGTTTCCCCTAGCCTTAATGTGATGAGACAATCGAAAGTGAGATAGAATACCTTATTGATCCCTCAAATTAGGATCGCACCCAATCTCAAACCCTCAACGTCTCTTTTTTGCCAGCCATACGTATTAGGACTCGTGGTAGTGTAGTCTTAGGAAGCCCGGCCGTTGCGCACACTCCAAATCGACAGCGTTGGTTGGAGTCTCGCCCAGGCCATTCAAACCTTCCATCCTTCCTTAGTTGGTGTACTGACACCAGATTTGCATGGGAAGGATGAAACTCTTGACTTTTCCATGGGTTGGGCACTGCAAGTCATTATGTAGGCTAAATACGCTTACAGGTCACCTCCGTCATATCCCGCATAAGTAGAACGCGTGGCGCATTCCAAACAAGGTTCGACTAAAGGATCGTTTAGTGTACTCGCGACGCGCGAGGCGATGTTACAGTAAGCTCCCATATCGATCGCGTAAGCTTGCAGCTTGTATCGCGTCGCTCGTCGTGTGCACACTAATCGCTCCCAAAAGGCCCCCACACACTTCTGCGGTAACGCCGCGACCCTATCCTTAACTACAGGGCAGGGATAGCATGACTCATCGTTTTCGCCGCTCACCGCAAAAGTGTGTGAGGGCTTTAAGCCTTAGTTTACACTTGCGCCGCCACGCGGCGTAGCATAGCAATCGCCATAGTCATCGATTTTCGCGCGGCGCGATCGATATTCCGACTATGGTGCCGCGCCGCGCAGAGACACTACTATAAACCAGGGCTAACGCCGTTCTCCACCCTAACCTAATCGCTATATGTAATTGGTACACTTTTCAAAATTTGTATACTGTACGCCAGGAAGTCGCATGCAAACAAGGCTTGTCATGTGGTTATCCTAGTTGTTGGTAGTATAGCCACATAGGCCTAAAATACACGAAAGCGGCGACAAAATCACCTCAGTGATGATTTTATCATGTCTGCTCCTTTGCTGTTCAAGCTCTTTGGACATCGACCTCAGCTTCTCGTTCAGTCTCTCGGTTTCTTTCGTGTAGAATCGCTCGCAATCACGGAATTGTGATTGCAGATGCTCTACGGCTCGTAGATCTTCGTCTGATAAATTCTCATTTCGACCTGCAAAATCGTTGTGAATTCTGAGTCCTGAGACAACTCCGAAGAGAAGACCTTCCGTACCTCGGGCTCGATCGATTTTCCAGAGAATTTGATCGGCTTTTCGAGCTTCTTTGGTCAGCCGCAGATCCGTGTTTGCACGTTCCAGCTCGGCTTCAACGTCGGCCAGTGTTTTTTGCTGAAACAGAGAAAAACGTCCTAAAAACGTCTTCCCGGACGCAAAGAACTTCGGCAGAAAAAAATCCGCGACTGAGGCGTTTTGCACTATTTCACAGTACAAGAAGTAATTCGTTACGAAATTAATAGCCGAGAACACACAGCGTAGTTCAGAATTTCATAGCTCAGCTTGTGCACAACTTTCTCCATAAGTAAACGTTAGACTACTGGTAGAAGCAAACTCCCACCATCGCCTTCAGTTTCTCCTGAGCCTCCAGAATCTCCTTATCGCGCACGTCGTTTTCCTTTCGATCCTCGAGCACTTTTCGCTCAAACGTTGCCAGTGCCTCTTTCTGAGTGTCCCTTTCTCGGCGTGCGAGCACCAGCTAAAAGCACATTCACACGAGAACTTCAGAAACGTTCGATATAAAGTCGACAAACGCTGCGACTGACTTGCGAATGAAGCGACTTGTTGGTGTCCTCCATGATCCTCATTCGGCTGGAGAATTTCTGCTGCAGTGCGTCCATCTCGACCATTCGGATCTGAACGCGTTTCGTAATAGAAACTCCTTAACAAGTAATGAGGACATGTCAAGAAGTCGCTCACCTTCTCTGTCTGCCGCGTCTTATGTTGGTGAGCTTCTTTGTCTTTTTGCCATCCCAGTTTCGTTTTGTTCAGCTGGTCGAGTAGGTCGGCGTTGGTGATCTTCATGTCCTCCAGTTTAGCCTCGCTTTCGTTACACTGAAGATATGCCCGTGAGGAAATAAGTGCTGATCGATAATAATCAATGGATTCATTTTAGTTATTTACTGTGTAGCCCATCTAGCGGTCACAATATGTACGCCATTCCCATCTTGATTTATTATCAAAAAGCAGAAATCAGTATTGATTAAGGGTCACCATTGCTGAGTTGTTGTGAAATTGGTGCACTGGCCGTTATATCCGCATGATTCCTATCATAAAATGGTCATCTGTAAGCAAAAGCCAATAATATCAATCAACGCAGGATGATTGCTTTCATATTGATTGATATCATAATATGGTGTGATCCCCAGCTTGAAGGACGCATTGATAGTATAAATCGATAGGGTTAATTGATATTGTTCTTTGTAAGGCCGTACAATGAGCGAAGGGATCAGACCGCATCATCTGCTCGATTTATAAAAGCGGCCGCTAAATTTGCGTGGACACATGAACAGAAAGGTGGATGGACAGATGGCTTAATTCCTCTGGCCTACGCCGGTATTCGAATAGAACGCTAGCTTTATGTTTCATGGATACTTTCTGGCGCTTAGTAGCATCCTCAAGACTGGAACTCGCGTCTAGGTTTCATCCAAGGTAGAAGGATCTATGGTAAAAGGCCCAATCAGGACCGCCAGGGAAGCAACATGTGAAGGTTCAAACCTTCTTGGCACAAAAGTTTTGATCGACATCAACACTCGCCTGACACGTCACAACCTCCATGGGGACCGCTCCTGGCTTCTCTAATGAACAAGAAAACGGTGCTAGTCGCTAATGCGGCCTGCACGGAGAGAAGGGAGGGGCACCTGATTAATCAGGCCGCTTCCAATGGGCGTGACAGAAACAGGGAATGTATCCGTATAGTACCAAGAAAACGCTAAATTTGTGGCTCGAAAACCTTATAAAATAGCAAACAGTTATGACAAAAAATACGTTTCTTCAAATATGAAATTTCTAGGAATCCATTAATTGATTAAAATTTCGAAATTTAAAATTTAAAATAGCGGCCAAAAATGGTAAAAATTTTCCATTTATAAAACTCTTTGGCAGAAGAAGACTAAGAATTCCAATAAACGATGCTGCTTGCTTATCATTGTGGGTCTTACTTAGATCTAACCAGATTCTCCTGATATCGCGTCATATCGACGTGGCCATTTTCGATATCCACCGACACCATGGTCAGTCGATATGGAGGAGGGTCGTTGAGCGGTCGGTGGAGGATCGCGGCTCTTCCACCGCCGCTACAGGAGAGCACTGGGAGACGGGAGCAGTTCCTGCACGAGCACCTTGGACGCACTACACCCTGGAGTCCCTTCCCTAGCCGATTTGTACGCTCGAAGAGCGCACAACCCATCTCCGATGTCCCCCTCAGCGACAAAAGCATTCTTGGCACGAGCCGCCTGGATGGCCCACACCCCGGAGTCCCTTCCCTAGCCAAGTTGTGCGCTCGAAGAGCGCACAACCCATCTCCGATGTCCCCCTCAGCGACGAAAGCAGTCTCGGCACGGAATGATGTGCAAGTTTGCGTGGTACTCCAGCAGGAGCTGGTACATTGCCAGCGGAGCAAGTGGTTAGTTCTAATGGCTATCATCATTGTGTTACCTTTTTCTCGTAGAGTGCCAGCTGTTTTTTCAAGTCGATCAGCTGCAGCTTGTCGCTCTCATGTCGTGCTAAGCTAGAAGTCTCCTCGGTGTCAGAATTCGGAAGCGACGCTAAAAGTAGATCACTTTGTGCGAATCAGACCGTTATGGATATAACATAGACCTATTTAAATAGACTAGGAAAGAAAAAGAAAGCTGAGCAAACTGAGTAAAAGAAATGTTGGGCATCAGATGAGGTTTTGTCGTCAGATTCTGAAGCAAAACATGGTTTTCTCACCCTTATCATCGTGATCCTTTCCTTCATCGTCTTTACAGCTGGTCAACTGCTTCTTCAGCGACGCCACCTCCTTCTCCAACGACGATTTTTCGGTCTTCCAGGCGCTCTCTTTCTTCTTCAGCTCCTGTGTTGTCTTCTCTAAAAGCAGCGGCGCTCAGGAAATACTGCCACAAAGGTGCACCGGATTCAGTCGCATACTCAGCAGCTCTTCCGCGTCTTCAGTGATCTTCTTCAAGGCGGTGATTTCGTTCTTCGCTCGACTTCTTTCGCCGTTCATTTTCTCGCGTTCTTGATCGAATATGCTCTCTAACTTCTTGTACTTGATCTCGTATTCTCTGACAGCTTTCTGATTGAGTTCCAATTCCTGAAAAACTACCTTATGGGAGTTGGTCATAAGTCGACAATCACAGCAAAATTCATCTTTGGGCTAACAAGTGGGGATATAGTATAAATATTCGCGTCAGTCAGTCCTTTTGTGGGATGCGCCGCGCATCTCACAAGGGAACTCTTCTTCGGAAAGCCAAGTATTCAAGCGCCCTCCACGATGCCCCATAAAAGTTGTATGCGTGAAAGATAATCGATTTAGTGTGGACGAGACGCGCGACGCGATATCATGATAAGCTCCCATATCGATCCATCGCGTCGAACAATCGATACGAGAGCTTATCATTGTATGGCGTCGCGCGTCGGATGCACACTAAACGATCTCTGACGCGGTCAAAACATAAATCTAATAGCCTTTTTCTCTTACTTTGTCTTGCAATCAGAATAAGATAACCTGCCATGGATTTTCTCGTTACCTTCAATGTGTATTATGTTCCACTTCCATCAACCTTTTTCTCCAGGGCTCTTTGCCGAAAAGAACTGCTCCTTCTGAAAGAAGGTTCTCCCCCAAGCTCACTTGCTTCTCCTTCTTTTGCGCTTCGAGCTCCTGGTGCAGTCGGTTGCAGCGATCTTCCTGCTCTTCTAACGCTCGTGTCTTCTCAGCTAATGTGAACGTTTTAGACTGTAGCATCTGCGCTTGCTCCTCCACCTGACGTTTGCAGTCCGCCAGTCGGCATCCGAGGCTTTTAATCTGCAAGCATGCGCTTCTAGCATAGTTAAGATCTATAAGAGCAATCCAACACCTTAGAATCGGCTTTAGAGGGGAACTGTAACTCACCTCGTTTTCGAAGATCTGTCTCTGCTTTTCGATTTCGATCGTCCATCTGTCTTCAGTTTGTAGAATCTGAAAACTTCATCAAATCGAGTGCGATGCCTTGTCAGAGCGATGGAAAAATACCACACAGACACCATAAAACGGAATTTACAGGAAATGTTGATAGGTCAAGTCGCTTTGCGGTACATATCGGGGAAAGTCCCAGCCCGAGGAGGCGCGACAAAGGAGACGCCAGCCAATCAAAGCATCGACTAGACGTCGCGCACCGATCAGCTGTTTGGGAGAAGAGGTGGAAATAGAGCGAGGAATAGAGATAGAAAGAAGAAAGAAAAGGAGAGAGAGTTTTCAACTGAAGTTATGCATCAGACGTGTTGAGAGTTAGACTGGTACTACCTAATGTTATGGTTAACTTCTTAACTGAACAAAGAGAGAAACTCATACATAGACGTGGGTAACTTTGGCATGTGCAGTTTAGGTTGGTCACATTAATAGCTTATACGGTCTGCACTGATAGATCGCCCAGACTGTGCGTTACCTTCGCGGCAGCAGAGAACGTCATTTTTAGGGGCGTGTGCACTATAGTTGTGCTCAAACGAATAAATTCGATAATTATTCAAATACTCGAATATTTGACATTTCTCGATTTTAGAATATTCGTTTGAATTCGAACATTGATGGTTTTAAAAAGTCGGATATTCGCTCGAATTCGAACATTGATGATGTTTTAAAGTCGAATATTCGTTTGAATTCGAACATCGAAGGGAGCCATATTCGATTATTATTCGAAAATCGAATGATTTTATTCGAATATCGAATAAACATCAAACCTTTAAGCACAGAAACTGATTCGAGTTGCCCGACTATTCGAATATTTGAATAAACGAAAAATTAGCTTATTCAATTTCGATAATTCGCAAAAATTGCGAGCAAATAAATGCGTTCATTCGTTCGTTCGGAAATTTTCGAGGTCGAATTTATTCGTTCATTCATTCGTTCGATAAAATTTTTAAAAAGCTCAACTATAAAGTCCAATCAATGCTTCGATTGGTTGACGTTTTCCTCGCAGCGTGTTGGAGCTTTACCCGATATGTACCTGTTTTTCTCCCCATTCATTCATATTTTTCTTACCTCAGAAACGGAACTAACGACTGAAGAAATAAATACGTGAAAAGACGAACCTGATTGGTGAGGTCTTTGTTTTTCTTCTTGTAGAATATGACCTCATTCTGCTGTTCATCCATAGCCTTCTGAAGCTCTGCGCATTTTCCACATTTCGGAGGCTGAGATGCTACCTGTTCTCGAGGTGGTGATCGCCGCACGAATGAGGGATTACTTCCCTGAACAGCTAGATTAGTTCCATGCAAATGGACCACTATGATAGGCGAAAATCCGAATGATACCTTGATGTTGTCCATAATAACATGCACAGTCTTCAATTCGTTTAGGAGATTAGCCAACTCGGCTATGATTGTGGCACTACAGTCCTTAGACAGGGATCTCCTGCGTTCATCCTGAAAAGGGCCGTGGAAAGCAACCAGAAGACAGACTATATTCGTGGAAAAGTACCTTCTGCGCGTTGTCGATCTTTTCGAACTGCTTGCAGAGTCTAGTCGTTTGGGATTCAATAGACGCCAGCACTTCACAACACTGTTCTATCTGAAAAAAGCTAATAATTATGGAAAAGCCTGTGCTAAAATCGATAAATTTTATACTCTGCAGTTTTTCTTTGCCTAAATACCGTATCCTTATCCTACCTTATCCTACCTTATCCTTTGCTTCTCCATAAACGTGGGCAAGAAGATTATTTCTTTCCGGAGTTTCGAAGAAAATACTATTCTCTTCATAACACATATTTTTCGCCGTCACGCCGTCCTTTATCCTTTATCGAAATCGCTCGTATAATAATATCCAAATCCCTGTAGACAGCACGATTTCCTATGTTGAGGCTGATGGGCATTGCACCTGTACAAACAGCTAGAACATCAACGTTCACGATCGCTACATACAGGCCACGTCATTCTACGGGGATGGAAATTAGTTCCGTTTGCGAGCGATAAGAAGATGCGTTACCATTTTCTAAATTTTCGGTAGATCGTAGAAGGTCCCAAGAAAAGCTCTATAGAGATTGGCAATAAATTTCTTCCAAGAGTTGGGAAAGCGAGAAGTGGTTTTTTTTGAAGCGACTCAGCAGTTCACTCATTGGAAAAGGTACTCCATCAGAATATCGTCTATTAGTATCTAAAAGTAAACTTTCAAAAATTTTCGACCTTTATTGCTACATTTATTCTATTTTCTGTCCTTAAAAAGAATGTAGGGAGCTGACACTATACAAACAGCAATTCTACAATGCGTTTGTAACCCACATTTCAATAACATTTTCAATAATTCCCCATTTTCACGTCAGATTGAGCACTTACATTTTACGACAAATTGTACACTGTTGAAAACAAATGTAATGCTTCTGAAATCAAACTGATCGTCTTCCATATCGAAGCGGGCTTTTCACAGGTTAAACTGCAGACTCTCCAAGATGGTTAGAATATCTTTCTATTCGATGAAAATTTGGTATAAAATTCTTTGAATTTTTTATTTGCTCAAATGAATGTGATAATTTTTATTGAGAGAAAACAATAAATTCAAATTTGTTGTAAAGCGCAACGAAGTAGCAATCATTTAGTCTATTAAAAGACGAGAACGCGCCCTGCACTCGAAAAGCCACTTGCGATTTTTATTTGATTGACAGCGTAAATACTGCTTATATAAAACATCAAAGTGAGGATATGTATGTTCTCTACAATTGGTTTTGTTGTAATTACAGATTTGAAACTCCATGCGATCAAAAATTTCTCTATCACACCAATAAAAATCGCCACATCCTGCACGAAGGCATGGCGCAATCCTCTCTTTCAGCGTTAGAAAATTGCTACCTTTTGACGCTTTAAAACAATCTTCAACACCTTATTTTTCGCAAAAAATAAGAATTTGATAAAATTATTACTCTCATTCGAGCAGCTGGACTAAAAAATTCAAACAAACTCGTGCTAAATTTTCCTTGGCAGAAAAATTCTTCGAGCTTTTTCGGAGAATTTCCCGTTTAACGTGGAAGGATCTCATTTTAATTTGGAAAATGTCCAGTTTGATTTTAGAAGCTTTGTGTGGCGTTCTGCAAGCGACTTGTTATGAAGAGTGTCCGATTCGACGTCAAAAGTGCTCAATTTGATGTGAAAATGCCACATAGAAACATAAAAATAGAACATGAACTTTTAACCATAACATGATTAAAAAGGGATTGTTTTTGAATACATTCAAAACAGCCAGATGAATTCCTGACTTATTGAAGTTGCTTCCTTAGGCCTTGTTTAGTGTGTACGCGACGCGTGACGCTATGCATACGTAGTGGCCAAATTGATCGAGCAACGCGATTGATCAATTCGGCCACTAGGCATGGCATCGCGTCGCGTGTCGCGCGCGCACTGAACAAGGCCTTACGGGAGTTCTCGGTAAGGAAGAAAACTCCTGTAAGAAATTAAATGAACTCCCGCAAGGAAAAATCTTTTCGAGAGTTCATTATACTACCAGCGAACGAAAACCTTTTTAGAATGTCTGAGCACTCGTTCTCTAAATTGCTATTTAGTTGTGCATTATTGTGAGCGTTCTTTTTCTCAATTACTGGTGCTTATCAGGTTCATTAACTGACGCGTTGAACGTGTTATCTATGAGCTTCCTTTAGTCCTTGCCCGAAAGTCGATATCTATGCCCCAGTTTATAATTCTGCCGCTGCGCGGCGCGGCACCATGGTCGGAATAGATATCGATCGGAGGGCGCGGAAAATCGATATCTATGGCGATCATGGTGCCGCGCCGCGTGACGGCGCAAGTATAAACTAAAGCCCCTTTCATACTCGTCCGAGGGGCGGCGGCGGCGGCCGCCGCCGCTTCAGCGGCAGGTGGAGGGGCGGTGTCCGTTCTCGCCGCCTAGGGGTGGCGGCGGCCGCCGCCAGCGCTAATTGCGTTTGGCGCGCGCGTACGCGCAGCGGTCTCGTCTGTGCCGCCGCTCTCGCTGCCCCTCGTGGCCGCCGCCCGAAATGGCCCCAGCCATCTCGGGCAGCGGCCCCGGCGGCGGCGCCGCCAGGGGCGTGGCGGGGCGTGGCCGCGGCGACGTCGCCGCTGCCAGTATGAAAACCCCTCCACCGCCGTGGCCGCCGCTCGGGCACGTCATCGCCGCCGCCTTCCTATGCTAAACCATTGGGCCGCCGCCGCCGCCGCCGCCGCCGCCGCCACGAGTATGAAAGGGGCTTAAGGCTATAGCGGCCATCACGCCGCGCCGCGTGGCGGCGCATGTATAAACCAGGCCTTATCCGACTGCTCTGTTCTGTATGTAGCTACCAGTGTGGCTACCACAATGTTATGAATAATTAAATGAATAAATAAATAAATATCAAATTAATAAAGAGGAAGTGGTAAATACTCACCTCTTCGGGACTGGTCGTCTTGCCTTGCAAATCGGATACAACGGCCGCGGCTTTGTGTTCGCTGAGCTCCTTCTCCAGTGCTTCTATCCGCTTTTTCATTTCATCCTGAGTATCATACCAATACCAACTCTTTCAGGATCAAGCAGTTCAACTTCCTAAAGAATCCTCACCGCATATGACTCGTTGTTACTATTCTTCAACGCTTTTTTGTGCAGATTGTTGCAGCGCTCCGTTACCAACGCAAATTGTGTGTTGAGTTGCTCGATCTAAAACGAGCAATGAAGGTATTCGTAGTTGAACACGATAACACAGCATTCACTTGCCTTAGTCGCAAAGGCAATAACCTTCTGGTTATCACCTTTCAGCAAAATCTGCTTCAATTCGACGACTTCTGCCTCGAGAGCACGACATTTCTCTTGCTCACTACGAAGTTCGGACCCGTCTTTAACATGGCATACTATTAAGGACAAGGATTTCGGATACCGTTGAGGAGTCTATGAATACAATACCGGCCGTATTTTTTCTTTATTTTGAGCGGAAAAAACACAAAAAACGTCTTTTCCGCCGCATTTTGCTAGCGCTCTTGGAAATACGTGCTTTAAAAAATAAATCCGATGAATAGATCAGCATTGAATGATCTATCCGATAAAGTGAAAATGCCCTGTAAAGGATAAAGGATAAAGGACGGCGTTACTCAATCCCTTTTAGGGTGCGCCATGCATTCTAATTCTACAGGATGCCGTAGAAGCGATTTGAATACGTATTTGGCCATACAATGACTTGTGGTGGCCAGCCGATGAACAAGTCAGCACTTTATTCTTTCCAGACAAATCTGGCACCAATTCGCCGCCCCGGAGGGATGGAAGGCTTGGTTGGCCTGAGCGGAAAATCCGAACCAGGAACCTGATACCGAGTGCGCGCGACAGTCGGCGCCTCCTCCGACTGCGCTACACGCGCCCAAAAATGGCCTGTAATTTTAGCAATGTTGATTCGATGGGCTAAATATAATCAGAATGTGACCTTTGGGTGCACATAATTACCTCCCGCAAGGAAGAGGGTCCACCGCGTCAGAGTATAGATCATCGACCCCTTTGTCCCTTCATCGGATAGATCATTCAATGCTGATTACAAATATTTCTCATTTTATTTTTTAAGATTTATTTTTCAAAGCGCGCCATTTGAAAAGTGCAATTAAAAAGCGGCGGAAAGCCATTTTTGCAGTTTTTTCCTGCCGAAAACCCAAAAGAAACAGCCGGTATTGTTCTTAAAAGTCGTACTGGAATTCGCAGCAACAGCTGGTCCTTTGTTCTCGTAGTTTTTCAGGTGCATGTTCAGCTCATGATTCTTTCGTTCCAAATCGCTGATCGTAGCGATCATTTTACCCATGTCCTTCTCCATCTCGTGTGTCAGATTGAACTGGAACCACATAGTCTCCTTTCTTCGCTTCACTATTCAACAGTTGATTATCGAATCTGCTTACTGTATAATTCAATAGAAATCAGAAAAAATAGTTAGCTAATGAATACTGTAGTGCAGAAAGTATACAATAATGTAAAAAAGATTGTACTTAAAAAACAACTATCAAACTTGAGCAAAATTAGACGCACAATGCCCACGTACCTCACTGCTATTCAACATAACTCCAGTGTTTTCGGCCCGTTTTGTATAGTCCGTTTCCAGCTCGAGAATTCTTAATGATGAAAATTTAGTGCGTAAAATCGCACTGGATTATGTAACGTTTCGTTAGACTGACTTTTTAGTCAAGTGGTCGTTCGTTCGTTCCAGCCTTTCCACTTTGGTCGACAAATGCTCCACTTCATGCTCAGCCAGTTCCAGTTGTAAATGAGCGTTTCCCTCACTAAATAAAACTATAGGTTTGTCAAGGAAAGCAACGAGTCAAGCCCTATTTACTTGCTCATTTCTTTTACAAAAAGGTCAATTCAGGACTGAAAACGTCAGGCTTATATGCGCGTCGGTCCCACATCAAACGGTTGTTTCTGGACCACATTTGAGAGTATCAATATAAATTAATTCTTCGACCTTCGATGCTTTCCATTTGTCGTGAACTTGTCTATCCGTCATCATATCCGCATCTAAAATCCATCTCAAACAGTTGAGCAATACAATAGCAATATCGATTGCTGTTGAATCCCTTGAGCCGCAATTAATTCTGCGCCAACGAAGGGACTGATGATTGAAGGATAAGCTTTTTAGACGCAATTTATACTTCAGTCGTCGGCGTCGCGACATTATAACATCTATCAGCATCGATTGGGCAGCGCAAACGATCGATATGCATACCTTTCATAACGCCGCGTCGCTCATCGACTGAAATATAAATCACGCCATAATCTCTTACTCTATGCTGTGTATTGCAGTGAGTGCAGTGAGCTGCGATGAAAATGAAAATATTTTGGTAAAACAGAGAGCTTAACATACTACAGGTTCATTCCAAGTAGTAATAACACGAGGAAATGCACTAGCAAAACTGCGAGATCCATTTCCGAAATCTTATAAATAGTTATCTCTCTCGTTCAGGAATAGTTTCAGAAGGAAACCAAATCTTGTGCAGAAATTCTGGCAAAGGCTTATAGGTCCCTTGATCCATACGCACAAAATTAGAGGCCTCAGAACAGGCAATTTTAGTTCACCATATCTAGGTACTTAACCAATCCATCATTATCAGCCGACGCAAAGGGGTGATCATCCACTATTGATCTATATTATCGATTTTTGGCGACAACTAGCCACCCGAGGGGATAATTACGCGAGTATTACTACCAAAGAAGCTCTCAAAGATAGAGCAGAATCAATATTGATCGTTTCGATCAATCAATATGAAATGTTATTATGAATATGTAACAATCATCTTGTGAGTTGAATTGTAATTACACACAAATAAAGTTCAAATTATATTAATTTAAGCAAGCAAAACGCCGCTAGAACAGAAATTGCATTTGAAAGGAGCATGTCGGCTAAAAAATGAAGGCACATTACAAAATAAGCTGTAGATGAAGTTGGCACAACGCACCTGGCCGACCGCACCATAGGTGGTCTCATCTTTGCACTTTTTGAAAGCTTCTTCAACAGCATCTCGTTCTCGTTCTCTACTTCCTGCAAGCATAACACTCTGACCAAAACAATTACATAACATAACAATTACAAAAACAACAATTAAGCGGATCTCATTCATGAAACTCTAACGAAACTACACTAGATATTGTGTGGCTGATAACTCAAAACACGGAAGATTTCCACTGTACTTTACGGGCTGATGCCCAGCGGCGTCGAGGGGTGCAGCTTGTATGCGCTCCTCGACCAATCACAGGAGACGGACTCGATCCCGGTGGCATTGGGCACGTGCCCGAAAAGTATCGATATCGCGTTAAACGGTTCAATGATTCAGATGGTATTCAAAGAAGATATCTGATCCTTTTATGAAATTCGTTTGCCACACTAGTGTAGAGGATGCGAGGGAAAAGCGACTGAACAGAAACGTATGTGTAAAAATAGACGCTCTGCCAACATATTAAACTACCCACCACATTTAGAATGCATATCGATCACCGTTAAGTGGAGGTGTACCACTCACCTTTAGACGTTGCTGCGTTCGCTTCAAATCCTCTTCGGCAAACTTGAGCTGCTCTCGACTGTCGATCTCCCTCTCAATAGCGTCACGCAGCTCCTTGCTTATCTCCCCTTCCGGCATGATGGATGGAACACAGAGCTCAGCTGACAGTCTCTTCTATAAACGGAGGAAATACCATATTCTTTCACCGTGTCCATATTAATTTACTGTTTATTATTGCGCACAATTTAGTGCAAGTATAAATAAATAAATATAAATATTCTTTCACCGTTTTACATAGTTTGCTTTGCGTCAATGTTATACAGAAACGTCGAGGTCAGCAAACCCAACTTTAAATATTTAAAAGCCACTATGCGGGAGTTCTCTCCCTGGGCGGATGCAAGGCTCGGCCACCGGAGACAGATTAGCCAATCACAGGCGTTCTCCGAGCACACAAATGTGGTCAGACGCTAGGCAACCTAATCGACTCTCAGGACAGGCGTGTGAGGTGGGTCAGTTCTAAAGCGACCTAGCCCAGCATAGCGGCTGCATGATCACCAGCTGATCACCATCCCTTGTTGTTTTAATCCAAAGCTGCCTTAAACGCACATCTCAGATCAGGTATTTGGTTTTCACGGAGGGGCATATTGAACGGTACTACGTGGACAGTTTGCCTGGGTGGGTTGAGGCGTTTAGCCGCGTCCAACCCCAACCGGCCCAGGCGAACTGCCCACATAGTACCGTTTACAAAAGTGAGCTCTACGCACGCGCATAGCTTTAGCATGATTCCCACGTTCACCTTTTCTGAATACTTCTAGTAATGAGAGCAGTACCCGCCATCATGGAAGAATTGATAATTCATTACAAGCCTTTGTTCTCTCCTTCTCTCTTTCTTTCTCTCTCTCCTACAATCACCTCTCAACTTCAATTATTGGTTGAAAAATGTGTCCTTTTTTGTAGAGACATGTATATTCTAATTGGCAGCGTGTTCTGATAGTCAAATTTTGATTTTTGTCGCTGTATCAAGACATAGTAATAGCTTACCATGGTGACATCAGTCCTGTTTCTTGCTTCTCTCCATTTGTTTTGCGTCTGAAGTTCTCTCACTTTTTCCTTCATACAGAACACTTCATCCTCCAACTTGTATCGTTTCTCCTCCGTCTGCTCAAGTTCGGCATGAAGTCTAACAGAAACCTGAACCAAATAGAGACTCATTTCTTGACAAAGAGCCCATTCTCATTTTGAATAATAGAAATCAAATTTGGTCGATTTTGCGAATGTGGGCAGCATTGAGAGGTGGGAAAACGATAGCCAATAAGGCTCTATCGGCTGAGCCTGAATCGCTGTGATGGGTTCGATGGATACTGTGCTCGGCTGTGATTGGTTTACGCGCTGCCATCTCCCAATGCTGCCAATCTTTGCGACATTTACCGAAAATAATACTAATATTAGCCCACAAAACTGCATTTTCAAGTACAGAAAAAGGGGTCGATAAAATATTTTATGGCAGCTATCGCTAGCATTCAGATGAAGGAAGCTCTTCTTACCTCCTTGGCAATCCTCAGCTCCGACTCCAGCTCTTTCACTCGTGCACTATCCGATCGAAGCGACACAGTGACTTCTTCTGGCGAGCTCCCGAGTAGATCCTGTCATAGACTTTAGATTAACATAAGTGTCTAAATGTTATATAAACAATGTATTTATAGAAAAAAACTACACAGCGGTTATAGATGAACGGTTACTACTTGTCAGAAGAATTCATAAAAATCCGAAGAGAACAGAAATCGTTCAACTCTGCTCAGAGCGTGTCACATTACTTTCATTGCAATGGCAGGAACTGTGTAGGTTTTCTACCTGGGCGGATTCAAGTCTTGGACACTAGAGATGAATCAGCCAGTAGCACAATTCTGTTGAGGTAGACAGCCTACACATAATCGGGCGAAAAGTCTTTCTATAGAAGCAGAGCGCTGAATCAAGACGAAAGCCCATTATTTCCATTGCTACGTAGGAATATGTACCACAAACAGCAGTACAGGACACTAAAAGTGCGCAAAGGACGTACGCAAATGAAAAAAAGACAAAATTCAGGGAGATGGGATGGAGAGGAGGGAAGCTGGTGAAAATGAGCTGAAACGTTCTGTACCTGCTGAGGTAATGTCACGCAAGAAGCTTTTACCTTTATATAATCAAAGATATTCTTCAGGTTAACTCTAAATGGCTGTTCCTAATCCTAGTTGACACTAAATAAAAATAAACATGAAGAGAACAATTAAGAAAGTGCATCGGAGATATCCCAAGTGGCCATGGACGCGGCAGCTGCTGAAGAGTTCTCATTGCCGAACATACCAACAGACATGTCGTTTCTTAGGTGTCGTTAAGGGGTCGTTTAGTGTGCGCGCGACGCGCGACACGATGCACGTGTAGTGGCCAAATTGATCGAGCGAGGCGATTGATCAATTCGGCCACTACACATGGCATAGCGTCGCGCGTCGCGCGCACACTAAGCGACCCCTTAACTGCTTTTATTTATTTTTTGGCTTTTTTTATTTCTGTTGTATGCCTTCAATATACATATATTGGACCGAAAGTATTGATTAACTAAAATAAACAATATTGAACAATATTGATTGCATATAAATCGATATCCAGGCCAGTTGCCGCATTCATTGTTAAATGTCAGTAATCATCCCTCACGAGTCCTATACTTGCCACATGTAGAAAAAATCGACTCTTAAGCACTAAGAAAGTTTTAAAAAATCTGGATTGATAACTTAACTGGGACACGTCAATAGTGTATTATTGACTAAATGTTCAACACAATAAAAGAATGGAAATTATTTTAAAATTAAAAAGAAAAAAAGGTACTTGTTGTGAATACTCACGTTCAGTTTGGTTTGCAGTTGCAGCTTTTCGGCATCCGTTTGCTCTTTCAGGCGTTCAGCTTTTCGCAGCTTAAACTGCAGTACTCGACAGTTCTTCGCGTTCTGCTCCAGTTCACGTTGCAGCTCTCGGAATTCTTCGATTTCCTCTTCTCGATATTGATCCTAAGATCAACTATCAGAAGAGGTATAGGTAAATAATACATACTACGCATATAAATCAAAATGAAGAAATGAAATAAAATAGAATAAAATTATAAAACCAGATTTTAGATAAAAATAATAATAATATCTATAAAGAAGCATTGACGATGGCACTCATTTACCTGCATCTCTTCAATTTCCCGTTGAAGTTCTCTGACTTCAGCCTTGAGACCTTCATTTTCCTCCATCAGCTCGTCACATAACGCTTCAGTACTGGTGATCTTCTCCTTCAGTTTGGCGTCCGAATTGGCGTAGGTGGCCTCCTGTAATAGTTCTCAGTTTGATTCTTGTATTTTTCTTCCGCTTCCGGTCCCTTATGTCACCTATAGCGGTCGTAACCGAAGAAATATGGTAGGAGAGAAGCCTTACAGCAACGCCCCGAAGCCATAGTACGCTTGTGATTTTTTGTCGCTAATTAACAGAGCTTCCTCACATTATTGGAGAGTGTGAATCCAAAAAAAGACGATCACTTTGCAGACAAGAGGTGACCCCTGTTACACAGCTGCAGCTCATCTCTTCATAGGGCCAGAGTTGAAGTCGTTTAACTTGGCCTTTTTGAAAAAAGCAGCTACAAGTTAAGATTATGCAAATCTTAACAACAGGCTAATGTAGTCTCCCATGATTAGTGTCTTTGCTTTGAAATTGTTAAAAATAAAAAGTCAACGTAGAGCTGAAGTGTAGCGCAGTCAGAGGATGGGTCAGCTGTCGCATGTACCCGATACCAGGACCCTGGTTCGGGTTTCCCGTCCAGTACAGCCAACTCTTTCATCCTTTCGGTGTTGGTGAATTCGTACCATCCTTATCCGGAAAGGATGGAACACTGATTTGTTCATCGGATAGCCATCTCAAGTCGTTATATAGGCCAAATACGCATTCGAAATCTCTCCTAGACATCTCGTAAGAAAAGAATGCACGGCGCATCCCAAAAGGTATTCCTTAACGCCGTCCTTTATCTCCTAGTTAGGATTACAGGCATGTCATTAAAGCGATCATACTTTTACAGCAAAAACTTGGCCAACAAAGTAAACACATCTTTAATTTTCCTCGAGTTTTCTTGTGTTGCAGCGGCATTTCACTCAAGGCTTATCGGCCGAAATTATAACCTAGGAAGTAGCTGTGGTATCCCAGCTTCTATAGAATTATACCGACCTAGTTACGTCATTTTTATACGAATTTGTCGCATAGATTTGGCGTATTTTTAAAGGTATCACCCAAAAAATATGGGCGCGTCGGAGGAGGCGCCGACTGTCGCGTGCACCCCATACCAGGTTCCTGGTTCGGATTTCACGCCCAGGCCAGCCAAGCCTTCCATCCCTCCGGGTCGGTGAATTGGTACCAGACTTGTCTGTGAAGGATAGAGCGCTGACTTGTTCATCGGCTGGCCACCGCAAGTCACTGTATGGCCAAATACGCATTCAAATTGCCTCCGCGACATCCCGTAGAGGTAGAATGCGTGGCGCATCTCAAAAGGGATTGAATAACGCCGTCCTTTATCCTTTTATCCACCCAAAAAGGCAAGTGTGGCTCTGTTGGAAGAGGCGATGGCAATCACTGCACTGCTAACGCATGAAAGGTTCGGGATTCGCACCGCTCTGATCGAGCGAAGCTTTACACCTCCTCTGACCTGCTTACTCGGAATCAGACTACTCTAAGGCCCCGTTTATACTTCGACGCCGAGCGACGCGACGCCACGTATTGTGGCCATATTGATCGGGCAACGCGATCAATCAATTTGGCCACGATACATGCCGTCGCGTCGCTCGGCGTCGGAAGTATAAACGCGGACGAAGGCCCCGTTTATACTTCGAGCGAAGCAACACCACGTATTGGGGCCACATTGATCGAGGAGCGGCACGATCGATCAATTTGGCCATCTTTCATGCCTTCGCTTCGATCGACGTCGGAAGTATAAACGGGGCCTAAGACGCATAAAACAGTGAGTATTATCGCTTGCAACTGAAAATCCATATAAAGCCCAAGCAAAGGATAAAGTAGGCACTAGCAAATCAATACGTGTCTAGCTTGTCTCACGATATCCCGTAGATGTAGAATGCGTGGCGCTTGCCAGAAAGCGATAGACGGATGAAGGGCTTTATCTCTATTCTTTACCCAAATAACAGGCATTATTCATATTACATTTATCCTGTTCTTTGTAAAATACCAGCTTCTTCACGGCTTCGCCGTAGTAATAACTCCTAATCATCAATTACAGCTGCCACCAATGTCATGGCTTCCGCAGGAGGAACAAACACCTTAACTACGTCGATTGGGGCAAGTTAGAAAGAATATAGAAAAAACGACATCCACAAAAAATCGATAATCTTATCAATATCGATTGATGGCGCTCGATACTTCAAAAAACGGACTTCAGACTCGTGCACAGTGGCCTCGATTACCCCCAGAACTGAAGTTTCGGACCGCCTGGACGAGATCTACAAAAAATCGGTAGTTTGATCAACATCGATTGATGGCGAGCGACACTTCATAAACAAACTTCAGTTTCGTGTTCAGCGACCGTGACTACCCCAGGGCTGAAGTTTCCAGGCAGGTAGAAGACGTCTGGGTAGTTTCCGCTATTTTCCCGCACCGTAATTTGATCAATATTGATTGATGGCGATCGATACTTCAAAAACAAACTTCAATTTCGTGATAAGCGATTGCCCCAAGGCCGAAGTTCCCAGGCAGAGAGAAGACGTCTGGGTATTTTTCGCTATTTTCGTGTCGTAATTCCCCCCCCCCCTCCCTCCATTTCCCTCCTATTTTTTCCCGAATTTTCCCCTATTTTATTATTTCTACGGCGCGCCTATCGATAATATGACTCATGGCTTAGCGCGTTATTACAGAGTATGATAGTTGCTGTAGGTTTCCTTTAGCCTCCTATACTGGAGGCAGAGAAGGCAAGGCGTCCTCTCTTTCGCGTGGATCGCCAATCGATTTATGGTTCAGGTCTCGCTCAGCTCAACTTGTTGCATGCCAGAAATCACCTTCTTATTTCGATCAATTATTCTGTTACATCTAACTGAATCGCTCTAATCGATCCAGTGTGCTGTAGGGATGCGTGTGGTAGATAGCCAGAGGAAGCGCCGGTTGTGCATCTTCAAAGGAGGTTGTTGGTTCGGGTCTCGCCCAGACCAACAAGCCTATCATCCCTCCGAGGACGATGAACTGCTAATAGATCTATCTGGGCAGTGTAAGAGACTGATTTCTCTATCGCATGACTTCCACCACAAGTTGTTGTAGTGGCCAAATACGCATCACATTGCCTCCACAATACCCGTAGAAGTGGAATACATGGCCTATGCCAAATGGCGACTAATAGTCGTTTCCCATCCATTCCCTACGGTTGAGTCGACTGCTTCAAATGAAGCCTGACGTCGTTCTCAAAGTACAGAAGCCCATATGGTTATCACTGTTTGCGAATGATCAATGCACGGCGTTTACAACAGCCGGGTGTTCTTCAGCGTTTCGTGCACGTTAGCCGGCATGTTAAATTCACTTTCATGTCACTCAAGCAGTTATCCTGATGAGAGAGCTTCCATGACTATTAGCCCGAAGCAGCAGTAAGAACTTGGTTAAACCATGTGGTGGTATTTCAGACGAGCACCAACTGTGAGCAAAACCATTAAGTGTTGTGGGAGCCATAAAACATCAAGAAATGGATTCGTCGCACTTAAGACGCGTTTGGTTTCTGGAACTTCTTCATGACGTGACTACAATAGCATTTCTTACATATGCATCATTTTTATGTCAGTAGCAGTAGCCTTGTTCGAATCTCCTTGAACCTCGGCATGGTAAAATCTAACCGTAGAGTTGCTAAGCTCTTAACGGGGTTGGTAAACGGCTTTATTGGTGGCTAACGTTTCGGCTGGATCGCCTTCGTCAGAGCCTGAAAGGGTCAAGTCAATTAGGAGTTACCCCACCAAACATCTCTTCAACCTTACAAAATTCAATGTCAAATTTTCTGGAAGCCTGAACAAAGGAGAGAGTCCAAGTACCTTACCTCACCACAGTCCACTAAAGGACCAGAGGAAGCCGCACAGGTAGAGCAGGGGTACGGGACAGCACCTACCCCACGTTAGAATGCGAGAGTAAGGTAGGGCTTGAACTCGCGCGTCAGATACAGACATTCCCCCCTTCCGGTTGACCTTGGGACCCTTGGAATAGATTCCAAGGGTAAATGGAAGGTCAGAATCCACCTCTGCTCTACCCTGTGCGGCTTCCTTTGATCCTTCCGTGGACTGTGGTGAGGTACGGTACTTGGACTCTCTCCTTTGTTCAGACTTCCAAAAATTTGACATCGAATTGTGTGAGGTTGAAGAGATGTTTGGTGGGGTAACTCCTAATTCACTTGACCCTTCCAGGATCTGAAGAAGGCGATCCAGCCGAAACGATAGCCTCCCATAAAGCCGCTTACCAACCTCGTGAAGAGCTTAGCAACTCTACAGACAAATCTGCTACCAGTCTTGGCGAACAGCTTAAACCAGCCTCGTACAAACCGAATCAACTATGCGAAGATTCATGGAAAGCCGATCCTGGACAGTATCTTCTTAGCAAATGTTACGTTTTGAAATCAAACTGAACATCTTCGAAATCAAAACAAACACCTTCCACACTAAGCTAGAGACTTTTCAAGAAGGTTATAATAATTTCTTGTCGAGGGTTAATTAGTGCGTTTTTCTTTAAAAATTTGAAATTCACCTGCCCCAATAAATGAGCACACTGCTTGAATTTTTATAAAAATTCCATATTAAAGGATAATAGTGGTTTATATGCATGTTATTTTAAAATGTGAGAAAGCGGCATTTTTATTGCTAAAAAGGCATGACCCTTTGCACCTGTCCAGGGGCCAGATTCATTAGCCGATTACCGGCCGGTAACGGCGAAAAGTACCGCCAAACCCGCTGATATTTTTGTTAATATTTTTGTTAATGCTTTATGTACTAGCTTTCTTTTCTTTATTTTTGTTCTCTGCACATGGTTGTTTGCCTTTCATTTTTTTCCGAATTTGGAGCACGTCCTCCTGACGTATAAAATAAATAAATAAATAAATAAATAAAAGATTCATCAATATCAGGTTTGGCATCGTTACTGGCCGCTAAGCGGTTGATGAATCCGACCCCAGGACGTCACGATTTTACCAGGAACTAAAATTTTGATCTACAGCTACACTTTTGTCAACGGAACAACAAAAACATTTTTGAGAAAAACACATCACACTCATGCTTCGAGTAAGCAACACTTACACTATCTAACAAATAAAAATCTAGGCGATCCAGATGAGTGCATGATGCGATTCGTTTTTTTTTTTTGATACGTGAGAAAATTACTGCCTTTTTGGGTTTTGGAATAAACTTTCGAACATTATTTTGCTTTAAAAAATAAGACTTTCACAAAATTTCAACCAATGTGTTCACTTATTGGGGCTGATGGATCTGAAAACATCAGACAAAGTTATACGAAATTTCCCTTGAACAAAACATTATTCGGGCCTTCTTAGAGAGAGTCTCGAATTCAATCTGAAAAACTATCGTTTTATTGTAACTTTGAAGACGTTCAATTTGATCTAAAATGCATCAAACTTTCCTATAAAAGTGCCGAATTTGATTCGAAATGTGTCCAGTCCCATTTTAATTGTGTTCAATTTGGTCTGAAGAGTGTTCAATGTGTGTTGAAAGGTGTTGAATTCGGTTTCAAAAGCAACAAGCGTTCCTAGAACGGTGCCCAATTTGTTTTGAAAAGTGTCCACCTTGATTGAGAAAAGTCCAATTTTTTTTCTGAAAAGTGGCCAATTTGGTTAGAAGAGTGTCCAGGTTTGTTTGAAAAATGTCCAATTTTATTTCAAAAGCGTCAAGCTTGCCCAGAAGGTTGTTCAACTCGGTTTGAAAAGATTCCAATTTGACGTGAAAGTTGTATACTATGCAGCTATGTGACTAGTTCTAGCGGCATCGGACCAAACAGAGAGAAGAACGCAAGATTGAGCTAGATATCAGTACAAACGAATCGCCTAGATCGGAAGCGCTTTGAAGAAGTTTCGCGATAGGCTTGTCCATCCGAATTCCAATGAACGTGGGGTTCTTACTGTGATGGATGCCGCGTTCACCGATCAGTTTCCTGCTCCGCCTGCTCTGTGTGTACTACGTTTCCCAGTCGCACGTCCGGATAGTCCATTATTAACTACTGCTCGGCTCCAAGTGCACGTCGACAATAAAACTTAGTAAGTCGAGCACACGTTTACAGCGCGACATCACGGGAGCCACTAAAACTCCCATTACACATCGCCGCTGCCACTGCCGGCAGCATCGAACGCCGCCGGAACAGCTTCAGCGGCTGGGAATCCGGCGTTCTCGTCGGGAAGAAGTGAACATCCCACAGACGACAGACGAGGTGTGGTTCTGCTACAAAACTCAAACGCTCCCATAGTCAACGAGAAAATATGCTCTACCTACAACATACAAACCGCTGCTCGTCCGTCCGCATCTGCGTCCACGCAAAATTAGATGCCGACGCATTGGCTTCACAGCGTGGATGCAACAACAGTTGACCGATGATTGTAGACCCACTCGAGCACGATAGGCACATCTCAGAATGAAGCGAAATCGATCGACTACACCGTTCATCTCTCTCTCTCCCCCTTCCACCTCGGCCTCATGATAGCACAGTCAGGGTGGGGGTGGAGGAGGGAGGAGCCGGTTGTCGCGTGCATTCCGGTTCACGGTTCTTGGTTCGGAGTTTCCGCTCAGGCTAACCAAGCCTTCGATCCTCAGGGTCGGCAAATTGGTTCAAATTGGTCAATTTGCGCAGCGCAAGTCTAAGAATTGCCTTCACAACATCCTGCAGAAGTATAATGCGTGGCGTATCCCTCCTGAGAATTGATTAACCTCGCCCTTTATCCCTGATCCTTTTATCTTTTATCTCTCACTACATCTACCCGGAAGCCGGATTACCTAGTGATCTCTCAGCGGTGTCCGAATTTAATACAAAAAAAAATTCTGGTAGCACTCTGCCTCAATCTACTTGTTAGATCAGCAATTTGGCTACCTGCGGAGACGGCTTCACAAATCGATAGTAGCCAATCGATAAGTCCTTTAGTTTTTAAGACCACAGAGTGGTCCCAAGTGGCGGAATTTGGGGAGAAATCGATGATATCGATCGGCATCAATTAGTTCAACAATGCTGTTTTACTTCTTTGAAGTTTTCAGCTATCAGCCGTCACATCCATGTGGTTCCTACCGCGAACGGTTTGGCAACTAGTGACGTTAATATTGACCATATAAAATTGATCTATTGATTTATATTGATCAGGAGACGGATTCATCAACGCTTATATCCGCGAGTATGTGGGGCATAGGGGTAGACGTACCCACGATGAGACACTCATGATAAACTTTACCTGCCACATCGTGGGTTTACCAATGGGCGTACTCGAGACGATCGTGCTGGGTATATCCTCATACCGCGAGAATTCCGTGCCCAGCTGACAAAATGACGCTCCAGTGAGATCAGCTGTTCTCGCGAGAGGCTCAGTTCTACCACAGCCTTTATTCCTTTCATGAATAAGAATCGTACCCGCTACGCACTGCGGGGAGTTGGGTGCTGCTTGATGAATTCGGCCCCAGATCTCTTTAACGACATGCTTTCAAGGATATTATGAACATTGGAAAGGGGTGTTCATACACCCTCGAATTAAACACCAGTGCTTAAGAAGGCTCATATGCACCCTTGATTCTTCGGGCCTCCAGGAAGTCAAGAAAGCTCATTTTGGCGAGATTCAGCGCCAATTCAAGCTAGAGCGGTACCAAATGAATACGTTTCGGAAGGCTTAGTACAGTAATTCTTCGTATCCATATGCACGGAGATGAGGAACAAAGAGCAACAATAACGATAGTCAATTCCTTTTGTGGGTTACGCCACGCATCGTACTTCTTCAGGTTATTGTGGAGAACATTTAGAAGAGTATTCCAAGAGTATTTTCAATCTCTATTTGACTCTTCCAAGCTCTGAAGAAGGCGGTTCCGAAACGTTAGCCGGAACGAAGGATTTATACTAATCTTGGTTCGCCAGCTGCATCACTTGGGTATTCATACTGATCAATTCAATAGAAGAGTAGATGACATACGCTATGACTTGCGGTAGCCAACCAATGGAGACATCAGTCTTTATCCTTATCGGAATTCGAGGAATTTATAGGAAAGACCATCCGTTAATGGTGTACGGTAGGGCGGTCCCAGCACGGGACACCTCCTAGGCCAAAACCCGTGTCACTTGCCTGCAAATCTCTCAGCTCGCACTTCAGTACGGTGTTCTCGTCACGATAGTCCTGTATGCTGTTCTCGGCCTCGTTCAGTCGTTCCTCAAGCATTGCAACGAGCGACTGTTCCGACAGATCGTTCGGCCGATCGGAATTCTGCGAATATAGCTGCCTTTCCTCCTGAAACTATAAAGGCGTGTAAAACAAATCAAATCTGGATGGCGTGTGGAAAATGAAGAATTAGTCATCCAAAATGCAACTCACCTTTAACTTCTTGTTATCCTCCTTTAGTTTTCGAATCTCCTCTTTCATAGATACGATGAGGGCATGCTGAAACAAGGCAGTTAAAGGAGAACCATATGATCTGGTCACAGTCTGCGAGAAAGCCGCTCGCGGAAACCACACGAATCGATTAAGGCTCCGTTTATACTTCGACGCCGAGCGACGCGACGCCGCGTATAGTGGCTATATTGATTGAGCGACGCGATCGATCAATTTGGCCACTGTCGTCACGTCGCTCGGAGTCGGAAGTATAAATAAATAAATAAAAACGGGGCATAAGGCTAAGCGATCGTCTAGCAAAAATCGATACGTATTCTTTGCGCGGGCGACTATTCCTTTCCGTGGCAAACTATAAACAGACATATGGGATCAAAAGGTACTCCAATTAAAATAAGATTATAAGTTTCATTAATCGCATATATAACTAATGATCTAAAAGCATGCAATAGCGAGCAGGAAGTTCAGCCCCACCTTTTTAAAAGAAAGCTGATTCAACATTTCGGCAGGAGATCTCAATATTATGGGGATCCCAAAGCTTCTTCAAGCTGTGGTGCAAAGTCATGATGGAGCAGCAGTCGAACGAGGCACGAAGGCCGAGCCTGATGCGAAGTAACCGTTCATCACATGTGCGGCAGTAAAGTGAAAGGTCATTAAAAACGAACCAATTAACGACAAAAATGTGAGTTTCCGCAACTTTTGCTTCTGCAGCTGCTATCTATTTGCCAACTCCTCGAGTGAGATAAGGGACGGGATGCGCCACGCATTCTACTTCTACGGGATGTCGTGGATGAGATCTGAATACGTATTTGGCTATAAAATGATTTGCGGTGGCCAGTCGATGAACAAGTCAGCGCTCTATCCTTGCCAGACAAGTCTGGTACCAATTAACCGACCCTGGAGGGATGGAAGTTTTCGTTGGCCTGGCCTAGAAACCCGAACCATGAACCTGATATCGGATGCACGCTACAGTCGACACCTCCTCCGACTGCGTTACATGCGCCCCTCCGATGGAACTACAGCATAAAAATTGGGCGGTAGCGTTTTTGGGTGGAAACAAGTACGTGCCGAACCACTTCGGTTACGTTCACAATGTTTTACCGTGTAGCGCAGTCGGAGGAGGCGCCAACTACGTCCAGCACCACGATTCAATTCGTGGTTCCGTGGTTTCCGCCCGCGCCAACCAAGTCTTCCATCCCTCCGAGGTCGGTGAAAAGGTGTCCTCTACGACATAGAAGTGCATAGAATGCGTGGCGTATCCCTCATGAGAATTGATTGGCCATCCCATCCCGTAGAAGTGGAATGCGTGTCTCAAAAAGATGAAACAATGATTTTCCCTTCACCATCAGGTGGTCAGCCCAGATCGCTGGTGTAGACCAAGCACATATACAGATGGCTCACACAATATCGCACAAAAATTAAATTTGTGGCGTATGCCGAACAGAAATTGCAAAATTCCGACCGTTACCCAATAACAAACAGAGCGCTACAGTTCACTGTTAGGAGCACAAAAAGGCGGTTTATTTTACATAAAAAGAAACGAAACTGTTCGCAAGAAACGAAGGCATTCATGGACGTAAGGGGATCGTTGAGTTCCAAATTCAAATTCAACAATTCTTTTGTTTTTCTTGAAAATTCTTAAAATTCGAGCCATCGCATTCCAGCGGCTTGAGTTCGGACATTTAAAGAGTACCCCCCCCCCACCAAATGCGACCTCATTCGAGGTAATCGGCTTACAAACAACTTCAAACCTCTTCTCAGGTGTTGCAGCAGAACACCCCAAAAAGCAAGCATACTGTAATCGATTAATTTTTATCTCATGTCAGGCCAAACAATTAATTTTAATTTTTTCGAAGTGGCCAGGCTAATTTTTTAAATTTGTCCTAAGTGAATTACATCCTAAACTCCAACGCCTCAACTTTGATTTTAAAATGTCCTAGCCAGATTAAAATGTGCCCGGTTTGACCTGGAAAGCATAAAATTTCTGGACCTAGTCGTTAATGTGAGCAGCATAGGGAGTGGAGGATGTAGCTCTCCAGACAATAACCACCAATCATAGCACCGACCGTGCACGGGCTACCAGATCAGGAGGACAGCAACCCTACACGCCACATACGAGTGGCGAACCCAATCGATACGACCTGATTGGTTTACACGTCTTCGCCCCTACCATGCTGCTCATATTAGCGACTAGGACCACATTTCTTTTGGAGGATATCGTAGGTGACTTGAAAAATGTCCTCTTTGATTGGAAAAGTGTCCTGTATAAAATGGCAATAGTATGCAATGCTCAGCTTCAGCCTAAATAACCTACACCATAGGCGCATTCTTTTGTGTGAAAATATCAACAAAAATGTGAGAAATTACCAATCGAACTATGAGCAAATGCAGTAAATTTTCTGCACAGAGCGAATTTTTTAAGAAACATCAGTACAACTTTAAAGGGCTCAGAATTCAACCCAGAATTTTCCGACTTACGCACCTGAAGATCAGTGTAAATTCAGTGTGTGTATGTGGGTGAGTAGATAGGTGAACTCACATCGTCTTCTGTTGGAGTTAACACTCGAATGTCGTCGCCAACTGATCCGCTTACAGCTGTCACCATACTTCTCGTGTCATTCACGCTCTCACAAGACTTCACCGACGACAAACCCTTTGAAGTGGCTGACAGATACGACGAGACGGACAACTGATCGGCAGCGTCATCTGAATCAATCTCTCTTTTATTATGAAAGAACGCGTGGCAGATTTCCAAGTGCAACAAACCTTCTTCCGGGCCACCGTTGTCGGTGATTTTCTCACGCCAACTTCGTCGTCGTTCTTTTTTCGACAGCGGAGGATGTTGCTGATTTTCGTGTTTGTCCTAGAACAAACGAAACTTAGCAAAGGCCACGGCATTTTGGAAACTCGTCCTTAACTATCAACTAACACTAACTCGTACTTAGTCAGCAGATTAGACGATATTTTGTTTAAACGTATAGTAACTATTTCGACGGTCACATGATTAAGACATTGACGACAATATGAGCCACCGGTGGCTCATAACTCTTCGCGTTATTTTTTGTACTCCTGCCGTCGGTTTTTGATAGATGTTTTCTCTGTTCCCTAACTACTTGTGATAGGAAAATGTCCAACAGGAATAAGCAAGAAAATTGTCCTTGTTTTCATTAGATATATCGAATTAAAAAATTTTACTAGGAAAAAGACCCATTTTACAATCAAATCAATTCAAGTCAGTATTTTTCCCCTAAAATTTGTTAAAGGGGGTTATTTGAGGTGCTGATCACGAATCTGACAATCTTTTTCTAAATTTGGGCCGATTACGGTAGGTTACGGAAGGTACGGGTGAGTAAGGCTGTCGGAGTCACGGTCACCAATTTCGCCAAAACTTCGCCTATGGGGGCCCTTCGAACTTTGCCTTCGCCAAAACTTCGTTATTTGGGGTGCTGATCACGAATCTGTCAATCTTGTTCAAAATTTGGGCCGATTACGGCAGGTTACGGAAGGTACGAGTGCGTAAGGCTGTCGGAGTCATGGTCACCAATTTCGCCAAAACTTCGCCTATGGGAGTTATTTGAGGTGCTGATCACGAATCTGACATCTGTTTTTGGTATTTATTACGGTGGAGTACGGTAGGTTACGGTAGGTACGGGTAATCGCCGACAGCTTTAGTCACCCGTACCCACCGTAACCTACCTTGGTCCACCGTAATACCAGAAACCGATGTCGGATTCGTGATCAGCACCCCAAATAACCCCTCCCCCTGGGCGACGTTTGTGGGAAAACGATGATCATGGCCTTGGTAGCCTTAGTCACCCATACCTACCGTAACCTATAGTAATCGGCCGAAATTTCATGAATGGATATCAGATTCGTAATCAGCAACCTAAATAACCTCTCAAGTCGAAGTGTGATAGAAAAACACGCAAGACAAAAAAGTGGTCCGCGAGGGACGTTATGAGCCACCGGTGGCTCATAGCGCGCACGTAGAAACGCGCTGTCCAAGGCGGCTTTCTGGCGCAAAACGCGATTGTCGTCAATGTGTTAAATAGCTTATAAGAAGCCCTTTCCACTTCTTGAAATTATCTAAAGATGTCGCTTTTAAGGCCTTTGCACACTTTTGCGGCAAAGCATCGGCCCTGTCCTTAATCAAGGGGCAGGGGCGTAGAGCTTGCCGCCGCCGGCGAGCGGCGGCGAGCGGTGCCGTACCGCAGACGCTCACTTTTGCAGCATGAAATTGGACGGCGGCACCGCAAGTGCGGCAGCGGCCATCATGAATCACATCATTTTTGTGGCCGATCTGCCTCAGAGCGTTCTGTCAGAGCTCTGGGAAATCGGGTAGAACGCGAGTAGAAGGTGGGAAAGCAAATAGCAGCAGTAGGTCCCAACAAGAAAGAGTACAATGCCTCTGCCGCTTGCCGCCAGCAAGACCCGAATGTGCATGAGCGGAGCGCTTCACGCTTCACTAGTTTTGACGCTTGCCGTTAAAGCCTGCAGGGGCCTTCAAACAGAATGACGAAATTAATAAGATGAAAGTTTTCTTAATACCGTAATCTTTGAAAAGCCAACTTTTGGTGCAATCTTTCGTGCAAAGATTATTTTGCACCATTTATTGGCTCCAAAACTGTTCTATTTTTAACGTTCTATGTACAGAACCTTCTGGCGGAAACATTTTCTGCATCGATCCTTCAAGTAGTTCTGCGACTCGAAGCCACTACATGCATCGGCCATGTGGAACGGTGCAGAAACGAACCGCTGTAGATGTTCCCGTGTGTCGACCCACCACCTCTAAACGAATAATGTCAAGTCTAGAAGAGGAACAATCTTCTCTGTTGTAGAAATGATAGGATTCATCGAAAAATACACGAAACGGAAAGGAACGGGTAGATACGGTATGAAGCTGTCCAGAAAGGTTTGATACAGTACAACACTACTCTAGTCTTCTAGATTTTGGGCGGATTGGACGCAAAAAACCGCCGATTTCGCCGCTTTTCTAAAACTGCTTTGGTGTATCCTGCCCAAAAAATGCCATCATTCGAATGTGCACCTGCTAGTCTACCTAATGGCATAGAAGTAATTCACTGACTTTAAAAATTCTAACTTGGTGGCCTATAAAAACGCGGTGATCTTCCCCCGGCGCTCTAAATGATGTAGTAAACACAGGGTACGCCCTAGAACCACAATCAGCAGTTTTTAGCTGAAATTTGCGTCTTTTGACCACGTTCAACATTATCCGTTTTTTCAACAAATATTGATAACTATACCATATCTTTCCGTAAATTTCCTTTTCTTCAGACCCCCGAGTTTTAGAAGATGTCTGAATTAGGTGAACTCTAATTTATTACTGGGGTTATTAATGAGGTTTCAGAGTAGAAAGTTCAGCTGAGCTAATGGTGGTCTGTTATCTTGCTCATAGAAAGCGATCCTAGCAAAATGGGTCGAAAAATTGCAGCTGACAAAGTCATCTACAGAGTCAGGTGTTGGTGCAAAAATGGATTTTTCACAAACTAAATGCGTTCTCGCGCTGTAGGAATTCGAAGCGAACCTAGCACAAAATCCACACGAGAAGGTGTTCTAGAACGAAAAAATTGCTCCATGGCTTGAGTCAATGTGTTATGTTCACCATTATTCCCTTTTTCTTATTTGGCAACAAATAACTATCAATAGTATGATGCATTTTTTGTGAAATTTCTTTTGCTAAGGCTTCAGTTTTAAAAAATGGTAGCGTTTGTTGAACTCTAATTTGAGCTTGAACACGCGAACAAATCTCGGCGCTCGTCAATCCCATTATAGGATGTGTCATGCATCCTACTTCTTCAGTATATCGTGAAGGGAACTTGCATGAAGATTTAGTCTATACAATGATTTATGATGTATAGCTTCTACAGAGGTCAGTGTATTCTCCTTTCCAGAGAGGTCTGACTCTAATTCACCGATCTCGAAAGGATGGAACGCTTGGTTGGGTCGGATACCACGGAACCATGAATCGATTCGGAGTGCATGTGAGAGCCTGCACCTTCTCAAACTGCGCTACACGTGCCCAATAGCACTTTCACCCAAACATTTTCCCTCTGTCTTTTTTACACACACATTTTTAAGATCAGCAACAATGTTCTATGCTAAAGAATACATCTTTCTGCATTTAATAAAGTTGTCTGAATCTTTCTAGACTTGCCTGTAATCCCACACATCATTATTTGCGAAACTATTCTTCATATTATTTCTTCTAAAACTTGCATATTATACTACCTATTATTTAGAAGAAGGACGCGTGTGGAAGCGCAGTGGAAGGAAGGGTCGCCTGTCGGATGCACCCGATACTATGTTCCGGGTTCGGATTTCCCGCCCAGGCTATCCAAGCCATTTATCCCTCCGGGGTCGGTGAATTGGTACCAGACTTGTCGGGGAAAAATAAAGCGCTCAGACCATCGGTTGGCCTCCACAGGTCATTCATTGCACGGCCAAATACGCACTCAAAACGGCTCCACGACACCCCGTAGAAGTAGAATACGTGGCCCATCCCTAAAGAAATTCATTAACGCCGTCCATAATCCTTGATTCTTTAAAAGAAATTCTCAATATGAGGTAAATGAGAGCTGAAGTCCGAATGCGTGGGTTTATCACTTCTATTTGCTAGATTCGACGTTCGTAACCTAGGAAAAAGATCATTTCCAAATAATGTTGAGGAAGGTGTCATAATTTCATCAAATCAACTTTTCTCGAATTCATAAATAAATTTTTGGAGAATCACAGTTGGTAGCCTTCTAAGTGATTAAGAGGTGTTCACTGGTTGGAAAGTCGCAAAAACTTGGTATTTTTCACTTCAAGAAGACATCGGACAAATTTCGCATGAAAATTTGCTCCTTGTTTGCTGACGACATTGATCAACGAATCAAATCAATACGCTGACTTTCATCAATGGTTCAACCAAACTAACGATCAGCGAATCAATTCTGATCAATAGATATCCTTTAAACAAATTCTATCGCCCAAAATGCAGTCGGCTGTTGAGAAGAAAGCGGCCATTAATTTCGCGCTGTCGCAGCGGCACTGCGGTCTTTTCGACCTTTGTTGCTACACCAATCGACAATCCTATTGAAGACAGTTTCAGAATGAAGAATAAGAATGAATTCTGATCGCATTCAAAAGTGCGAGAGGCGGCTGGACAACGAGGTATTCGAAGACAGCACGACATCCGGATTTTCCCACAGATCTCTGAGCAAACAGCAGGACACACAAGAGCACGTCCATCAGGTGCCGCCAGCGATCGATTTCCTCAAATCTTGTCGATCCTCCCATCATTCTGTTTTCACTTCTTTTTGAGCTACACGTGGTAGACATCAGAAAGACAATCGTCACAGTCGAATCTACACACACATACTACCTAGACATTTGCTAATTTTTAAAATGTCGAAAGTACGAAAAGCATCGAAAAACCAGGACTCAGCTCCAATAGTCTTTTTGATAGTTTGTTCATCATTTTCGCTTGAAACTGAACAGTTTCCATTTCAGACTCATTGATGTCACTTGGAACTCAACAATTTTCATTCTACATCTAATACTTTTCAAGGAAAAATGAACGTAACTAAACTAAAATTAGGCTTTGTAAAGATATTTAACTATTAGGTTAGCAACTAATTTCGTGGGCTCTCAAGAATCTTCAGCAAAAGTATTTATTAACAAATAACTAATGGCAATCTTTAATTAAAATAAGATCCCTCGGAACGCAGAAGTGGTTCGCATTTATCAAGTAGCTGGTCTATCCCACGGTCATAGAATTATTGTGCTTTTAAGGCCAAGAATCATTGGGGGTGCATTTTGACCCGGTCCACATTATTAACTCGTCTTCCAACCAAGAAGTACTGCACCAAACTAAAATTGGGGTAGTCACTCGGCGCAAGGTCTGGGCTGTAAGGTGGCTGAGTTTGACGCTCCCAGTCAAGGTCTTCTATTTTTTGAGGCGCCTGGTTCGCTACGTTCCCTCCGTTTGGTGGTGTCAAGAAGGTACTAACTTCTAGGAGCTCGACAAGAACGGTTCCAGCATTAATGCTGTAATCTACTCTTCTCAACCTGGCCGCGTGCAGGCTGAACTCCGCTGGAATCGGTTCAGACAGATTTTCAGGAGCGGAATTATCTATCAGCAAGATAACGCCAGATCACACGTCACGAATCGGGAGCTTCAAAAAATCGAAGACCTTAGCTGGGAGCGTCTAACTCACCCACCTTACAGCACAGGCTGTGCGCCTAGTGACTAGTACATTTATAGCACGCTGCAGCAATTCTTGGTTGGAGGACGATCTATTAATGTGGACCATGTCAAAATGCACCTCCAAGGATTCTTCGCTTCAAAAGCACAAGAATTCTACAGCTGTGGGATGGGCCAGGTAGCTGATAAATGGGAAGCAGTCCCGCGTTCCAACAGATCTTACTTTGGTTGAAAACTGTTATTATTTGTTTGCGAACACTTTTGTTGAAGGCGCTTGAGAGTCGACGAAATTAGTTGCCAACCTAATGTAAGCTATAGACTTTATAACTGAGACGGAATAATCTTTTGCTTTTGAAAATTTGTATGAAAAAGCTCTTATAGTGTGTTGTAGTAAGAAGAAATGTGCACACCCTTTTAATAAGTACAGAATTTCCATTCATTCGGCCAAAGCAGTGTGCTAGGTGCATTCTAAAGTGCTGCAACACAAAGAATTGTTCATGTATGGTGAGATTGAGCCGTGCATTCATCCAAATCATGCAATGCTGATACGATTGATTAAATGCTGTTTGCTGAAAGTTGTACCGTGGACGACGATGGTGATTAAACTGTGGACGATAATTTTCATTGTGAATGCTTCTGCTGTTTCCAGATTGAGCAGCAATTTAACTATCATTCCAATAGACAACGCAATGTATAGAACAAGTACACGGTGTAATCTCGCAATATAACATATCAGCAAAATCACTGATTTCCACCAGTTCAGAATAAATCTAAATGATAAGAATTTTGTGTTTATTCAAATAGTGTAGTTGTTTTTAAGGCGTTCAGCAAATGCGAGTTTTATAAAAATTCTTTTCAGAAAAGATACTTTTGGCTTGATTAGATAATGCCTATTTGAACTTTAGATATGCCTGACTTTATTTGCAAAATGTCTACTAATGTGTAATGTTTCGATTTAAAAAGCGTCCAATTCATAATGGAAAGTGTTCGGTTTAAAAGAGAAAGTGAAAGTCAGTTCAAAAAAGAAAGTGTCCTGATCTTGGACACTATTCTAAACAACCCTTTTTAAACCGAATATTTTCCGAACCAACATAGGCGACCTTCTGATTAAACTGTAGAGCCTTCGAGATGCTTAAAATAATTTTTGTCCAAGGAAAATGTAACTTTTAACTTTCCTTGAATTTTTTAAAATTCATCCGCAACAACAAGTGAACACAGAAAATGCGTAAAATTTTGTAAAATTTTTATCTTCCAAGGAAAAGTAATGAATTGAAGCTTGTTTCAAAGCAGAGGAAAACAGAAAATTCCAAGTGCTAATACTATAGACTGCGCCATGGACTCGTTGAAGACGCTGCTATTTTTGATTGGGAGCAAACAATTCTTTTTTGCTGATCTACACAGTCGATTCATTAGAGTTTTTTGTTTAGCACACAAAAACAGTCGAGTTTCTACCTTTGCCGGCTTACCAGTAGTCTCGGCTAAGCCACGCCTCTCTGTGCTAAATATCGTGACATTATCAACGGTGTAACAAAAGCTATCGAAGCAAAGACATATATTCACCTGGAGCTGTTTTACACAAGCAGTAATACGATCAATCAAATGAAATCCACGAAGAAAAACTGTCGCTTTTTGCGATTCAGAGCGAATTTCAAATTACAAATATTCATTGAAAAATTGATATTTGTAAAAATTTGAATGACGTGTTTTTTAAGTTAAGTAAGTAATAAGAACAACTTTAGCTTTATTAGGTTGTATAAGACAACCGATATATACAAGTAGATGAGAAGGACAAACAAACAAACTAGCTAACCAAGAGTGTTAAAACTTCTACGAAAACACAGGAGAATTTTAAAATTTCAAAAAAGTGACACCAAATCTTCCTAAGACAACAAATTATTCTAACTTTTTTAAAGAAGAGCTTCTGGTTTAATATGGAAGACAGTCGCTCTTACTGAAAAACGTACAACTGGATTTCAGAAGCGTCGAGCTTGCTTAAAATGAGGTCCAATTCAGCTTGAAAAGTGTCCTATTGAATTTGAAGTATTGAGTTTGGTAAGCAGTAATGCAATTAATCAAATGAAATTCGCGAAAAAAATGCCGCTTTTTGCTTTCCAAAACGAATTTTTTGCTACAAATTTTCCTCGAAAAATTTTAAAAAATATATATATATATATAAATGTTCGAATAACATGCTCACTTTTTGGCCGAGGTCGGTAACTGTCATATACAAGTAGATGAATCAAAACCTGAGACCAACTAGCGGCCAAACAAACAAACATGCTAACCTAGAGGGTCAAAGTTTCTACGAATTACAGGAAAATTTCAAAAAAGTGTTACTAAATCTTCTTAAGACAAGAAATTGTTCCAACGTTTTTGAGGAGTTTCTTGTTTAATATGGAAGACACTCGCTTTTATTCGGAAGACGTACAACCGGATTTCAGAAGCGTCTAGCTGGCTTAAAATGAGGCCCAATTCTGCTTGAAAAGTGTCCTATTGAATTTGAAGTGTCGAGTTTGACAAGCAGTAATACAATCAATCAGTCAAGTTTGCAGTCAAGTTTGCTAAGCTAAGAATAGAATGCACAGTTTGAAAAGTGCCTATTGATGTTAAAAGGTGTCGAACTTGGTTCGAAAAGAGTCTCATTTGAATAGGAAAGTATTCATTTTAGTTTGAAAATGGTATATACCGTGCCTTTCAAAACTATGTATCCACCTTAAATTTGACAGTTCCACGCTTACAGCAACTAGGTCACCCATTCCAGAAAAGTGCTTCACCTGTAGGAAAAACAGGACGTTTGTGAAATTTTTTGCTTGCTTCAAAAGTATGTATCCACACCAAAAAAATATTGGACTTGTTTACATTCCTCTCCAACTTTGGTTCATTTTTTGGCGAGAAAATCGTGATATACAGCCGGTGTGATCTACGCGAACAAACGACGTGGAAGAGCTGAAGGCGGCAATATTGACTGCATGGCTGACAACATGGTTCAGAACCTTGTCGACAGCATGCCTAAGTGGATGTTTGATGTAATCGGGAATAATGGTAACCAAACTGACTATTAATGTTCAATGAAAATTGTAACTTTTGTAGGTGGATACATACTTTTGAAGCAAACAAAAAATTTCAGAAACGTCCTATTTTTGCCAGAGATGAAGCATTAATCTGGAGCTAGGGACCTAGCCCTTTTCGACCACGAGGAATCGAATGCGGCTAACTCCGGCTCGTAAAAACGAGCGCAAACTGTCAAATTTAAGGTGGATACAGACTTTTGAAATGATCGAGGTAGTACCTGCTTGCCGCTAACAGCAAGTGTGATAAGCACATCGAAAATTAACATCTTCCTAAAAACTGCCCCCTACGTCTGAAACGTGATGATGATTGACCGTAAGCATGTCCTCAACATTCTACCCACGGTCGAAGAACTCGTGTGTGTGTGTTGCCCACGAGGAGACCAGCAGCTGTCCACGTCACAGGTCGAATGGCCGACAAATTCTCCGCCAAGCTTGCCGAATCGGCCCCAGGTTGATCGGACGGACGGACCGCACACGACGAACACAAGAAGCTGCAGCAGAAGAAGAACCGCCGACGAGAGTGATAGGGGGAAGTTGGAGGAGGACTCCATGATAGATGTTCTATAGCACTCTACCACAACAGCACATTGATCTTCACCTAAGGCTCCGTAGTCAATCAGAAGCCTGGCCTACGATTCCACAAAGTTCAACATAGCGACGAAGAATGTCGTGGAAAACGCAGCGGATGCGGCAAAGTACAGCGAGTGCAGAAACGTATAGGAGAGGGCGGGCAGCGAAGCGAGTAAATGTTCACTTAGCGACAGCAATGTTGTGTAAAGCATCGAACTGATCGAGGCTAGGCTCCCCCAGCCATATGGCGTTCTTGTGCGCCGACGGATAACTCACCGAAAGCGGGGGGAGCGATGCAAGCGATGACAACGGCGGTGACTTTCTATTATCCAGGCCTTATATTAGGTTGTCCGGAAAGTTCTCAGCGTTTTGTGTTACTAGTTTTCATTCGTCTATTATTAAGCAAAAATTCAAATTGCGTTGCGCGTTAATGCTACTTTCTGTGCAGAATTTTTTGCTCTGTTTGATTAAATAATTTATGTTTCAATGTTGTTTTATACTTCGGTACATGTCGCGTAGGTGAGCAGCATTGGTAGATGGGAGTTCGTCAGCCAATGATAACAAAACAGAACACAGCCCAAACATATGCTAGCCCATCAGGGTACCGATTGAATACGCGCTCTCTGAAGGGCACGCCCATTCAATGCGGTCTGATTGGTTTAGGCGTTCCCACCTACCAATGCTGCTCACCTACGCGACATATACCATTGGGACAATAAACAGCCGAGAAGCTCGACAAGTCAATCGTCAAAGTGTGGGGGCCTAATAGTGTTGGAGAAAGCACTGTGCGCCAGTGGTTCAGTAAACTCCGGAGCAGAGACTTCAGCCTCGAAGATGACCCCGGTCGACCTAGAGCAATCCTGAACGAAGAGTTGAAGGAACTGGTGAGAACTGAACCGTTCCAAACAGTTCGTGGGATCGTGAAAGAGCTAGACGTCAGTAAAACTGCTGTTGCGGATGCTCTGAAACGCCTTGGAAAGGTGAAAAGCTTGAAAAGTAGGTGCACCACGAGTTGAGGGAGCGGCAGAAATTATCACGTTTCGAGATTTGTTCATTTCCACTTTTATGCAACAAAACTGACCCGTTTTTGGATCGAATCATCACTTGTGGTGAAAGTGGATTCTGTATGACAACAGGAAACGTTCCGGACAGTGGTTTGACGACGACAAACCCCCTAGACATTTTCCAAAGGAGAACCTCCACCAAAAAAGGCAATAGTCACTATGTGGTGGTAGGCAGCAAGTATGATCCAGTACAACTTTTTGGCACCAGACCGAACGATCACACCAGAGTCCTACTGTAAGGGAATCGACGATATGAACAAACCGAACTTCAATGCGTCAACTTAAGCCAACATTGGTCAACAGAGTAGTCCCGATTCTTTTGCACGATAACGCCCGTCCACACGTTTCACAAATCACTATTCGAAAATTGAACGAATTAGGGGTTGAAGTTCCGTCTCATCAGCCGTATTCCCCAGACCTCTCACCAACCGACTACCGCCTTTTCAAACACTTTCGGAACTTTCTCGCTGATAAAACCTTCACCAATCAGCACTAAAGCCAAAACAGCTTTCGTGGATTTTGTCGAATCTCAACCACCTAATTTTTTCGCTGATGCAGTAAATCGACCGGTGGCCCCTTGGTAAAAGTGTGCAGATTCGAACGGTACTTATTTCGACCAAATCCGATAAGATTTTAGAAAGTCATGGTAGTTCAAAGTGAAGCACTCAAAACGCTGAGAACTTTCCGGACAACCTACTACCTTCACTTACACTTAGGGATCTCTCTCTGTCCCTCTTTCTCAGCTCAGTTCACCGCATTATTAAGGACTTTTTAGCTGATGTATAGCTATTAATGTTCCCAGCCAGGAACACACACACATACACACACCCACCCACACACACACACATACACACACCCACACACACACACACACACACACACACACACACACACACACACACACACACAACTAACACACTGAGGAGACAGACGGCGGTCCGAGTGGTGACACAAGGTTTAATACCGCGCAGAGGCCAGCTCCATTTTCACTTGGAGGGAGCGCTCAGCATAGTCGGATTGACGGAATACGCCTACACAAAACAATGGATTAAGCTGAAGCTGAAGTTCTTAAGAAAAATGCAACAAAACATAATGTACTTTTCTTTGCAAAATAAAAAATGCTAAATTAAATTTTACAGAATTTTACAAATTTGCCGTGTTCCCTTTTTGTGGCAGGTGAATTTTTTATAGTTTATAAATATAAAATTATACTACATTTTCCTTGAGTAAAACTATTCTAACTTTCTCGAAGACTTTCTAGATGTAGCGACCACTGAATAGACTGTGTTCAAGGCGCTTTTCAAATCAAATTGGCACAAAATTTTCACGTCAAATTGGACACTCTTGTAAATAAATTTGATGGTTCTGAAATCAAAGTGGACGATTTCCATATCGAAACGAGCTTCTTACAGATTAAACCGCAGACTCCCGATTGGAAAGTACAGATTAAATTCTTGTGGTCAGACACCTACCTAAATTTTTTTGTTATGATATTTTCTGCTTTCTGACTAATTTCGGCTATTTTCCCAGAAAATAGAAAAATTGCCCAAGTGGCCAGAAAATCAGAAAACAGACATTCCGTTCACCCCTGCCATCGAAGATGAATAGAATAATTTTTTGTTCGAGAAAATTTCGTAAAACTTTCTTTGAAACGATTCGTATGTTTTTACTTAAGCCTGGAGCGGCTGTTATAGGAGATATCAAAATACTTGCGCGTGTCGGGTCTCGAAGCCGCACCTTGTGCTTCAAGTCCCGCCTGGCGCAAGAGAATTGATCGCAACTAAACATCCATCTAAAAATTTCTTTGTATTTTTTTAAAATGAGCAGCCCGAGCAATTTCGTAAAAAAATTGAGAAAAATAAAGATTAAACTTGTGCGCCGACGGATAACTCACCGAAAGCGGGGGGAGCGATGCAAGCGATGACAACGGCGGTGACTTTCTATTATCCAGGCCTTATATTAGGTTGTCCGGAAAGTTCTCAGCGTTTTGTGTTACTAGTTTTCATTCGTCTATTATTAAGCAAAAATTCAAATTGCGTTGCGCGTTAATGCTACTTTCTGTGCAGAATTTTTTGCTCTGTTTGATTAAATAATTTATGTTTCAATGTTGTTTTATACTTCGGTACATGTCGCGTAGGTGAGCAGCATTGGTAGATGGGAGTTCGTCAGCCAATGATAACAAAACAGAACACAGCCCAAACATATGCTAGCCCATCAGGGTACCGATTGAATACGCGCTCTCTGAAGGGCACGCCCATTCAATGCGGTCTGATTGGTTTAGGCGTTCCCACCTACCAATGCTGCTCACCTACGCGACATATACCATTGGGACAATAAACAGCCGAGAAGCTCGACAAGTCAATCGTCAAAGTGTGGGGGCCTAATAGTGTTGGAGAAAGCACTGTGCGCCAGTGGTTCAGTAAACTCCGGAGCAGAGACTTCAGCCTCGAAGATGACCCCGGTCGACCTAGAGCAATCCTGAACGAAGAGTTGAAGGAACTGGTGAGAACTGAACCGTTCCAAACAGTTCGTGGGATCGTGAAAGAGCTAGACGTCAGTAAAACTGCTGTTGCGGATGCTCTGAAACGCCTTGGAAAGGTGAAAAGCTTGAAAAGTAGGTGCACCACGAGTTGAGGGAGCGGCAGAAATTATCACGTTTCGAGATTTGTTCATTTCCACTTTTATGCAACAAAACTGACCCGTTTTTGGATCGAATCATCACTTGTGGTGAAAGTGGATTCTGTATGACAACAGGAAACGTTCCGGACAGTGGTTTGACGACGACAAACCCCCTAGACATTTTCCAAAGGAGAACCTCCACCAAAAAAGGCAATAGTCACTATGTGGTGGTAGGCAGCAAGTATGATCCAGTACAACTTTTTGGCACCAGACCGAACGATCACACCAGAGTCCTACTGTAAGGGAATCGACGATATGAACAAACCGAACTTCAATGCGTCAACTTAAGCCAACATTGGTCAACAGAGTAGTCCCGATTCTTTTGCACGATAACGCCCGTCCACACGTTTCACAAATCACTATTCGAAAATTGAACGAATTAGGGGTTGAAGTTCCGTCTCATCAGCCGTATTCCCCAGACCTCTCACCAACCGACTACCGCCTTTTCAAACACTTTCGGAACTTTCTCGCTGATAAAACCTTCACCAATCAGCACTAAAGCCAAAACAGCTTTCGTGGATTTTGTCGAATCTCAACCACCTAATTTTTTCGCTGATGCAGTAAATCGACCGGTGGCCCCTTGGTAAAAGTGTGCAGATTCGAACGGTACTTATTTCGACCAAATCCGATAAGATTTTAGAAAGTCATGGTAGTTCAAAGTGAAGCACTCAAAACGCTGAGAACTTTCCGGACAACCTACTACCTTCACTTACACTTAGGGATCTCTCTCTGTCCCTCTTTCTCAGCTCAGTTCACCGCATTATTAAGGACTTTTTAGCTGATGTATAGCTATTAATGTTCCCAGCCAGGAACACACACACATACACACACCCACCCACACACACACACATACACACACCCACACACACACACACACACACACACACACACACACACACACACACACACACACACAACTAACACACTGAGGAGACAGACGGCGGTCCGAGTGGTGACACAAGGTTTAATACCGCGCAGAGGCCAGCTCCATTTTCACTTGGAGGGAGCGCTCAGCATAGTCGGATTGACGGAATACGCCTACACAAAACAATGGATTAAGCTGAAGCTGAAGTTCTTAAGAAAAATGCAACAAAACATAATGTACTTTTCTTTGCAAAATAAAAAATGCTAAATTAAATTTTACAGAATTTTACAAATTTGCCGTGTTCCCTTTTTGTGGCAGGTGAATTTTTTATAGTTTATAAATATAAAATTATACTACATTTTCCTTGAGTAAAACTATTCTAACTTTCTCGAAGACTTTCTAGATGTAGCGACCACTGAATAGACTGTGTTCAAGGCGCTTTTCAAATCAAATTGGCACAAAATTTTCACGTCAAATTGGACACTCTTGTAAATAAATTTGATGGTTCTGAAATCAAAGTGGACGATTTCCATATCGAAACGAGCTTCTTACAGATTAAACCGCAGACTCCCGATTGGAAAGTACAGATTAAATTCTTGTGGTCAGACACCTACCTAAATTTTTTTGTTATGATATTTTCTGCTTTCTGACTAATTTCGGCTATTTTCCCAGAAAATAGAAAAATTGCCCAAGTGGCCAGAAAATCAGAAAACAGACATTCCGTTCACCCCTGCCATCGAAGATGAATAGAATAATTTTTTGTTCGAGAAAATTTCGTAAAACTTTCTTTGAAACGATTCGTATGTTTTTACTTAAGCCTGGAGCGGCTGTTATAGGAGATATCAAAATACTTGCGCGTGTCGGGTCTCGAAGCCGCACCTTGTGCTTCAAGTCCCGCCTGGCGCAAGAGAATTGATCGCAACTAAACATCCATCTAAAAATTTCTTTGTATTTTTTTAAAATGAGCAGCCCGAGCAATTTCGTAAAAAAATTGAGAAAAATAAAGATTAAATTTTGGTTAGGAATGCAACAAGGTAGCAATCATTTAGTTCAGTAAGAGACGAGATTGCGCGGTGCACTCGTATCTCGCCCTGATTTTTATTTGATTGATAGTGTAAATGGTGCTTACATGAAGCATCAAAGTGAGAAGATATTTGCTCTTCACAACGGTTTTTGTTGAATCGTGAATACATGTGAAGCTCCATGCAAGCAGAAGTTTTACTATTAGTCGAATAAAAATTGCGATGTCTTGAACGATGGAATAATCTCTTTCTTCGGCAGATAGAAGAGAATGTGGTCTTGGCTGAAATTTTAAATAAGCTTTAAACCACTGTTTTCCTCAAAAATTAGAATTTTATAACATTTCGAACAACATGTTCATTTACTGGGTAGGTGATTTAAAACTTCAAGGCAGGTCATACCTAAATCGTCCTTGAACAAAAATTGTTTTAACCTTTTTGAAGAGTCTCTAGTTTAATGTGGAAGGAACACATTTTGATTTAGAAGATGTTGAGTTTGGTTTCCAAAGCGATAGGTTTGTCAAGAAGAGTGTCCAATTTGACGTGAAATGGTATTTAAGTCCTTAAAGTGAGTCAGTTTAAATTGAAATATATACATCATTTTCACATTGAACTGGACACTTCAAATTGGACACTCTTCTTCTTCTTAACCGTGTTCAATATGCTTAAATAGTAATAAACGCATTTTATCAAAGGCGTGGTAACCCCTTGTTTTTAGAAAAGTTGTACTATGAAAATACCTCTACGAGGTGCCTTGAGAAGAATCACCACGTTTTGAACGAGCACCAGAGTCCTGTCGTCTACACCCGTGCGGTGGCAAGCTTCCACTACAGTCATGCTCTAAAAATATTTTCCAGAATTCGAAGATCGAAAAAAAATTTTCGAGCATTCGAATTCAAAATGTAATTTTTCTCGATATCAGAAATTGAATACCTGAAACACCTGTCGTTCCGTTTATCATCGAGTTTCCATTCGTCCCGTTGCGTGCCAGAATGCTCCAATGGATTCTCCTCGCTCGAGAGAAGGGCGTGATATCGTTTGTTCAGGGCCTTCAAGAAGAAGTCCGATCAACGCTTTGGTGGGCATCCTGGTTTTCTCTTGACATCCCGCGGGATCCAGTCGGTGACGGCTCTAGTTCAGCGGGTGTCTGCGAAGCGCCTTACGTAGCCGACCTACCTAATTTTCGACGACTTGGCCTTGGACACAGTCTCTAATCTTCAAACGACAGCTAAACTCGGATGATTTTCAGGTGTTCGGGTCTGCTCCTATCGGGACCGGGCGCTGTATGGTACGGACGAGATGGCATGTCCGCGAAGTGCGTTACGTGGCCGACCCACTTATTTTTCGACGACTTGACCCATGCGACAGCCTCTCTAATCTTCAAACGTCAGCTAAACTCGGATGATTTTCAGGTGTTCGGGTCAGCTCCTGTCGGGACCGGGCGCTGTACGTTTCTTCACCGACAAGATGGCGTGTCGGATCTCGGAAGGGAGAACAGAGGGGACGACGCGTCCATCCCGCGGAAGACGGCATGGGGGCAGGTGGACGTGGCTATCGAAGATATCGGAGTAGAAGTCTTGGATGACCTTCTTCATGGTCCTTCTGGAAGAGGTGACGGTTCCATCTGTGACAGTAGTGCCCTGAAACTCGGCTTTCCATCATAGCTCTGAACAATCGCCATGAAGTCTTCTAGTATTTGGAAAATCGCTCGTAAATGACAATGGAAAGATGCTAACTGGCCAGGGGACTTTGAGATGAGATATCACAGGATACGACTTCGAACCCTAATTCCAAATATGTGTTCCGCTTTAAGTTTCATCGAGTTTTTTGTTTCGACGAGCAGTGGTGGCGCATGGGATAGAGGGGTTGAACGGGGTGGTTTGTGGTTCGACTCTGCAGTCATGCAGGATTTTTTCACTTCCTAAAAAACACCTGCCACGATTAACCAATCTCTCTATATCAAATTGAAACGGGAAAGGCCACTAGGAAGAAGGCCAGTTTCGTTGGTACTACATATTGTAATTTCACGGCTTCAGGATGGAAAAGTTTCTTCGCCAAAATATGGCCCAGAGCGCTTATTTAAAATGCTCATCACCTATAGGAGGTCCCACCACCCATAGTTAGTTACGTGTGGGTGATCAGTGTCTTAAATACCCTCCTCAGGCGAATTTATTTCGACACCCGGAGTCGGGAAGGACAATACTGCCGACTTCTGAACCATGTTCTCACTAGCTGTTGTGTTGGTGAACCTTCTGGAGGGTTTCGCTCCTTCCCATGCTTGACGCATTCCTACAAGACAAGAAAGAAGGCCGGCAGTTTCCGCCTCGCGAGATACATGAAGGTAGAGGATGGATCTTGAAGAAGGTATCAGTGTGAAGTCGGAAGAGGAGGATCTTATATGTTTAATGGAGGAAGATGATGAGGAGATCGTTAGCTAACTTTTCGTTTCGGTGAAATGATGGTGTCGAAGGAGAAGATGAATTTCGCAGTTTTGTATTCCTTGAAAATTCGCTTAAATTTGCAACCTAGACTAGGTGGACGAAGCGATCTTATTCTATCGTCCTACTGGAAGCGGCACGCGCTCGCTCTCAATTATGCAGAGAAGACTTCGAATTCATTTAATTTCATTTAATTTCTCCTGATAACCACCTGTGAAGATTGAGACGGACTTTTTCAATCAGAGAAGCAACCTGTCTGTAGGCATCATCATTCTTTCAATTGTCAGGAAGGGTGATAATCCTTAAAGCTTATCAAGCCATTTGACAGAACTTTGGTTGACCGTGGCAAATTTTTTTGGGAAGTGCAGAGATCCTGCATCACCAGGGAGTCGAACCACAAACCAATCCGTTTCACCACGCCGCTTATCTACCCCTGCGCCAGCACTGCTCGGCGGCCGACGCAGTTTCCAACCTACATGAGAGCCCCCCCCCCCCCCCCCTCCCTTTTTATGACTGACGAACGGCGCGCATCAAGAGGACCAAGGGGGCAAGCTGAAAATGGTCCATTACCTCGTTCACAGATGCATTCAGCAGGAACAGAACACATATTTGGAATCAGCATAGAAAGCCGCGTCCCGCCATATGAACCCCATCTCAAAGTCCCGTGGCCACCTAATATAGTTGTGCTTTTGAGAAATTTTATCGAACGAATAAAATCGATGTCGAAAATTTTCGTACGAATGAATCTATTCGATGTCAAATATTTTTGAGCGAATGATCGAGCGAATTTATTCGCTTATCAATTTTCTTGAATGATCGAAAATCGAATAACTCCCTTTTTCATTTATTCGAATATTCGAATAGCCGAGCAACTTGTTCGAATCAGTTTCTATGCCTAAAGATTGAAAGTTTATTCGATATTCGAAGAAAATCATTCGATTTTCGAACGACATTCGAATATGGCCCCCCTCTACGTCCAAATCTAATTGAATATTCGAAAATTTAGAAATATCGAGTATTCGACTATTCGAATAATTATTCGGATATATTCGTCCGAGCACAACTACACCAGCTAATATCCTTTCCTTGTTAGAAAGCCTGCATAGAAAACATCGTCGGAAGTCACTGGGACTAGATCCACGCACACATTTGGAGAATACCTTACAATGAATCTTTATAACATAAAAACATGTGAGACTGAAACGACAACAGCTTAAACGACACTCGATTCCTCTAGTAGTACTGCACTACGCAGAGCTAAGCAACAGTAAAACGAACACGAAACAAACTAGCAATATTCACCACAGTTGAATCAGGATAGAGAAGAAGAACTCGTTACATAGTACGCGCTAGCTCGGCTACCTTGGAGAAAACGTGTACATTCCGGGATGACCCCACAGCGCCTCCGGAGGGCCACACCCCTCGGCTACTTATAGTAGCACGGCTTCGCTATCGTACGGTGAGAAAGGAGAAAGGGGAGAACTTCGAGGACTTCGGGAATAGTCATCGCCGAAAAGCGTGTTCAGTCCCCAACTCCCCCCCCCCCCCCCCCCCTGGCGGCACTGTGAGCTCATCCCGGAAAGTACCGACCAACTATCAGATTAACCTTAACTTCTAAAACACTCCGGCTTCTAAAACATGTAATAATAACAACTAAGAACTTCACAAATCACTGGGTAGAATGGCATCGTAGTGGTTGTGTCCAAATGGCAAACACACTACACTGTAGACAGTACTTCTTGCTGACAGTGGCAGCGAGACAGCTTCTCGCGGATGATGCGGAGCTCCTCCTTCAGTATGTCCAGCTCGATCAATGCAATATGTAGCTGCTCATCCTTCATCTTTTGCTCTTCCTTCACCTGAAAACAACAAACAAACAAATACACGGGGATGCGACAAGCTTTCCAGATTCAACCAAGGAACCCATGTGGACAGCCGAATACTGTGAAGGGCGTCCGCGATCCTCACGCACGCGGTCACGCCGCGTACGCGACTCTAGTCGCTATGGAACGCCATTATAAATCGGAACCCGGCTGGCAAAATTCCACGCGCGGTCGCGGCGCGGCTGGACGCCAATTGGATTGGGGCAGAGAAACTGACGTTTTTCCGACAGCTGGCTCATTGTATTCCAGCGTTTGCGTTCGTATTACTATATGCTTTGCTGTTATCGTCCCTTACCTGTTTCTTCTTTACAGGTTTGTTAGTGGAAGTACCCGCTGGTAGCTATTGAGAGTCGTGTGATACAATTTCAACACTTTCTTAGGGCCCGTTTATATTTCGACGCAGAGCGACGCGACGCCACGTATTGTGGCCACATTGATCGGGCGACGCGATCAATCAATTTGGTCACTATACATGCCGTCGCGTCGCTCGGCGTCGGAAGTATAAACGAGGCCTTAGGAATTGCTCGTGATAGTCTAAAGCTCCTCGAAAATAATTGCCTCTGACTATGAGATGGATTGCCGCTTTCGCCCATTATCCTATCAGGACCGCAGTTACTTGCATCGGTATGTGTTTTAGCCTCTGGTGTTGCTGCAGTTTGAATTTCTGCTGCGATTTCTTTATTATATAAAGAACTGTCCTTGCAACCACTTTTCCTTGCCTACAAACAAAGAAAACTTTCATAGTAGTTTCATCTTTACACATAAAAAGAGTACTTGACAAAATGGAATGCCTTTGGTAAAACACGTAAAAGCAATGAGGGTTAGGGGACGGTGAGCACTCGCTCATAGAAATGGATTTCCTTCACGATAAGGTAACAAGTTGCGCTTGCATTACCACAGTCCATCCCAGGTCTAGGACTCCGAACTGGAATATAAGGGAACAAGTGCTCCGACACGCCTAACGGCGTGTCTCGCACTTGCGCGCTTCGCGCGACTTTGCAGCATCACTGACCTAAAAAAGGTAGCTTGTGTCAAACTTAAAATTCGCTAACATCTAGGACCTGCTGCGCACTTCATCGGCATCAAGCCGTTCACCACTTCGGTACCTTTCATCATAGGCATTTTCTCCACACCGTCCAGTAACATCATTGGTTTGCGCTACGCCAGTACTTCGGCCCCTCCACTGTTGATACGTCTTCCAATCCGGGCGCCAGCTTCCCCCTCACTCGCTTCTTCTTTCTAGATCTATTTGCTGGTCCGCCTTTACTGGTCTTCCCCCCCCCCACCTTCCTGGTCCCACCCCTGGCCCACTTCCTTGTTTTCACTATTGACCCCCTACTGGTCTCTTCTTGCTGGCTTCCCCGCCCTGGTCCCTCCTTCAGGTTGTTCCTTTCCTTCCTGGACGCTCACCTGCTCCACTCTAAAGGCCCCTTACTTCCCATTCTCCACCGCCCCTTAGTGGTCCTCCCACGGCAGACGTCGGTTACACGTATTCGGAATCAGGGCTCAGAAACGCACGCAGTTGCCGCTGAGTCAAGCAGGAGAGGGCTGCGCTTCCTCTGCTGCAACATCCCATGTTAAACAGCAAACGTTGCCCTCGAGATGTACGCAGAGGCGTATCTCGCGCGGGTAAAATTTTCTGTTCAACGTGGGATAATGCTGAATTCTGAATGCGGCCACTCGTCACACGACGTCGGTGAACCGCTTCTCGCTCTAGATGATTGTTGAGCGATGTATGGGACCCGTATTCTGAATCCAGATGCTCAGAAACGCGCGCAGATGCTGCTGTTTCAATAGAGTGGAGGCTGTGCTTCCTCTGCTGGAGGAGCATCTCATGCTCGATTCTGATTGCGACCCCTCGTCGTAGGACGACGGTGTCTTCTCTTCTGACTCCAGAAGGTTGTGGTGCGACGAAGGGAACCCGTCTTCTGGATTTTGGCACTCAGAAACGCGCGCAGACGCTGTTGTGTAAAGCAGGAGGAGGAGGCGCTTCCTCTGCTGCAACAATATCCCATGTTGAACGGCAAACAGTGGCCGCGCGAGGTACTCAGGGGCGTACCTGGCGCGCGTAAAGTTTTTGGGATAATCTTGAGTTCTGCATGCGGCCGGTTGTCGTATGACGACGATGAGACCTCTGCTTCCCTTCTTTTCGATCTTCTGAATCCAGACGGTTTTTTTTTGCGACGAAGGGAACCCGCCATCTGGATTCAGGGACTCAGGAACGCGCACAGACGCCGTTGTGTCAAGCAGGAAGAGGCTGCGCTTCCTCTGCTGCAGCAGCACCTCATGCTCAATTCTGATTGCGACCCCTCGTCGTAGGACGACGGTGTCTTCTCTTCTGACTCCAGAAGGTTGTGGTGCGATGAAGGGAACCCGTCTTCTGGATTCAGGCACTCAGAAACGCGTGCAGATGCCGTTGTATCAAACAGGAGGAGGCTACGCGGCCTCTGCTGCAACGACATCCCATGTTGAACGGCAGACGTTACCCGCGCGAGGTACGCGGAGGCGTCGAGAGGAGTTCCATGATATTGTTCATGGTACCACGAGGCGTATCTCAGCAAGGTTTCCAACCTGAGTGAGATACGCCTCATCATCTACAGGGCAGGGAGCTAACTCAATTATATAGTGGTAGATAAGAAAATTCGCCATTACAACAATGCACCTCCTAACACGCATTCTTGAATCTACTAATTCTTGGATCACGGCAGCTTGAAAATTGTGCAAAAAAACAATGAAAATGGTATAGACCTCAGAATCCTTCAAATCGCAACCAATCAGTTGAAAAGCAAAACTACAGCAGCGCAGGAGAATCGAACCCCCGATCTCCCTCGCATGAAGCAACGCCACTATCCACTGATCCCCGAGGCGCTTGCCGGGCGTGGCATCGCGGGCGTGCAAGAGACCCAATAACTCAGGCGCCGATTCTATTGTGGCTTCAAGGACCCCCTACTCTTTTAGCTTAATGACTTGTCAAAGGAAACGCATTTTTATACTAACTGAAGGGGAATCTTCTTATATGACTCGCTCTCCCCTTCCAGACATACGCTTCAGATCCTTTTGTTGCGAAGAATACTAAGGAAGGCGAGGTGAAACCATAAATTCGTGCACACCTACGTGTACGCAAGTACGCAATTTTGCGTAATCGCGTGACCCCGTCGCCAGCTATTCGGAATGCTCCACTCGTCCAAAACAGCGCGAGGCGATGGGACGCATCGTTTCGTTTTAATCGCGTCGCCTGCCGATAGAAGTATGAACGAGGTATATGTGGCATTTATAAATACTTCAGCCGCCGAGCGCTATGAAAACTACAAATATCGGTCGTCTGCGTTAATCGATATCGATGGATTTCATAATGCAACTTCGCTACGCGACTCATGTATAAATCCCGCTTAATGCGTACACGCGATTCTTAATAATATACCCCGTATCCTAACGCAGTCGTCGCAGTCTACTTATCTCAATCAAACATTCTCTTCCCCTTCTCGCTTTATATAGGGCAAGGGAAAGAAGTTCAGAATGCGGATAACTGTAACACAGGTCTGTCAGTTAGGCCAGATCCCGAGGTTCCTAATCTTTACCAATACAGGTATGTTCCGTAGAGCAGTCGGAGGAGGTGCCGGCTGTCGCGTGCACCCAATAACAGGTTCCTGGATCGGGTTTCTCGCCCAGGCTAACAAAGTCTTTCATCTCTTCGGGGTCGGCGAATACCTGAATTGATACCAGACTTGTCTGGGAATGACAAAGCGCTGAGCTGTCCATTTGCTGGCCACCACAAGTCATTGTATGGCCAAATACGTTTTCAAATCACCTCCACGACACCCAAAAGAGACTCAGTATCGCCGTGCTTTATCCTTTATGTTCTGAATAGCGCAAAAACGAGAACCACTTTATAGATGGCTTATAGCGGCAGTGACGGAAAAAAACTGAATTACCCATGCAAAACGTACGAATCGATTAACGCCTGGCAAAGATCGATACGTATCTTTTGTCCGAGCGAGCAGTTCTTGCAGACTAAAAACGAATCTATAACTAGGGCCTTTTTTGATTGTTGTCCTAACCGGCAGCTTGTCTCTTTTGCCCGTCTTCAGCGTTTTTGAAAATTTAAGTACCCTCCCTTCAAGTTCGATTGCGCTGCAAATTCGAGATAAACCGACCTTAATGCGCCACTTTCGGGATGCCAACTTGCTTCGCTGACGCGACCTCGTGTAAGAGATGTCATTCCTTTCCTTCGGTGTTATCAGCATATGTTTTCTGGGGTTCGTCCTCGGTTCGTATGGTTTCGCCGGCTGCACATTCGACGTCGTCTGTCTCGGCCGAAACCAGTATCTCTCATCTGCAATCTTGTTCGTCAGAGGGCAGTAGTTAAGCCAGAAGAAACAGTCGTCGATATACTTACAACCGAAAAAAAAACCGTCCGAGTTGTCCGGTGGGCAATGCCCACAGCCGCGCGGTTTAAACCTGATTTTTATTAGCCATGGAGCGCCCTTACTAAAGGCTCTATACGCTGGAGCCAGGGATGAGGGGCATTAATGACGCAGATATCACTAGTTGCAGCGACTGACTAGCAGAGGGATAGGCAACTCGGTCCCGCAACGATTTCCTTGAATTTCACACCGAAACTACGGTGAACAACTCAGACGGGGTTTTTTCCGGTTGGAAGTTTATCAAACACTGAAAAAACACTCCATGAGAAGTCTGAGGAAATGGATTAGCAAAACGAAGGGGGAGAACATCCACAACACCCACCTTTGCATACCTGTTCCTTCTCCACCTCCGCTACTGGTTCAACCGCTGATGTCATCCATGATTCAAGCGCTACAACTACGGTTAATCTCTTCACTTGTCTAGCGCACAGCGAAGGCAACATACCAGTATCTTCCGCGAGAATAAACTGCTCCTGCGAGCTGAAACTATTAAACGCAGGCAGGTTGAAACATTCAGAAACACGCCATTCGTCCTCATCTTGTTGAACGTTGCAGTTCTCGGGCACAATTTCGTCGAAATCGATGTCCTCAGAAAAGGACTCGGTCTGGAATCTAAGCGTACGTGACAAGAAGGACATGTGGCATCCCTCCTGGGGTGAGTACTTGCTCCAATAAATATCCCTTGACTATACCTTATGCCCCACAGGGCCCATACCTACCTCGCAAACGACCCAGCGACCAACTGTGTGACAGCCCATCATGCCGCTAGTGCTGGGGACTAATCGCGATGGTATGACAAAAAACCCGGCTCTCGCGCGCAATTCAGATTTTCCCGCGCTCGTGCACGACTACTCAATATCAGTCGCGCGACGCCGATGCGGCGCGGCCATAATCGGAACACCCAGCGACGTCATAGGTGAGCGCCGCCTCGTCTACATAGCTCTTGGGAGTAAGGTGAAGGAAAGGATCTAATCAGTGCCCTTTCGGGATGCGCCAAGCACTCTGCACCTGCGTGATGTGGTGGAGGCAATTTAAATGCGTAGTCGGCCCTGTCCAAAGATTAGCCAGCTGATGTTTTCGAGGGTGGCTGTCATCCTTCCGGGTGTTGGTGAATTGGTGCCAGACTTGTCTGAGGACTGACTTGTTCATCGGCTGGCCATTACAAGTTACTGTATAGGCCAAATAGGCAGTCAAAAGAATCTTCACATTATCGCGATGATGTAGAATGCGTGGTGCATCCCAAAAAGGGGTCGAATAAAGCTGCCTTCTATCCATTATTTTTATCGGTGGAGAACACGATGTAGTAGGGGAAGGAGGTGATGTTATTGGAACGTAACAAAGAATTGATTAGTTTTCCACATTCTGTGGAAGATGGTACATAAATTGATATTTCCTAGTCGAGAGGGGGCAACCGTAAAGTGTCAATTGCTGACTTTATCACATTCCATAGAACCATATCCACTAAATTTAAAGGAAATCCGTCGTTTCATGGTACAGCAGCTGAAGCAGCTGCTCTCGTAGAGACTTGAGCAAGGGATTGGAGATGCAAACGACTATATGCCCATCCAATTAAGAGAAATCTATTTAAATCTTCAGTGAAATAAGGTAGTAGGAATACCCGGTTTAATTATCCAAGTTTGAGTGAACATCGAATACTCAGAATGGTGTGGAACCCTATATTCGTTCTGATCGGAGTAAAAGTTGCAATATATTGAGATTAAACAAGAGGAGACAAGAAAAATTCAAAATTTGGTTGATGAAGAAAAATTCTATTGGAGGCAAAGTATGTCGTTATCGCCCAAGAGAGCCCCTGATATTTAGAGGCTGATTTTTCAGTTTTTTAATCGTTTAGCATTCGTGCTACGCTATCCTTATAGAGTATTACCTGCTTTTCCACCGCGTTGTATGTGGTCATTGGAAGGCTTCTATTGTTGAAGGATAAAGTATAAAGGACGGCATTAGTCAATCTGTTTTGGATGCGCCACGCATGCATGTATTTTATTGGAACTGGACTGTAAGGATCGAATAAGGAGCAGCATAATGATGTCTGTTCCGCTAGAAAACAAGACTATCTCCTGCGAATGAATACGAACCTACGTGGCACATAAACTGACGTATACGGTCGACTTTTGGGCTCACGGTTTTCCAAACACATTGAGAAGGGCAGGAGTTTGGAATTAGGGACTGTGAGGAACGGAAGTGAGGTTTTATTTCGTCTTTCGTGATTCAGCAAACGATCTCATGAAGAGCTTCTACAGGGTATTCCAAAATAACGTGATGAAGGTTTTTTAAACGTTAACTAAAGCAACTCATAATTTTACAAAACAATATAGGAAACAACATAGGAGAGAAGTAGAGGCGATATAACTGTGGAACAACTGACAACTTCACAAAACAATATATAGATAACAACGACATAGACACTAGACAACATTATATTAGTCTGGTTTCGAAGCGGTCCCCCTTGGCGCAAATACAGAAGTCGAAACGCGTGGTGAAGTTTTAGGCGATGGGCCGCATATCATCTGAGACAGTCGTTCCCACTCCCAACGCAAAGATGTCTTCTGGGCCTCCAGGTTGTGGTGGCGCTTGTCACGGACTCTGGCCTTCAAAATGGACCACGCACTGTAGCTCGTCGGATTCAGATCCGGATAGTGCGGTGGCCATTCCGCAGACATGACGAAGTCCTGAAAATTGGCCTTGCCCCATACTTGCGTGCGTTTCGCCCTGTGTGCAGGAAATGAGTCTTCTTGAAACGTAAATTGCGCATTGCTGAAGTGCTGCTGGGACCATAAAAGTGCCACAGACTCGAAGATGTCCCGTCGGTGGACATCCTGATTTATTTTTACTCCTTCGCCCACAAAAACCACGGGGTCTTTCCGTTGGTGTAGATTCTACCCCAAACCATGTTCGGCGATGGAAATGAATGCTGGAGCCCCTCCAGAGGCCGAATTCATCAACAATTTGATCCGTGGGTATGTGGGGTATAAGGGGTAGAGATAAGAGTCAGATAGAGATAAGGCAAGAGTCAGAGACGCAGACGCATCGTGGGTATCCATGTACCTCCTACATATACCCGCGGGTTAGTCGTTGATGAATCCGACCCCAGATCAGATCCTGCCGTGTTGGAGGTTGTGAGCCTACTCCATGGTGAACAGCCGAACAGTGTTCGCTCTCACTCGCGACCTGCGGCCCGCTGCTTGAGCTGGCGGCATCGATGGAGCCGTTCGCACCTATTCTTATCCATCAGGAGCTGGACATTATGGAACTTCTTGAGTCCTTGAGTTTTTTTCAGACAATTCGATGCACTGAAGTGCGACTGACACCGATATACGGGCGATTTTTCTCAGGAGACCCTCAAATTTGGGATTTTCGCTTTTCGACGATTTTCCGGATCTACGGCATATTGACAGTGCAATTTCTTCTTTGTCCTGGACTGTCACCTTCATGGCCAAGCTCCTTACATCGACGAGTTTCTGTGGAAACAGTCGACCGTGCAGGTTAACGATGTCGCATTGGCGCTTTCCTTGACGTTGAAGCTCCAAAATCGCAGTGCGATGGTTTGACACCTTAAGAAAAACCGTAACTGGGACATAACAGAACTTAAAAAATTATAGTACGGATAGAAAGGGGTGCGTGTAGCGCAGTCGGAGAGGCGCCGACTGTCGCGTGCACCCGATACCAGGTTCCTGGTTTGGATTTCCCGCCCAGGCCAACCAAGCCTTCCATCCCTCCGGGGTCGGTGAATTGGTACCAGACTTCTCTGGGAAGGATAGAGCGCTGACTTGTTCATCGGCTGGCCACCGCAATTCGTTGTATGGCCAAATACGCATTCAAATCGCCTCCACGATATCCCGTAGAAGTAGAATGCGTAGTAACGCATCCCAAAAGGGATTGAATAACGCCGTCATCCATCCTTTATTTATCCTTCACGGTTAGAAAGATGCGCGCAACAATTGTCACTATCTCCGCCATGCTGCAGATAGATACGTTCGCTTGGAAGAAAAAAAACTTCATCACGCTATTTTGGAACACCCTGTAGAGCGTGACACTCCAGAGTTCGACATCCAGCACCGTGTAGTGCTCAGAATTGCGAATCCCTCTAAATGTGAAAGTGTGATTCAATGAAAAACCGAGACCTTGAAACCCCTAGGGAACCCATCCATACACCTCTATTAACAGCCGGTGTGTCGTTTCAAACAATGCATTCAGTAGCGATTCCGACGCAGACTTTTGTGTAAATATTTATGCAGCGCTCAGTACCAAAGTGTAGACGTTCCTTGTAACTCTGATGTGTCACGTTCTATGCGCCTGAAAATCGAACTCCTGATCCACACTACATCCACTGGATGAATCATTCGCGGTTCTTCTAAGCCAGAGTCAGCTAAAGCTGCCGTTACTAACGGAACCTAACGTTGTTTCGTCAATCGTTCTCCTGAGAGGATCCGAGAAATTTCTCCTATGACTCGATTTTCTCTAATGAATCGGGAAGGCCAATCGCTACAAATTGTTCTTCGGCAGCTTTTGCACTAATCTAAACCCTTGTTCCACTATCGTTATTTAGCTGATCCTTAATTTTTTAAATCTGTACATTAAAGTAACCATTATTGTACATCATTCTACCTTTCTTTGCGATTCCGTCAACATTTAGGTCAACCATGCGCATTCCACACTGACGACATATCTATTAGGTTAAGAGAGTATGTAGCGCATTCGGATGAGGCGCCGGCTGTGGTGTGCACTTGATACCGTGCTCCTGGTTCGGAACCCTTTCATACCTCCGAGATGGGTGAATTTGTACCAGTCTTCTCTGAATAGGATAAAGCACTGACTTCTTCATCGGTTGACCAGCTCAAGTCATTATATAGGCCTAAGAAGCATTCAAATTCCATCCTGGACATTACGCAGAAAAAGATTACATGGTACATCCCAAAAGGCATTCATTAACACCGTTCTTTATACCTTATTTAGGGCGTGGGCATCGTTATTGATAAAGAGATCATACGAATTGGTACCAGGATTGTCTGGGAAGGACCATACCCTGACTTCTCTCGGATGGCCACTGCAACTCATTGCATGGACCAAATACGCATTCAAACTGCCTTCACGACATCCAGAAGAAGTAGAACACATGCCGCTTGCCTGGGTAGCGCCGTCCTTCATCGTTCATCCTTATCCTATGCCAGCTAACATAAAATAGAGAACTTGTCGATGTTGATCAATATTTGTTTGGAATACGCACTTATATGCGCATGCACATATCTATTATGTACGAGCTGGATATACGTAGATATATGGCTCCACAAGCATTCTGCAACACTCTAGCAACAAGAGCCGATCCCTTAGCCGAATGGTATACTTCCACAGGAGCGTCAACGGGGTGCAGGTAATCGCACCGGGGCCCTTCACCTGGCCAATCGGGGCAGCCCGCCACACCCACTGCAACAGTTTCTCACCCCAATAGCAAGTGGTTGCTCGGCCTGTGCTTCAGCGAGTGGCAGAGTATGTCCGCTACCAATCTTCCATCCTAAGATTGGTGAAGTGCTTGAGACTCTAGCCTAGAGCCACTTCGCTGTGCCACGATCAAGTTTTTTTGATGATTGCTCCCTGCTCTTCTTAGAACGGATCTGATCTTAGAACATTTCAGCTAGTCATTTATACCATTCTCTCCTGAAATTGGGCACTTCCTAATCCAAACTGGGCAGTTTCCACATCAAATTCGGCACATATTAAAACCACCAACCAACCAACGAGGGCACCATTCAAAGCAAATTGAATGCCAATCAAATCAATCCGTCTTGTTCATGATTTTTCGTATCATCAAAAGCTCAGATAAATCAATACTACTACGTCTTTACAAATAGTATGTTTAGCCTCATCCAGGGTATTGCATGCAAATCTGGAGTCCCTTCCGGGGAAAGAAATCCTGAAAATTGAAAAGGTGCAACAGCTATTTCTACTGTGGTACAGAGTTAGCGGTTCTTGCAACCGAATAGCTTTGCCAGATTATAACGCGTGCTTAAAAATATTTGCTCTGCGTTGCTTGAAATGCAGGAGGCTTTTTGCTGATTTAGTGTTCAGCTACCGTCTCCTGAAGGGTGAAGTGAAATTACCAATCAGCAAATACATACTGGATTTTAAGGCCCGTTAGTCCTAGACTAGGAAGTGTAAAAATTCAGTCCAATAGAGTTAGAAAGAACATTTTTCAGTGGCTTTTAATTCATTCTTTCACCGATGCGCAAGACGGACTATTCCAAGCAAGGACTACAGAAGAGTTTAAGCTTATGCTGGTGAGGTCAGATCTTCCTCATTTGCTTAACTTTGATCATTTTGGCTGATCTTGAACATTACAGAGTGTCTTGATGGGCCCTTACAATTGTTGGAATATTCTATGCAATGGCATCCGGAATATGGTTTCGATACCACTCAACATGGAACGGCTATTTCCGCTACTGAGATTCTGTCCTTCATCCGATATTGTTGATTTTATAGACAGTGTTCTTTTCGCACTTCTGTCAGAATCACTATCTCTGCATTTCATCTATTAGTTTTGGCAGTATTCAGAACCTTTGTGCAAAGGATTTATACCATTATTTTCATACCGACTAGTATCTATTCACCTACTTCGTTGACAGTTTCTTAATGATTTGTTCAGTAATGTGTTTCGTCTCTATCTTCTTATCTAGATGTATCACTAGAAGTGCGGTCGGGCCACTTCAGTTCCTATGGAAGCATCGCTGAGAGGTAACGTAATGTAGCATTTGCTCGCCTTGCTACGTCCGGATATATGGCCGGACTCCTGGTTGTTTCCTCTTCGTCAGTGATGCTCACCAACGCCTGCACTTTTTATGCCGATATAAATTTTTATTGATTTTAATCAGCCTCATTTAAAACCACTTGATATTTTGCTCCGCTATGCTTTCGTTTGTTTTTTTGGTAAACATCTTTTTAGCCTTTTGCACTGAGTGTTCTGAATAATCTGCAAGACATTTCTCCCATTCCATTGCAGCTCATAGTACTTTCCAAGTGGTTCACGATTTCGCTGATGTTATTCCTTTTAAGCTAACGATAAGTATTGTTATTTGATGTTCACTATGTTTTCCTTTGTTTGTTTGGTTTTCTATAGCGCACGTTAGATGCAGCAGTCATACTCTATAATAACGCGCTAAGCGTTGAGTCATACTATCGATCGGCCGCAGAAATTAGTCATAAAATAGGGGGAAATCGGGGGGGGGGGGGTGGGGGATTGGGGAAAATTACGGCACGAAAATAGCGAAAAATATCCGGACGTCTTCTTCCTCCCTGGGGACTTCGGCCCTGGGCACTCGAGGTCGCTGAACACGAATCTAAAGTTTGTTTTTGAAGTATCGATCGTCATCAATCGATATTGATCAAATTACGTGGCGCGAAAATGGCGAGACGTCTTCTACGTGCCACGGGATTCGGAAGACGTGCGGAATATGTACGTCGCATGACGTGTTTGGGACTCAGAAGACGTGCCAAAGTGCAAGTGCGAGGCACGCCGATAGGCGCGACGGAGCACTTGTAAATAAATAAATAAAAATAAAATGGACAACCTCCTATGCCAATTTGATGCTTTTAAATCCAAATGTAACATCTTCCAAAAAGAGAACTTATTTCTCATTAAACTAGAGATCCTCTGAGAAGGTTAGAATAATTTTTGTTTAAGGAAAATTCTGCAGGCTACCTTTCAATTTTCTCAATTCACCTGCCCTAAAATAAACACACAATTTAAAATTTTTCGAAAAAAATTTGATGAAAAATAATAACACAGTCAGATGTTCTAAGTTCTAAGAACTTCTATTTTCTGTAATAGCCGTTCCTGGCTTAAGCAAAAATGTAAAAATAACGCACTCATTTTAAGGCGCAGAAAAGCGATAATTTTCAGTTTATTAGGAGATATCGCTCCATGAGCTCATCCTGCTCGTTGGAATTTCTACTTAATCGATAGTGTTAATGCTGCTTACTTGAAACAGCAAAGCGAAGATATGTGTTTTAACTATTGTTTTTGTTGTTCTGTTGACAACTGCGTAACTCCAAACGCAAACAGAAATTTTGGCAGCAAAGGCAATACAGCTGCCTGGTAGAAAGCATGGCGTTCTTTTGGCATTAAAAAGGCCGACTTTCAGCACATAAAATAACTTATGAACCAGTATTTTCCTTAGGAAGTAAAAATTTTATAAAATTTCAAGCTGTGTTTACCTATTAAAGGAGATGGATTGAAAATTTTCAAAGAAAGTCACGCTAAATTTTCTTTGAACAAAAATTTACTCTAACCGTCTCGGGGACTCTAGCTTGATATAAAAATAATGCTTGTGGTGATTTGAAAGAATTTCAGCTTAATTTCAAAAGCGTCACGTTTGATTAGGACAGGTTCCATTTCGGTTTGAAAAGTGTCCAATTTGATGAAGAAATTGTATAATTCCGAATTCCAGGTTTTATTCCATTTAATGCCCATACAACAACCTTGTATAAAACCCGTCCCATGTCTTTTCACGTCTACAATACAACGCTCATTTTCAAAATAATAGAATTGGACATGAATCATCGTCACGGTACGAGAACAAGTGCCGAGCTTTTTTATCGTTGTTGCTGGTATTATGGGTGACCACGGCTATCCCTTTCATCTCTGTTCTCACGCCCTGCAGTAAACATTTCTCTGAGTCATAATCCGAGATCCTATTCCTAGATAATAGGGATGTATTCCAGTTGTCAACATTAAATCCCTGTTTGAGAAAAGTGCTACAACGATGTTTTCAATGAAGCTGCAAGAAAGTCATCGGCCAGTTCTTTTGTGTCCAAAATTTTTAATAGCTGCCGGCCTAAAGTTGCCGTGAGTTATCGTGGTCTATCTTATGAAGAATTGGAATGCACAGCGGATCCTGCGAAGAGACTTAATAATTCAAAACTCTTTTTGTACAGGAACACCACTGACGGCTCTTGAAGCGAAATCCTTCACATTTATTCTTCGGACTCAAAAAAAAATCACGTGACAAAAAAAAACACTGAACGAAATGACTCAAGACGGGCTATATAAGCCAGTATGAAACATGAAAGAGGAAAATATCGCACATTTCTGTAGGGAAGGAAGGTGCGTTCTGTGCCGTGTAATGAACTCATTCAGTCTAGAAGCCAAGAAAAATATGCCCAACTCGTTCACGTTCAGAAATAGACACTGTTTCGCTTATTTGGGATGTATGCTTTTTTCTTTTCAAACAGGTCTCAAAACAAATTGAATTGGTCACCTTTCCAAGCAAGCTGTACCCTTCTGAAACCGAACAGAACGTCTTCCTAAACTAACAAACGTCTTCAATAGCAAAGCAATCTAAAAATGCCAAAATATAATTTTGTCCCAAGAAAATTTACTATATTTTTCTCAGACAATTTGTAAGTCGAGAGGGCGCGTGGAGCGCAGTCGGAAGAGGCGCCGGCTGTCGCCTGCACCCGATACCAGGTTCCTGGTTCGGATTCCCCGCCCAGGCCAACCAAGCCTTCCATCCCTCCGGCGTCGGTGAATTGGTACCAGACTTGTCTGGGAAGGATAAAGCGCTGACTTGTTCATCGGCTGGCCACCGCAAGTCATTGTGTGGCCAAATACGCATTCAACTCGCCTCCACGACATCCCGTAGAAGTAGAATGCGTGGCACATTCCAAAGGGATTGAATGACGCCGTCCTTCATCCTTTATCCTTAATTTGTAAGTCACCTGCCACAAAACGGCCAAGACAGTAAAGACAGTGTTTAAAATTTCATATCGTACACTTTTGATTGTTCTAGGAAAAATAATGATTCAAAGCTTATTTTAAAGCACAAAAAAACGGCAATTTCTAGTAAGTTAAAAGAAGAGATCGCGCCATGCAGTGGTCCAACGCGTTGGGTTTTCCTTCGATTTATAGTATCATTCTACTTGCGTGGAGTTACACACTAGTCTACGGCACAATACAGGGTGGCCCATAAGTCCTGCAACAAAAATAGGAGACCTTATTGGTTGTATTTTTCCAATTGCAAGAAAACCGCATACCAACAGTTATGTAGCATATACTTAGTGCTATACTTCTGGAAAGTATCATGGTTGTAGCTGCTCTTATTACAAAGTAATGCGCTCTCACGTAAAACTACCGAAAATTCTTCTCTGGCCCGTGGTGGGGCGCTTCCGTTCCGATGTGACTAAATTTCGGAAGATTAGTTGTTGAACAAGCAATATGATCGTATTGTGTAGGGCAGTGCAGAGGCTTCTCAAGAGTGAACATTGGATGAACGGATCTGAACTACAACAGAAGAACGCTATTAATTTTCTGATCATACGCGATGCAGCAACCAGCTGGAACAAATGCAACATTCAGCCGTGTGCGTAATCTATTACTAAGCAGTATGCAGTTTCTAGGAAACTACAAGGAAAGCTCTACAAGCCCACAAGTGAGACGAAGACTCAGCTATGAGGAGAAGAGAGTAGAAGGAAAAATTTGTAAGCGCAGTTGGAGCGCGTCGTTCGAAATGGGTATTCAGCCTCTGCCTCATTTGCTGAAAAATTTCTCAAAGTTGAGCGATCCCAGAAAGGTCAAAATAATAGTGCGTTTAATGCTACCTTTGCGGGAACCTGATGATATGAAAACAACGGCCACGCATGGCAGGTTTTTGTCGTACACGATTTTGCAAAATGTTTCCCCACACTCCATGGGTTTTTGTGTAAAAATAGTGAAAATCAATAAAAACGTTCGCCTGATAGGAACAAAAACCTAACACCATATATTAGAGACTCAATCGCGCTGTTTAAAGGCAAAATGCACATTCTTGTAAAGCGATTCCTGTAACAGCAAAAGAAAAGGACGTGCTAGCGGTTCTCAGTCCATCTGCAAAATATTGCACCTGCGAAAGACTAGCTGTGAAATTCCTAAATCTTTAGATCTTCAATCTTTATTTATTAACCATCTTAATGAAAATGTCGTGCTCTATAAAGCCTGGGAAAACTATTGTTCAATATCTTCTTTGGAACGAATAAGAAGTAAAACTCCGTAAGAGGGGCTGCGACGTGAGCTGCAAAGCAACCCACACGATCTGAAGGCCCTTATCAATCCAGGAGTGGTCCCTTATAAATAATACCGCTCCACCATAATCTACAAACCATGGGCAAACAAGGTTTAAAAGTGGTTCAAATTTGGTGCATTCTTAGCCTTTTTATACGCCTATGTTTTTGTTGCAGGACTTATGGGCCACCCTGTAGAAGCAATTACAAAACATAAACATAGAATCGTTTCACACTGCCAGATGAAGCTGGACGAGTGCATGGTGCGATTTATTCTCTTATTATACTCTTTAGTTGTGCCTTCTACACATTAATGTAAGCCTTAGCCCATCATCTTTCCCAGAAAAATTCAATTCCTACAAGCTTTCAAACACTATGTTCACCTTTTTGAAGCAGCTGGATTATAAATTTTTGTGCAGTTCCAGAAGGGGAGGTCCATTCTAATGTTCCTCCACAAACTCTTAAGAATTTCCTTAAATGCTTTTGAAATGAAGACTTTAGGCTTGAACGGATATACGTTGTAGCTTTTGAAGGTTATCTAGTTCTGTTTCTGTTTCTAGAATAAACTCGGAAGTTGTGGAGGAGATACACGGTGACCCCATGATCTAGTCCTGAATTCATTTTTTTTCCAAGAACTAATATTGCGTTTTCCTGGCCGAAAAAAATATTCCGATCTTTATAGGAGTGTTACGATCACCCCATTACGCTGAAATATCGGAATTTGGGTAAACGCTGTTTCCAGATTTCATCTAAAAGGTGGAGATGGATGTACCACTTCCACGCCAAATTGGACACAGAATTTGAGTTATCAATCGAAAAATCGCTATTATCTAATCGAGCGCATGGAGCAACCTATTCTTTTATTACACTAAATGGTTGCGTTCCTTGCGCGTTTTACGGTATTGTAGCAGCACGAGTCCTAAGACGTGGTGGTCCTGCAACTACTTGTCCTACGGTAACGGTTTGAAAACGTGGTACCATTAAGAAGAATGTCTTGTCAACCTCATTTCTTTGACTCGTCGATGTTGACAAGTTTTGAGTTTTTCTCAACAGTCCACCGATTCAGATGCAACTCTTTTCTTAACATCTGGGCACACAGCTTGAACGATATGAAGTTGGTATGGCGGCAGCAGCACTGGTCCTGGTCGTAGTGGTCCTGCAACGATTGTTCTTACGGTAGCGGCTTGAAAACGCGCGGTACCCTAATAAGAGCGGCTTGTCGGCATCAGTCCCCTGACCTGTCCGTTGTCCACGTGTCTTGAGCTTTCGTCGGACGAGATGGCAGGCAGCGTTTCTACGGCGGCCGCACATTCTCCGTCGGTGTCCGCCCAAACGATGACTCAACCCTCCCACGGGATCGCGAGGAGGGCCGGGCGCTGTACACCCTTTCTATGATGACTCGCTTACCATTTCGTTGACCCGCCTGCTGTCCTTTATTTCCGCAATTAGGGCAGGTTTTTTACGATTTAAAATAACAAAAGGCCGGGGAGGTATCTGCTTTGGTTTGGATTTGTTGTTGTTGTTGTTGTCGCTGGGCGTAATTCTACTTGATAGCTGTCCTACTTCTTGGAGGAATTGTTATTGCATCTAAGGTGGATTCCAGTTCCACAGCTCTGTTATTCAGCAAGGCTGCTATTCTGCTATTCATTCTGGAAATTTCCTGATCAATAGGCGTCTCGGTGACGCGGCGTTTCTGTCCTAGCAGCCATTGAAGTCACGTTACATCTGGAGTAGACCTCCTTATGTGGGCCTTCTGAATGCACAACGCCAATTTGAGCAGCTCTGATGAATCGATCGGTCAACACACAGGCGCACGACTACCACGACGACGACGACGACGACGACGACTGCGACGACTGCGAGGACTGCGACGAGCAATCGCAGGTTGCCGGCTTCGCGTAATCGATTAGTACGACGCGCATCGATCCGCCGTTGCTTCAGAGACGGCCTTTAACCCCTCTAATTTCTCCAGATGTCTCTTCTGTTTCTTAGCTGCTTTCCGCTTCTCCTGATCTACCATTCTATCACTTCATCGGGTTTCCGTGATTCTCTGACGGCTGGCGACGGCATAACGGCTGTTAGCCGTTTTGTTTGCTTCTTTCGGTCACCGCATCTCGTTTCGTTCTCTTCTATTAGCGAAATAGCGGGATTGTGAAATATGCAGGTTACGAAACGGGAAACGAACGCCTTCTACCTCATTGAGCGGAACCACTGCAGTAGGCGGCTCTAAAAACTGATGGATGCCGGGCGAATGCCCGGAAATTGTGCTCGATTCCAGTAGCACTGCTTTCACGCGTTATTGGAATCGCTACTAATCCTATATTCTCTTCAGAAGCCCGCTTACCCGTCATCTGAACGGAGATTTTTCTGGCGCAATCCTAGATCGACGGGGGTGGGCACCTCTAAGAAAAAATCGAACGCCTATACCACCCTCCCCCCCCCCTCTTTCAGTGAGTTGTAAACTCCTGTGGGAGATATTCTTCCTTAAATTATGACGTCTACGTTCGACTCTCCATGAATCTTGGCATTCTGACGTCCAATTCACTTGAACCGATTGCTTAACTGAGCCACGATTGTTACAGACGTTGGTGTCGACTTCTTCGTAGCCAAGAAAAGTCGAAGTTATTTAAGAAACGACCCTCCCAAATGCCATTCCAATTTATGGAAGAAATAAACAAAAATACATGCACAGCCATGGTAAACCCGTCTTCAAAACTGCAATCCTAATTGGGAGGGGGCGAAGGTTGAAAAACGCGGCGGAGTGAAACAAAGCCTGGAATAAATTCGATATATGTTTGTAGAACATTAAATGACATAAGCACACGAACGAAACCAATGTACAACGTCCTAGGCCGGAGGGGTGGTCCCAGAATTGGAATACCACTTAATAAGGATATCGGCTCTCGTCTCCACTTGCACTATCCTGTACTTTCGTGAATTAGATTAATGTGTTGTCCTTTTATTAATGTTTAATTTCGATTTTGTCGTCGTTATTGAACAGGTGGAGAAGTGAACTCCCACAGCCGGCCTAGGATCTCTGTCGTTTTTTCTTTGTATTCGTTTATTTCACTTTACTTAATTATTTCTGTATATAGAGTGTCGGCAAATATCTAGAATACTTCGTGAGCTACAACACGCTCTTTTGCTTTTTAGCGGGTATTTTGGAAGAAGTTCGACTCCAAGTTGCTTCGGGAATTGCTTTTTTTAAATCTGTTTCTGTCATTTCCTTCCAAATCATCTGTGACTGGGAGCACATCAAATAGGTCTACTGGTGCTGAAAGAAAAAAGTAATATTAAGGCCCTTCATTGAGAAAAACTAGTCAAGATCTAGTGTTTGATAAACTTACAACCGGAAAAACCAGTCTGAGTTGTCCACCGTAGTTTCGGAGTAAAATTCAGGGAAATCGTTACGGGACCGAGTTGCCTATCCCTCTGCTCAGTCGCTGCAGCTAGGGATATTTGCTTGCATGCTTCTCCGGCGCAAATGGGGTCGGGGCTTCCGAAGGGCAGAAAACCTCATACAGTATCGTGGCGTCGTTAATGCCCTTCATCCCTGGCTCCAACGTATAGAACCTGTGGTAAGGGCGTTCCATGGCTATTATGAACCATGTTTGAATCGCGCGGCTGTGGGCGTTGCACCCCGGATAACTCGGACGGTTTTTTTTCGGTTGTAAGTGTATCGGCGAGTTCAAGATCTATCCTAGTCTGGGGAGCACCTCACTCTAGAGAAAGAGTCTATGAGAGAACCTTTTTTGCAACCTCTTAGCTGGGACAGTTTTCACTGAATCAGTTTGTTTCTCCTTTCTGACGGTACTCCCCCCACCCTCCGACTAGGTTGGATCCACGCGTCCAATAAAGAAGAGGAGAAAATATGTTCCTGACCGACCAGATAACTTCATTCGAGTATCACCACTAGTAAAGCGAATCGAAAACGTATATAGTGCCCCTCTTTTTGCTAGGAAACTGCAAAGCCCTATTCGTTCGTGGACTCGGTGACTACCTTGTCCTTAAATAACTGCTAAATTTTTATTTTATCGACTCGCCGATGCACTTACAACCGAAAAGAGAACCGTCCGAGTTGTCCGATGTGCAACGCCCACAGTCGCACGACTCAAACCTGGTTCATAATAGCCATGGAACGCCCTTACTACAGGTTCTATACGTTGGAGCCAGGGATGAAGGGCATTAACGACGCTACGATGCTGTATGAGGTTTTCTGCCCTTCGGAAGCCCCGACCCCATTTGCGCCGGAGAAGCATGCAAGCAAATATCCCTAGCTGCAGCGACTGAGCAGAGGGATAGGCAACTCGGTCCCGTAACGATTTCCCTGAATTTCACTCCGAAACTACGGTGGACAACTCAGACTGGTTTTTTTCCGGTTGTAAGTTTATCAAACACTATTTTATCGTTGTTACCGAACATGTGGAGGAGAGATTCCAACCCCACGGATTGGGATTGCGCCTATTTCCGTTACCTTTATTACTTTTTCTTTGCGTGGTTTGAATAGCACAGTTTCAAAGGTTATGGTGAGTATCTCAAATGCTCTGGCACTGTGTAGTGTGCCACATTACACAGTGCTTTTTAGTCGGGATCTGAAAGATAGACAAAAACGCTTGGCGTCAAGTTACTCCCGGTACAGGGAGGTCTCCTTGTGTTTGACGTATATTAACCTTTGTCAGAAGACATGGTCTTTTATCTACATCAGAAGTAGTCAAGGGTGGTGCAGTAGAGGATGTAGTCCATCTACCATACCTGGACCATTGGACTAAAACTGGCCTGGTTCTGGAAAGCGCTTGAGCGTGGAGAACACAACACCCTACTAAAGGCATTTTTCGCGCACATCGTCTAGCTTCTCTATAAGTATCATCGGGTGTGGCAGAATTATCCTATTCCTAATTTGAGGGGG